>JAGFBZ010000054.1:334588-652088 GCA_018398805.1 Hirundichthys speculiger
TGGATGGATGGATGGATGGATGGATGGATGGATGGATGGATGGATGGATGGATGGATGGATGGATGGATGGATGGATGGATGGATGGATGGATGCAAGGATGGATGCATAGGATTTTGTTTGTTCTACTTCAACATTCCGGTGACATCATCGGTCCATTAAATGGCTCCGTTCTGTCAGAGCTCAGACGAACACAACTCCAGCTGCTGGCATCCATCTGAGTATCCGTGGTTGGTGTGCGTGCATGCGTGCGTGCGCGTGTGCGCATGTGTGATAACGTCTGCAATAATGACGCGGTGAAAACCCAGACTGGGATTGACATGGCAGACGGGTGACCCGAGGGAAGGGCAAGCTGCTAGACTGGCTCGGGGCGGTCGGGGGTGATGATGGTGAGATGATGGAGTTTGGTTTGTCAGCGCTGAGCCCACATTGGAGGAACAACACACACACACACACATCGTCGTGTACACACCAAACTGAAAGTGACAGGCCCGCCCCCCCAGAACAGTTCTTTAGTATTTCTCTTCTTCACATGGACCTGCAGCTCAGCTCCAGGTGAAATTTGTTACCAGCCGTGGAACTTGTGCATCTACAAGACCCCAACACACTGATTAACAGCATCGATGAAAGGGGCGGAGCATCCTTCCCTCAGGAAGTAAACCCTATGAGCTGTTAGAGTTTACAGGCTTGTGGACTTTTACTTCAGCAACAGCAGTATTGTTCATAAACCTTCAGTGACGACCAGCTTCTACGGCGTTAGATGCGACGCGCTGTAATGTATAATTCACCGTGTAAAGGTATTTGACAGGCGGCGGAGCCTCTGGCTCTTTGCTCCGCTCTGGCAGGTCGAACGGATCAATGTCATTGATCTCAAAGAGTTTCTCAAATACCGCCGTTGGGCGCTGGTATTTAGATTCTCCCAGCAGGGTCCCTTTCCTTTCTTTTTCTCCAGCTCCATTTCTGCCCAAGGATCTGCTCCGTGGTCAAAAAATAATAAAAAATAACGTACCTGCTCATTCTCCATAGTTGTGGAGGTAAAGTCACTTTTTGTGCTTTCAGATTTGTTTGGTGTCTTGCTTGATCATTCTTTGGTTTTCTCATCCATCATCAGTGTCTTGAGTCTCCTCGTGCCCTCTGCCATGATGTCAGCTGTAGGTCTGAGAACTCGTTTCATCACTGCTGATGAGTGACAAGAGATAACTGGGAGTCCAGAGAGTCTGTGGCTGCTTTTAGCTGATAGTAGTGAGACTGCCAGAGTGAGAGGACACTTCCTAGAAACAATCAAACAGTCCTTCAAAGGAAACTGAAGCTCTGGATTATACACGGTTACAGTTAATTCGTTTTGCACCAGTGACACAGACTAAGCTGTAGTCTGAATTATGATACTCTGTCGGAAGTAAGGAAAATGTTGTTACAAAGAAGATTAGAGTAGTTGCATCAGGTAAACGCTCATTGTCCCAATAAGACTTTCCCACCTGCTTTTACAATATATTCTTTCCTTTAATTCAGAAGACTGCACAGGTGGATCTTATGCAGCCAAACTGACCCCAAGATTTACCACCATAGCTGGTAGATGGTTGGTAGATGGTTGGCAGATGGTTGGCAGATGGTTGGCAGATGTTGGTAGATATATCTGGTGGTTGGTAGATGATTGGTAGATGGTTGGCAGATATGGCTGATGGGTTGGTAGATGGTTGGTAAATGTTGGCAGATGGTTGGTAGATGTTGGTAGATGTGGCAGATGGTTGGTAGATGGTTGATAGATGTTCGTAGATGTGGTAGATGGTTGGTAGATGTGGCAGATGGTTGGTAGATGTGGCTGATGGTTGGTAGATGGTTGGTAGATAGTTGGTAGATGGTTGGCAGATGGTTGGTAGATGTGGCTGATGGTTGGTAGATGGTTGGTAGATAGTTGGTAGATGGTTGGTAGATGGTTGGTAGATGTGATAGATGGTTGGTAGATGGTTGGTAGAATGTTGGTAGATGTGATAGATGGTTGGTAGATAGTTGGTAGATATGGCTGGTGGTTGGTAGATGGTTGGTAGATGTGGCTGATGGTTGGTAGATGGTTGGTAGATGGTTGGTAGATGTGGTAGATAGTTGGTAGATGGTTGGTAGATGGTTGGTAGATGTGATAGATGGTTGGTAGATAGTTGGTAGATATGGCTGGTGGTTGGTAGATGGTTGGCAGATAGTTGGTAGATGTGATAGATGGTTGGCAGATGGTTGGTAGATAGGTGGTAGATGGTTGGTAGATGGTTGGCAGATGGTTGGCAGATGGTTGGCAGATGGTTGGTAGATGGTTGGCAGATGGTTGGTAGATAGGTGGTAGATGGTTGGTAGATGGTTGGTAGATGGTTGGTAGATATGGCTGGTGGTTGGTAGATGGTTGGTAGATGGTTGGCACATGTGGTGATTGTACTGCTGTCCTCTCTCAGGCTGATTATTTAAAATCCCATGACAATATTCAAGTGCTTCAAGTTCCACTGATAAACCAAAAACACTATTCAAATTTAAATATCTAATAATCTAATATCTGAATCAAACAAACTCACTTAAGGAAAAAAACCTCCCAGCTCATTGTGACTCTTATACCAAAGATGATACGGCTTGTTGCTTTTAATTGTCGTTAACGGACCACTGTGACTGGCTGTTGGTCAGGAAGGGCCCGAGCAGTATGTAGGTGGCGAACATTCAGTTGTGGGATGAAAGAATAAAGGTCTGGACCAGTTTTTGCTCCAGTCTGAACCCTGGTTACCTGTGGAGAGGAGCATTTCTGTTGCACCCCAGCAGTAACAAATAAAAAATGATGATGTGACAGTATTAAAGTATTAATACCAGAGCTTCCTCTTTCTCTCTCTCTCCTTTCTAAGGTCAGAGCTGTCAAGAAGGTTTTTAATTTGTCCGCTGAGTAAAATTAATGCGCTAAACTTCACCAAACTGGAACTTTGAGCAGAAGGAGATTTCATATTTACTACTTTGTCGGCGGCTTGATCCCGCCGAAATTTGTTTTTACTGTCGCCTTCATGACTGGAAACGTCCTCGGACGAATAAACCTTTGCGCTACATTGTGGTTCCAGTTTCGGTGTCGTAGCGGTCCAGATGTTTCTCCGTCACGCCCAATCAGCCGTGCGGCAGCTATGCCGGACATCCAGACCTCACACGCCGCTGAGCTCTTTAACAGAGCTTCATTTTCTCATCCGAACAGCTCGCAGGTCTCGGGGGCGAAGGGCTGAATGAGTCGATTGGTCTCTAAGTGGAAAACAAATTGAAGCTTGTTGAGGCGAATGAGCCAAAAATGAACGCTGGCTCTCTCTCTCTCTGCCTGCTTGTTCTAAAAATGTCACCGTCCTCAGTGGGGAGGCTTTGCAGAGAGCCAGCTAAAGCCAACAGAGCAGAAAAACAGCATGAGTTTTAGTTTTAAATCTTCATGTGGATGCTCTGTCCATGAAGCACATTTACATAAACGAACTTCCAACTTATTGGAGCATTTTAACTTGGGAATTAGAAAATCACACATACTCGATCTTCCATGCAGAAACCAAAGATCAGCTGGACTTTGGTTTCTTTTTACAGGCCGACTGATGAATACATGGGGGAGGAGGAAACGTGTGCACAGTTCAACTGGAAATGATGTAGACGCAGTGAGCTAGCACTGCTAACTCACTCACTGCTAACTCACTCGTGGCCGTTCACGTCGATGACAGGCAGTCGCACCAGAGGTGCCTTGAAGAGGTTTAGAAGCGTCACGGCGGCGACCGTCCGCCAGAGATGCTCACCGGGTCGTGTGCAGGGTCACAGGAGTCGAAGGGCAAGGGTGTTCCCTGGACGGGATTATGACGCCATGTTGTCACAGGCAGTTGTCGCGTCTACGTCGGCTGTCGCATCACTAACGTTGAGTCCTCCACGTCAACAGGTTGACCTCTAGTGGTGTGTGCTAGAGCTGGGCGATACAAGGAGTTTTGGTATCGATCCGATATCAAGTAAACACAGGGCCAGTATCATCGATACTTTTGTGATTTTTGTCTTTGTAATATTTTGTTAAACCCAAGAGTAGAATTTCGTTAAACTTCATGTCCTCAAGATTTTTGTGTAAATATTCCTTGGAGTTGAATTTCTGTTCATCATGTTTTTTTCTAGTCCACCTTTTATATTTTATCTTTTAATACTTGAGTAAATTCTTTGCACTGTGTGAACTTTCCTGTTGCTTTAACTATAAATTCTCCCGTTGCAGGATAAATAAAGGATTATCTAATGTTATTTTATCCTACATAACAGCTTTCAATGGGATACATGACATGTATTGACAGTGAAAGGGGTGTGAAAAAAAATCGATTTGGCGATATATCGCGATTTTCGGGCACCCAATATAATATCGATTTTTCAGCTCCTAATATCGATTTTTTGGAAGAATTATTTAATTTTCTCATTTAAATTGTTTAAAATTTAAATGTGCAAAAACACTAATAATAAACAATAAATAGATTGTTTTGGAGCAAATAGTTTTGGCTCAATTTGTCCTCTGAATGATCAATATCATCTGATGAACATATACAGTGACTTAATTTTTCATCTCTACTTTTAATTTTGATATTAACTGGGTAGAATATCGCAATATATCATGGTATCGCGATAATATCGTACCGTGACCCAAGTATCAT
Organism: Hirundichthys speculiger; assembly: GCA_018398805.1. Lineage (NCBI taxonomy): Eukaryota > Metazoa > Chordata > Actinopteri > Beloniformes > Exocoetidae > Hirundichthys > Hirundichthys speculiger. Next base: position 339,249 of record JAGFBZ010000054.1, read on the forward strand.
GATACATATCGTATTGTGAGGTCCTTGCCAATACTCACCCCCATGTACTGGGTTTTTTCAAGGTCTTAACTACAGTAATCCCTTATTTTTCACGGTTAATGGGGACTGAATTGCGGAATGATTGCGGCGAGATGTAAATGATCACCATCGCAGCGCCGTGGTCCCACTCTTTCCCACCCAGATTGTGACGGACGCTCAGACGCCCCACTGGGCAGGAGGAGGTGGATAAAAAAAGAAGCAGGGGGCTGGCGGGGGAGGCTCAGCTGGCGAGCGTCCCTGACAGAGCAGCCGTGTCGAAGCCGGCCCGCTGTTGTGTTGAATTACTCCGGCAGTTTGGTGAAATCCAAAGAAGCAACTTGTTGGATGAGCTTTCCTGTGCTGCACCGCATCTCCCTTCAGTAAAAACATCTGAATGCAAAGAGGGGAGATAAATGATCCTGGAGCCCGTTAGCATCATGTGACGCTGTTGTTGTTTAGCCTGCGTTTATTCATTCATTTGCAGGTGCAGTCTGGTGCAGAGACGGAGCTGTCAGCTGATGTGTTCACATGTGTCATTATATTAGATTCTCTCAGTCTCAAAGCTGCGCTCACTTCTTCTTCTCCTTATTCTATTAACCCGTCTGCAGAACCGCCACCGTGACGGATTCCTGGACGTTGGCTGCTCTTGTTGAATGAGGGGGTTGTAGTTATCCAGAGGAGACAGTAATGACCATTTCTGTGGAGCCTAAACGTGGCTTCGATTGAAACATCTCAACGACTTGGGTTTCCACCGATCTCAGGCTATTGTTTTCTTTTGGTTTTTTTTGTCGACAAAACTGCACAACTTTGAACAGGCCAAGGTTCTACAATAGAGGTATTCACGGGGACCTGTGAAAATTCAACCCGAAACTGAACCGACCCAAGCTATTATCATAAGTCCGGGAGTCCAAACCCAAATGGACCTGGAATATTTGGACCCGTAACCAGCCCGACCCGAGTCTTTAGTTTCCAACCACGAACCAAACCGAGTTACCTGAATAGAACCGAGACAATCCAGCCCATAGTTGCTCATGTTAAAAGTTGTCTAGTGTTGAATAAAACTTGATTTTCTTACCTAAAGTTGTCTTCTTCTACCGGTTCAGTTGCTACATAGGCTACGTGATGTAAACAACAATAAATCCACGTCGTTATTTTCTTTGTGGATACAGATGCTATTGGTAGCAACTGCTAATGCTAATAGCCCACACCGGTCAGGACGTGTCGTAAATATGTTCTCTCATCCAGCGTTGTCATATTGATGATCTGTTGTGCTTTACAGCTGCCAGCAAACCGCTAATAACACGCTACGGCAACACGATTGTTTCATGACAAACATGCCACATTAATAAATAATTAATTTAACTGCCCCGAGTCCTGACATTGGCTGCCACCACCAATATCTTTACCTCTCTCAGGTAAACGCGGACCCAGCCTGTCAGAGAGCACCGACCGGACCCGAGACTAACTGTACCGATTCAGACCCGAACCCGGAGTCACGTCTTTTGAATGGACCCGAGACCCGATTCAGGTCGGGTCGGAACCTCGGGTTTTCAGGTTGTGGGGTTGTTCTGAAGCCTAAACATGTAGCATCCTAAAGCCCAAAAAAATATCCGAATGATGAAGCCCCCACCACCGTGCTGAACAGCTGATACTCACCGTGCATCCTCCTTACCCATCCGTAGAACTTTGTTGCAGGAGTCTCATGTTCTTACTTAGACAGAAGAAGCTTTTCCAGCCTTTTAGACATTTTTCTAATTATTCTGTCACGATCTGTAACATTCAAACCTGCCCTGTGAGTAGTCGCTCATTGTTTAGTTTTGTTTCCTTTTTACATCTTCTCTGAACATTGCGTGGCCTTGACTTAAGCCTTGTGGGACTCCAGAAAGACTGGCCGCAGGACGACAGAATCCAGATAGTTCTGGAAATTTCTTCACCAACATAGCAGACCTGGATGTTTCCAGATGAGCAAACGTTCGAAACTTCCACCTGTAACAGGAGGCGCCGGTGCTTTGCTGATCATTTATCGATCAATTTGGCTGCGGCTCGCCCTCTTGATTGTTGCAGAGGCAGAAGGCTCTTCCTGATTTAGGCGCTTCTGCATTTATGTCGTTTTTGTTAAATGATGACACTCTGGTCTTTCCATGCCTTTATCTGAGGTTGATGAGCTCCAGATGTCATTTAATTGTGTCCTAACAGAAAACACCTCAGACTTGACGGCTTATTCTAACCATCCAGTTAATGACCAAGGTCATTAACCGCCTCGGCCTGCTCGTGCAACGTGACCACCCTTTATAAAATGAAGCAGTATCTGCATTTAGAGCATTTGATGTCACAAGCTTGAGGATAAAGCTCAAAAACATGCATGTGCGCGCACACCAGCGTCACTAATGACCGACCCTTAACATCTACAGCAGTTAATTTGGCCACATGGAGTCAGTGAAGAGCATGTCTGGGAAGCAGAACAGTCATTAGAGACAAAGGAGCTCCAGTAACGACGGTCTCTGTGGTCATTAAAGCAGCCGTTCGCTCGAGTCAAAGCTCATTTTTCAAGCTGCAAATATTCAAATTACACCACGATGATGCCGGAAAGCCAACGAGCGAGTACCTATGTGGCGACGCAAAGAAAAGCTTTAGAAATGTTTGTTTTCCCCCCTTTGAAATCAGACGGTTGAACTGTGCATGACTCCCACATCTTCGCTCAACCTGCACGTCGGCCAACGCTGTCCCAGACCTGTCAGCCTTCGTAATCGTCTGCAAAACTTGAGATATCTATATTTGGAAAGCGTCGGGGACAGCGGGTTCATTGGCTCTGTTAAGAAAGAAAAAAAAAAAGCTCAAAGGGATTCTCGCGCCGCTCTTCAGCGTCTGATGTCCCGTCTTGAGAAATGAAAGCAAATGATGCGTGCACTCCTTCACATGAATTAATGGTGATCAAACTGTTCTCGTTGCGATATTAAGAAGCCAATGAGCCGTTATCCTCCGGCGCTGAGGCCTTCCTCTCACACTGCCAGCACAGATCTGGTCCTTAGATGATCCTCCCGACTAACTGGTTACATCATGATTAAAAGTGACCAGGTCTTTTCTCTCCATCTCTGCTGATGTTCTGTAATCCACACCAACGGTCATAAACAAAGGAGGGAGGGGAGGTTTGAGGTTCCCATGATGCACTGGGCGTTTTACCCATTCTATTTTCTTTAAAAAGAAACCAGCCAAGATATGAGTAAGAGAACTGTGGACCTCCATCTGTCTGGTCCATCCTGGTCCAGTTTCCAGATGTCTGAAGGAGCCACGTTCATCTGCTCCAACAGTTCTCCACCAGTAGAACCACCATGGGAACGTCCACCATCATAGTCCTCAGGAAGGAGACGGTTCTGAGTCCCAGAGATGACCTGGACCAACCCCAGAACAGAAGCTGAACAGCTGGTGAAGATGCTGCTGAAGCTGGTCAGAGAGGGTCATCATCCACAGAGAAACCAGTCCTGGACCAACATGGACTGAAGGACCACTCAGCCAGGAAGAAGACATTACTCCAGAAAAGACAGATTACAGTTTGGAGACGCTCACAGGGACAAAGAGCTTCATTTCTGGAGACATGTCCTGGTCTGATGGAACTAAAACTGAACTGTTTGGACATGATGACCATCGTTACACCTGGAGGAGAAAGACCTGAGAACACCATCCAGCTGTGAAGCACGGGGGTGGCAGCATCATGATGTGGGGGTGTTTAGCTGCAGGAGGGACTGGTGGACTTCACTGAATAGATGACATCATGAGGAAAGAACATTCTGGAGAAATATTGAAGCAACATCTCAGACATCAGCCAGGAAGTTAAAGCTTGGACACTAATGGGTCTCCAGATGGACGATGACCCTGAACGCACCACCAGATTAGTAACTAAGAGGCTTCAGGACTACAGAGTCCATGTTCTGGAGTGGACACCACAAAGACCTGATCTCAGTCCTGGAGAACATCTGTGGTCAGAGCTGAACAGGAGACCTCCAGACCTGACTCAGTTCCTCCAGTTCTGTCAGGAGGACCGGACCAGAATTCAGAAAACTACTGAGAGAAGCTTCTGGAAGGAAACCAGAACCACTGAGCCGAGACAGACAGTTTAGAGACAACGATAGCAGATACTGAGGAGATGGTGCTGATTGACTCTCATTATTCTGGCATCTAGCAAACAGAAATAATGTTGGCGATCCTGGCTGACCTAAAACTGTTAGTTTAGTCCGATTTAATGTCAGACAGTGAGGATAAAAACCCAGTAAATCAAAACCTTTAAATGGTAAAACTAGTTACGCTGATGAAAAAAAAAAAAAAAAAAAACTGCTGGGATAAAATCATAAAACATGAATCAAAATCATTGGAGAAAAGATGTGTCTTCAATAATGAATTAAAAAGTACCAGCATGGTGTACATCTGTGATGTGTTAGGAGGCTGTTCCTTAATCTAGGTACCACAGCCCCAAAAAGCTTGATCGGGGTTAAAGTAGACTGGAACTGTGTTCATTCAAGATTCTGACAGAGGAAAACCATCCCGATAAGAGAGGAGAGCAGCACGCGTCCGACAGATCTGTATTTGAGAATATCATGGATCCATCACTGAACTATCGTGGATCCATCATGGAACTATCATTAAACCATCACAGAACTATTGTGGAACCATCATGGAACCATCACGGAACCATTATGGAACCATGGTGGAACCATCATGGAACCAACATGGAACCATTATGGAACCATCACAGAACTATCGTGGAACCATCATGGAACCATCACCGAACCATTATAGAACCATTGTGGAACCATCATGGAACCATCACGGAACCATTATGGAACCATTGTGGAACCATCATGGAACCAATATGGAACCATCACAGAACTATCGTGGAACCATCATGGAACCATCACGGAATCATCATGGAACCATCACGGAACTATTGTGGAACCATTGTGGAACCAATTTGGAACCAACATGGAACCATCACAGAACTATCATGGAAACATCATGGAACCATCACGGAATCATCTTGGAACTATCGTGGAACCATCATGGAACCATCAAGGAACTATCGTGGCATCATTGTGGAACCAGTTTGGAACCAACATGGAACCATTACAGAACTATCGTGGAACCATCATGGAACCATCACAGAACCATCTTGGAACCATCACGGAACCATCAAGGAACTATCGTGGCATCATTGTGGAACCAGTTTGGAACCAACGTGGAACCATTACAGAACTATCGTGGAACCATCATGGAACCATCACAGAACCATCTTGGAACCATCACGGAACCATCACGGAACTATCGTGGCATCATTGTGGAACCAATTTGGAACGAACATGGAACCATCACAGAACTATCATGGAACCATCTTGGAACCATCACAGAATCATCTTGGAACTATTGTGGAACCACCACGGAACCATAAAGGAAACATTTTGGAACCACTATGGAACCATCTTGGAACCATCATGGAACCATCGCGGAACCATCACGGAAGTATCGTGGAACCGTCATGAAACCATCTTGGAACCATCTGAAAACTATCATGGAAGCATAACGGAACCATTGTGGAACCATCATGGAACCATCACGGAAGTATCGTGGAACCGTCATGAAACCGTCTTGGAACCATCTGAGAACCATCATGATACCATCAAGGAACTATTGTGGAACCATTGTGGAACCAACATGGGACCACTGTCTCCTTTTCTTTGCTGCAGCTCATCTTTTCTTCATCACCAACACATCTAAAGCCAAAGCTTCTTTTCAGTGACAGTGACAAGTCCACAACTCAAAAAAGAAAAATCAAAAACAAAAAAAGGACACTTCCTGGTAGCTTTGTGGTCACCTAGTTAATGACACGCACTTCCCCCTGGTTTGTAGATTGAAGGAGCAAACTTATGAAAACGACATCAAGGTGAACTCTCTAGAACTCTGAGATGTGAAGACTTGATGGACGCGTGACACGCAGCCCAGACACCGACACTGACGGAGCTCAGTTCTGTTGGTGGCGGGAGCGGCTGAGCGGTTCTGGTCTCCGGTAGGAAGTGAACAGCAGTGGGCAGATGGGGCTGGTGGCGGATGTCTCTGCAGATAAACAGGGACATCTGAAACACGGGAAGTGACATGTTGGAGGCTGATAAGTGGCCTGATGGCTGCTGTGTGATTAACGCCCCAGCTGTTGCTTATGTAAGGGTTAAACCAGTGTGTGTGTTGTCACACCGCACCGTTTCACAAAGCGCCGTTCGTGTTTTTTGTGCTTCTCTGGTCGTGCATATGCCATATCAGCCCCCCACCCCCACCCCCCATCCACCGGTCTCCTCCTGTGTCTTCACACTCCTGATCTATCAGCTGCTCTACCACACGAATCGCAGGAGTGCATGTTTGTGTGTGTGCATGTGTGTGTGTGCGTGCTCTGCAGCGGAGGCTCTCGTGCCTGTTGCTAGGCGAGAGCCGGCGCCACGGCTGCCTCCGCAGCCAATGGGGATGGAGCTCCCGGACCAATGAGGTGGTCCAGCGGGGGCTCGGGTTCCTGGTGAAGCATCTTCGACTGATTTCTCAATGGGGTCGTTAGGTCTCGGACATCAAAGCTGGTGTCTGGAGTCATTTCAAGAGCTTTTTTTTTTCTTTTTTTGTTTCCCCAGCAGAGGAAGCTGGAGATTTTTGCTGTAGGGGAGTGGGGGGTGGGGGGGGGGGGGGGGGGGTTTATCTTCTGAGACACCGAAGTCATTATTCATTTTGTAAACGAAACACTGGTGGCGCCGTCTTCTCCATGTGTGACTCTTCGATCCGTTTTGAAATGGCTGCCTATAAAGCACAGTCCATTATAATTTAATCCCATAAATGCCGACGATACCTGGAGTTATGTTTTTTAAAAAATTAACAGGATGTCATGAGTGAGTTTAGAGCAATTCAGGGGATCTCTTAATGCTCTTGCTGGGTCTTTTACATCACTTTTAAGGAGGTTATTTTAATCCCACCTATTCATTTTAATTAAACTCCACCTTAAATTCATTTCTGGAGCCTGTAGAGACGTCCTGCAGCTCTACATGGCTCTTATTATTTCAGGTTATTTGTTGCTCCTCCACTGGCAGCAGTGTTGGGCAAGTTCACTTTCTACACGAACTAGTTCAGGTCACCATTTCAAAAAATGAACTAAATAGTTCATTTGAACTATTTCATTTGAACTAGTTCATTTGAACTATTTAAATGAAAATGAACTAAATAGTTCATTTTTAGTTGTTTTTTTTTCTTATTCTTTTTTTTTTAAGGTTGCTGCGAGCAGTTATTTGTCAAAATGATTGCCACTGCCCATATACTACACCACCACAAACGGCAATTAACCAGGGTTAACCAACCAGGGTTCACATTAGCATTGAAGGAACAGCCCATGTAAAACTGTAATTTCCATTTCAGCTTCTCTCTACAGCAGCCATTCCCAAACTTCAGAATACCAAGGCCCAATTTGAAATGTGAAAAATATAAGCAGTCCACCGAAACCTTTAATCATAAATGTGATCAACATACAGGACTAGAAGCTGTGTTCTGATATTAATGTGAGGGGTCAACAAATAGGTGACACTTGTCATATTAAGTAAAAATAACAGTAGAATAACTTAACTGGTTTGTTTTATTACTTATTAATGATTTCTTTAATAATATCATGAATATTTTACTTAAATAAGAACAAATTTTAAAAAGATAGAGAATTTAAAACACATTTGTTTAATTTGAATGACCTCTCACAGCCCACCTGCAGTACCTCGACGGCCCACCAGGGGGCCACGGCCCACACTTTGGGAATCACTGCTCTACAGTATATTAAAAATATGAGGAAAAAATTGCTGCCAAATGGTCTTTATTATGGGACAAAAACAGGACCTTAAGGTGCAAATGATTTTTTCCCCCCATTTCCTTTTTGTTTTAACCCTCTCATGCATGAATTATGATAAACTCAGACAGGATTTTTTTTACTAAGTGTTTTTATACATCCTTAGGGATGTAAAACAAGGTTTGAAAAAAAATAATTCTATCTTTATTCTATAAAGAAATATTTATCTGTCCACTCAAGTGTGGACAGATAAATATTTTGCATTTTGTACTGTAAAAAAAAATTAATGTAATATATAGGTATATTATATAGTTATAGTTGTAATTTAGTTATACAGTTGTAATATGGTATTTTGTTGGAATGGTGGTTCCTCCACTACCCTGTAGGCCTCTCTATTTGAGCTCTATTGATAAATGTAAAAGTTAACATAAACATAAATCTTTTTTTTTTTCACTAGGCGTTTATTAATTATCTTCAGGGATGTAAAACAAGGTAACAAAATATAAGATATATTCTCTCTGAACTGAGGACAGACATTCTATAAAGGAGCCAGGCATTCATAGTTGTGACATCAAGGAAGTGAAAGAACAGTCTGATGTCCCACCGTTTGTTTCTGCGTCGGTGGATACATGGCAACACATTGATCCATGAGATCTACTCCACCCATATGCTGATTGTACAGCTTCATGGAAAATGGCCTTTGGATTTTAGGATTTGCTTCTCTTTCTTGCTCCATCTCTGTGCCACATCTGTTGGGGACAGGCCGGTGCAGGAAGAGGCCATGTGAATCGGTGGCAGTGAACGTGAAACAGAATCATGAAACTTCTCTATTACCCTGTATGTCTGTCTTTTTGAGCTCTACAAAATATAAGGATGCATAGAAAAAACCTCAAATTACATTATAAAAACATAAAAAAAAGTTGATTTACAGCTAAAACATTATATGATATGAATTATTTTCAGGAACAATGTTGGCAGTAATTGACATTGCACTGAAGTCGAAACATAGCTAGTGATGCATGATGTACAATTGAGTGGACAGATGATTAATCTGTATTTCTTCTAAATATAAAATCAAAACTTGGAAAATCTTTACATAATATGTTACCTTAGATGTTACTTGATGTTATTATATTTTTTTTACCTACAATGGTATCTTTTTATAGAAGGTAGAAACCAAAATAGCCGAGGTGTTTGGTCTTTCTCCCTGTCTGGCGGCCATCTTGGTTTCACTGACTACTTTTTCCCATTGTAATGACCAGCCAATGGGATTTCTTTGTATGAGATGAAGCAATAGCTTCCACTAGAGTGGACTATATGCAGCAGTGCCCAAATTTGCAGACATATATAGAGAAAAAACACTTTTAAACGGCTGTACCTGTAGTGACCTCTATATTAAACATTTGATGAAGCAATTGTTAGCGTGACAGTAGCGACAGCCGTGTTGCCATGTTTGATTGATTTCCTCAGATACATATCAGGCTTGTTTGTGGTGGATTTTAAATGGGGTTCACTGGAAACCTGGAACGGTTTTGACCGTGCGCAAACTTTGAAAGAGCGTCGTTCACAACTGCCCAAATGAACTCGTTCACGCCCCCCGCTGGTGAAGGGGAAAGAGAGCGCGCTCAGTTCACGTTCACACAAAATATGAACTAGTTCGTGAACTTTCATTCAATGAACGCGTTCAGGTGCAACACTAGCTGGCAGGTAAGTGCCCTCCGGGCCACTCCCCCCAGGCAGGACACCGAGTTCCAGACTCCTCCCGCTGCTCCAGGCACCAGGGGGTCACAATGGTTCAGAGCCCGGATAAAAGATGAAGGTGAAGCTGGCAACTCGATATGTGGAGGCCCGAGAAAGACCAGGTCAAATAAAGCAGGTCAAGAGCCTGAAAGAGGACTCCTGGTCCAGTGGGTTGAATAAAACTTGATTTTCTTACCTAAAGTTGTCTTCTTCTACCGGTTCAGTTGCTACATAGGCTACGTGATGTAAACAACAATAAATCCACGTCGTTATTTTCTTTGTGGATACAGATGCTATTGGTAGCAACGGCTAACGCTAATAGCCTACACCGGTCAGGACGTGTCGTGGATATGTTCTCTCATCCAGTGTTGTCATGTTGGTGATCCGTTGTGCTTTACAGCTGCCGGTAAACAAACCGCTTATAACACGCTACGGCAATACGATTGTTTCATGACAAACACGCCACGTTAATGAATAATTAATTAAACTGCCCCGAGTCCTGACATTGGCTGCCACCGCCGATATCTTTACCTCTCTCGAGTAAACGTGGACCCAGCCTGTCAGAGAGCACCGACCGGACCCGAGGCTAACAGTACCGATTCAGACCCGAACCCGGAGTCACGTCTTTTGAATGGACCCGAGACCCAATTCGGGTCGGGTCGGAACCTTGGGTTTTTGGGTTGTCGGATTGTCGGGTTGTTCCAAAGGCCTCTACTGTCAATATGTTGTAATGGTCACTTTAATGTGCAAAAACACTAATAATAAACAATAAATAGGTTGTTTTGAAGCAAATAGTTTTGACTCAATTATTCCTCTGAATGATCAATATCATCTGATGAACATAAACAGCAACTTCATTTTTCATCTCTACTTTTAATTTTGACATTAACTGGGTAGAATATCGCAATATATCGTGATATTTCGATATCGCGATAATATTGTATCGTGACCCAAGTATCATGATACATATCGTATTGTGAGGTCCTTGCCAATACTTACCACTAGTCTGGACAGAGTCAACATCAATAAAGTGAGTTTTCCTTCTCAAACGTACGACCACCCTGCGTGCATCTTCGAAGGCAGCAGGACACATCTTTCGATCGCTCTCAACAACCGCCTCCCCTCCCCCCCTTTCTATCGTCGCCCGTCTCTGCTCGAGTGACTCCGGCTTTATTGTCCTCGTTCCTTCAGCGTGCAAAGCGAGCGCTTGATCTAAACCCACTTGAAATATTCAACACGTTATGTAAGATTATGCAAGAACCAGGGAGATGGGAGAAACATGGGGGAGATCACGGGAAACGCTGAATATTTTAACAAGGCCCTCATGCTTCACTTGCTCCAAGTAACAGTTAGGAAAAAAAAAAAAAAAAACGACTGCAAATGCCCATTTCCTTGACACAGGCTTTTACTTGTGTTTCTTGTGTACGTAACATTGAGGAGGATGCTACATAACTCTGCGCTGCAAGGACGCTCTCATCTGCTGGGAGTGCAGCTTCCTGAGCGCAGAAAAATATTCTCTCTTTACTCGATTCTTTTATTCGTTTAAAATGTGACGAAAGACCCGTTGAGGTCATTTACAGGTGTGAAAGAGAAGTGAGAAAGTGAAATGTGTTTAGTTTCTGACTCCACAGGGCCAAACTGTGATGCAGATGGACCAGTTAGGATGAGACGGATAAATACAGAATATACATAAACGCATGAAACGGGACACGAAAATCCCAGATTAATTCAATTCAATTCAATTCAATTCAAATATACTTTATTAATCCCCCAAGGGGGAAATTCAAGTTTCAGTACACCAGTCTGGTGTAGTAGAGGAGCTGCCGGCGTCCAGCGCTCCTTTTCATGCCCGGTCCCGTGGTCCCAGTGCTAACTCCAGTTAACAGCTGTTAAAACAGTTAATGGCCGTTAAAACCAGTATATCTCCATAAGGATTGAATCAAGTGAGATATCTCCAGGTCAGAGGAGGAAACACAGATGAACCAAACCATCTCCTCTGGGAAGACTGAGCTCCTTCAGTCCGGTGAGCGACGGAGCCGACCGTCCCAGAGCCCAGTTCATCATGCGGACCTGGCCAGGACGTTGTCGTCTCCCCCAGCGGTGCTGGGCCCCACCAGGTCACCAGACGGCCCCTGCCAGGTCAGCTGACCCATCCGGTGTGCAGACTGCTGGACAGAGGCAGCAGCTGTTTGCCGGTCATAGCCACACCGCCGCTGCTATGTTGGGGGCTCGTCCGGGCGTCAGTGTCAGGCGTCGTCCGGGCAACAACCCGGTGAGGTTGGTTTTTAGAAGCTATTTAGAGGAGTGAAAAGGTGGACCGTGTCCAGGTTTGTTTAAGGAGCGAAGGTGGAGGAAATGTGCCACATTGGCTGGATTCGAGAGATTCAGAATTTACCCGAAGGTTTTCAGACCGCGTGAGAATCTGCTTGTTCTTCACTCCTGTGGGTTTCAGAGGCCTTTTAAGTCACTTAACCGGGTTTTGATCACATGAATTCAGGTGCGACTGGCTGTGGATGCAGAGTTTACCCGGACCGATCGTCCCTTACCATCACCATTATGTGATTACACTGGTAGAGATGTAAAAGATGCATTAAATTAGATGACAGTTGGGTCTTATGTTTAGCTTTCATGTTGCAAAAGAAAGTATTTTTATCGCAAGATCTTGCACGAGCAAGCGGCTGAGGCACAAACGAGCTCCGTTTCCTCCTGACTGGTGAGAGTAAGCGACAAAATTTTGCCTGTCACAGCCTGTACTTCATGCCCCAAGGGTCTATTCTGGGACCATTGCTTTTTAGTCTGAATATTAATGACTTTCCTTCCATCTGTGATGGTGTGGAAGTCCTAATGTATGCAGATGACACCGTTCTCTTCATGCATGGCATCGATGCAAACGTCGTTGCTCAGAAACTCTCGGTGGCCAACTGAAAAGGCAATGAAGTGGCTTAACAAAGCCTGTTTTACAATGAATACAGAAAAAACGGTTGCAATTTACTTTTCAAACAAACAATGCCATAGCGTCCGTCCAAATATATTGGTGGGTAGTTTCATAATCAAAAATGTCAAAGAGTTTAAATATTTGGGTGTCATTTTGGACCCTAATCTTAGTTTTAAGAAACATATTAAAAAGACCTTTCATGTTTTAAAATTTATTATTGCCAACTTCCATCACATTAGGAACTCCCTATCCTACTTTAATGCCATGATTTTATCCCATATTTTTTACTGTTTGTCTTCATGGTCTCAGGCCAGATCATCCATTTTAAACCCTCTTAGATCTTTGTACAATCAGGCTCTGAAAATTCTTGATAGAAAGCCACAACATTTCCATCATTGCCACATATTGTTAAAACTTAAAATTTTAAGCTTTGATAATATAATCAGGTACTCCAATATTCGCCTGGTACACAAAATCCTGCACAATGCTGCCCCACCCCCCCAAAGGCCTCTGTTCAGCCACGCTCTCAATTGACAAGTAGTGCTAAGGTCTGTCTCCAGGGGTGAGTGCAATGTTCCAATAAGGAAGTCCGCCTTTTCTCAATCAGCTTTTTCATATTAAGCTATTAAGGAATGGAATGGGCTCCCGAACAATCTAATGAACATGGCTGACTTCCATAGTTTTTCTAGGGCCGTCTAGTGGCTTTTGGATAGTCAGTTCTCACTGACAATACCGGACGGGTATTTGGCCATCAGATGGTACCCTTGTGGGTACCATCTGATGGCATTTGGATTTTCTGATTTATTTATCTTGACCCAACCTTATTTTATGTTCAATTAGTTTAATCTATGTAATTTTAATCAGTCTGTATTTTGTACTTGCACTAAGCGCTTTAAATGTTAACTTTTTATCATGGTTTTATGACATTGTACAGTAGTCTGTTTCTTGTATTTGCATTTGAATACTGTCATTATTGTAAACCCTAATGTGTACTATTTTTGTTTGTCAAGGACTACAGATGGAAATTAGCTTGTGGCTAACTCTGGTGCAGCCATCTTTTTAATGTACCTGCACATTGTCCTTTAAATAAATAAATTAAAAAAAAAAACATTTTTGTACGCCGTTCAGAGTGTACAGATGTGTTTTGTATCGCTTTAAAGTGAATCAACATTTCTGTGTGTCACAGAGAAAGAAATGATGGGGATCTGATTCATTTCCTGATTCTTTTACGGGGCCAGGCTGTGTTCTTATTTCACAAACCGCAGATTAATTCTTTCAACTGTCAGCAGCTAATTAAAGCGCCATATTTATCCATTACTCACTGCTGTCATTTACTCTGTGAAAAGTCAGCGTCACTCCCTCTGATGGTCTCATTTTAGACGCTCGAGTTTATGTGCCCTCTTTTATTACAGCTAAATGGCTCTTGGTGAAATTGAAGAGTTCATTTTCATAACGACTCCGTCAGGTAATCTTTCAGCGGCATTAAAATATGGATGATCCAAGCTGCCGGCTCCTCTTAAACACCTGCACTTCTTCTAACGTCCACATGCTCTCCGTCCCGCGCACGATAAGAGCTTCTCACGTAATAAAAGTCACATTTTAACCGCCGAATTAAAAATGCATGAGCGCCCTTTACGATTCACCTCAGACGAGGAAAGCTTTGATGCAAGATCAAATAGTTTCAACAAAATGACTGTTGCCCTGGGACTGGCGATTCTCCCAGTTTCCGATTGGACCGCCGCCACGTCTTTTTAAACCGTTCTGTTGTCTATTTTCCCGGCGCGTTTGCAAGCCCAGACCACGGCCTGGCCGCCACCGTGCTTGGCGACTGTAGCCCCGATCGTACACTTCCCTTTACCCGTTAACACTAGCCGCTACCCGCAAAGTGTGGGTATAGGAACCTCCGCTAACCGCTAATGCAATCTTCCGCTCGCTAAAGCCACTACCCATTATGCCGAATCCTTTACTCACTGTATAGGTGTGGAAATCGGCGTGTCTTTTGCCTTTCCTCTGTATCTTGTGGTCGGCGCGTCCAAATGGCATCAATGGGCGTCCACCTGGTCACATGTGGACAGAGTCCCAGACGAGCTGCGCACAAAAGCTGCTGCCATCTGGATGAAAAGACGCTCCATAGCAGTTTGCTTGTAGCGCAACCTTCTCTTAAAGGCAATGGCTACTGACGCACTGATTGGTTTAACAGGTGGAATGCCCTAACCACTTCTATGCATAATGTAGCCGGTAGCGCAGGTGGGATAGCGGGTTTAGCAAGGTGGAAGATTGTGTTTCTTTGCGGGGGAACGCCCTTCCCGCTACCCGCTATCCCTTAATAGCAGCTTTAGCAGATCCGGTGGAAGATCGGGCCCTGGATGTCTGAACATTTACCACTGCAGAATGATACTAAACCATTGCTTCACCGCTGATGTCTTTCCTCCTTAGCACTGGAGTTAATGGTCCAGACCAGGAAGCTTTCTGACTTGACTCCCAGGAACGTTTTTCTGGGAGACAACGTTTCCCCCCCACTCACACTCCCTCTCCAATTTAGGTTTCGTTCAATAAATAATGACGTGCTGTAATATGTCATGTATTCTGGTTCATCTGAGATTGTTTCATCTAATTTAAGACCTTACAAAGACCAGATAATTGCATATTATATCCTGATACACCCTCAGAACTGAAAGGGGGGACATACGTTCTTTGTCTCCGTCTCATTATTGAACTGGTGAGTTTCTCTTCGGTCCTGTTTTCTGGTTGCAACCCAGTAAAACCAGGAGCCGTGCATCTCGGAGCAGTTTTGGCGTGTCGAGCGGGACCATCAGAATATATTCTCATATCTATAGACCTTTTGCACGTGACATCACACACTGCAGTTGCAACAAGTCGCCGCCATGTTGGAGTGAAAACAAAGCCCTTCAGCTTTGTTTTCACTTGTGTAATCTGTCGTGTTCAAGTGGATAGCAAACAGTTCAAAAACATGGTTTTGAACTGTGTAGCTGTTGGCTGCACAAACTACAGAGGAAAGGGACCAGGATTATCGTTCCACAGGTTTTCAGGTTCTGGTTCTGAAGCAGAACGCCGAGAAAAGTGGATCGCCGTACTCTGACATGCTAGAAACTGTTCTAGAAACCTAAACCTGACTGAACCTAGACCAGGACAGTTCTGGAAACCTGAACTTAACTGATCCTGGACCACGTAAGTTCTGGAAACCTGAACCCGACAAATCCCGGACCAGGACAGTTCTAGAAACCTGAACCTGACTGGTCCCAGACCAGGACAGTTCTAGAAACCTGAACCAGGATAGTTCTGGAAACCTGAACCTGACTGAACCTGGACCAAGTAAGTTCTGGAAACCTGAACCCAACTAAACCCGGACCAGGACAGTTCTGGAAACCTGAACCTGGACCAGGACAGTTATGGAAACCTGAACCTGACTGGACCCGGACCAGGACAGTTCTAGAAACTCGAACCCGACTGAACCTGAACAGTTCTGGAAACCTGAACCTGACTAAATACGGACCAGGACAGTTCTGGAAACCTGAACCTGGACCAGGACAGTTCTGGAAACCTGAACCTGACTGAACCCAGACCAGGACATTTCTGGAAACCTGAACCTGACTAAACCTGAACCAGGACATTTCTGGAAACCTGAACCTGACTAAACCTGGACCAGGACAGTTCTGAAAAACCTGAACCTGACTAAACCTGAACCAGGACATTTCTGGAAACCTGAACCTGACTTAACCTGAACCAGGACATTTCTGAAAAACCTGAACCTGACTGAACCCGGACCAGGACATTTCTGGAAACCTGAACCCAACTAAACCTGAACCAGGACATTTCTGAAAAACCTGAACCTGACTGAACCCGGACCAGGACATTTCTGGAAACCTGAACCTGACTAAACCTGAACCAGGACATTTCTGGAAACCTGAACCCAACTAAACCTGAACCAGGACATTTCTGAAAAACCTGAACCTGACTGAACCCGGACCAGGACATTTCTGGAAACCTGAACCTGACTAAACCTGGACCAGGACAGTTCTGAAAAACCTGAACCTGACTAAACCCAGACCAGGACAGTTCTAGAAACCTGAACCTGACTGAACCCAGACCAGGACAGTTCTGGAAACCTGAACCTGACTGAACCCGGACCAGGACATTTCTGGAAACCTGAACCTGACTGAACCCGGACCAGGACAGTTCTGGAAACCTGAACCTGACTGAACCCGGACCAGGACAGTTCTGAAAAACCTGAACCTGACTAAACCCAGACCAGGACAGTTCTAGAAACCTGAACCTGACTGAACCCAGACCAGGACAGTTCTGGAAACCTGAACCTGACTGAACCCAGACCAGTTCTGGAAACCTGAACCTGACTGAACCTAGACCAGGGACAATTCTGGAAACCTGAACCCGACTAAACCCGGACCAGGACAGTTCTAGAAACCTGAACCTGACTGATCCCAGACCAGGACAGTTCTGGAAACCTGAACTCGACTGAACCTGGACCACGTAAGTTCTGGAAACCTGAACCCAACTAAACCCGGACCAGGACAGTTATGAAAACCTGAACCTGACTGGACCCGGACCAGGACAGTTCTGGAAACCTGAACCTGAGTGAACCCAGACCAGGACAGTTATGAAAACCTGAACCTGACTGGACCCGGACCAGGACAGTTCTGGAAACCTGAACTTGGACCAGGACAGTTCTGGAAACCTGAACCTGACTGAACCTGGACCAGGACAGTTCTGAAAAACCTGAACCTGAGTAAACCCGGACCAGGACAGTTCTAGAAACCTGAACCTGAGTGAACCCAGACCAGGACAGTTCTGGAAACCTGAACCTGACTGGACCTGGACCAGGACAGTTCTGGAAACCTGAACCTGACTGAACCTGGACCAGGACAGTTCTGAAAATACTGAACCTGACTAAACCCGGACCAGGACAGTTCTAGAAACCTGAACCCAACTAAACCCGGACCAGGACAGTTATGAAAACCTGAACCTGACTGGACCCGGACCAGGACAGTTCTGGAAACCTGAACCTGGACCAGGACAGTTCTAGAAACCTGAACCTGACTGAACCTGGACCAGGACAGTTCTGAAAATACTGAACCTAACTAAACCAGGACCAGGACAGTTCTAGAAACCTGAACCTGACTGAACCCAGACCAGGACAGTTCTGGAAACCTGAAGTGTCCATAACTGTCCTTCCTCCCCGGGCCCCCGGAGCCCAAACATGTCAATGCGACGGCGCGAACGCCTGGTGACGTACGTCCCAACAGATCATCCCTGACAGCCGCTGAGCGGACACGCTGGTAGAATCGACACGTCCCCCCCACCCCGCCCCTCGCCCAATGGATAGAACCCACTCATCAGGAGGATCCGACTGATGCTCCACAAAGCCGGGCCTCCATCTGTATCTCTCTCTCCATCCCTCCCTGTGATCCTCCCCCACAGGCTTTGAACGACCGAGAGGCGGAAGCTGGGTAACAACCTGCTCGCAGTCGGCGAGCTAAGTGACACGGGCGCTTTGAAAGCAGCACAGGCTTCAAAAAACACACACACACAATAAAGAGTCACATCTCAGAGAAAGAGACACCACAAGGAGAGTCAGAGTCGGACTAATGAAGAGCTTCTGGATGTGTTGGGCCTTTCATGAGTCCTTCTGAGCTTTACGACTTTGCACAGTTTTGGTGTTTGTCATCCGGTGGAAGGAATCTGACTTCAGCTCGTCGCAGTCGTTCTAAATAAATAAAATAAGTCGTCCGTTTGACAGCATTGTACATCTAATTACTGCCTGTCTGCGACGTTCATCGCTCTGCTGCGGATTGACGGGCTGAGATCTGACAGAACAGGCAGCCGAGACAAAAGCGTGTATTTTTCCATTGTTCGCCTCTTTCCGTCCGTTTGATTCTTATCCGCTCAGAAGTTCTGCTTCTGGGGGATTCGGGGTTTCATGACTGAAGCGTCACGAGTGTTCTCAGATATAAAGAGCAGAAATGTCAGGATTAGTCATCCACCTCAAATCTCACCTTGCTTGACCTCTTGAGCTTCTCCTTGATGATCGAGGGAAGCTTTTAGGACCAAAATGTGTGACGTTCGTTTGTATCTGTGACTTATGTTCCCACAAAGGATGAAGATGATTCTTATAAAGGACGTTGTGAGTTCAGAATCTGTTACTGTGGTGATCCAGCCAGATTAAAAGAGAGCTGTAGATCCTGAACAGAAGTCTTATCTGAAGAAAAAACGCCCCACAAGAACCGTTAGAAGCTACGAAACCCAGTCCACAGACCATGACAGCGTCCCATCTGACTCCCACCCCGGCACGGCATCGCCTTTTATCTCACCTTGTTCTGGTCCGAGTGGAGGCACGGGGAAGGTATTAATGAGTGACAAATGGCGCTTGAACAGGTGTAAATCACACCAAAGAGATTAAGTTAGTGATTTAGTGCCTCTGGCTCTCTGCAGCAGAGGGGGGGAGATGAAGACATTAATCATCGCTGCTCGGCCAAGGCCTCCATCTTTACCAAACAGTTTACATTTGTCCTCGTCCTAACGTCCGTGTCAATGTATATATATATATACATATACAGTCATGGAAAAAATAATTAGACCACCCTTGTTTTCTTCAGTTTCTTGTTCATTTTAATGCCTGGTACAACTAAAGGTACATTTGTTTGGACAAACATAACGATAACCACAAAGATTGCTCATAAGAGTTTTATTTAAGAGCTGATATCTTACCATTTTCCATGGTTTTCTTGATTATAACCTAAATCACTTAAGTTTTTTACATCAATAGCTATGGCGTTGTACTTCCAAAAACACTGCTTTTATGCATTCAGTGTTTTCTTTTCTGTCTGTTTTAGTCACATGATGACGTTTAGTGATACCGGGTATTAAAATAACAAGAAAGTGAAGAAAAAATGGTGGCCTGATAATTTTTTCCATGACTGTATATTTAACACACGGATGGGGATTCAATTCAATTTTAAATTCAGTTTTATTTGTATAGCGTAAGGCTGTCAGACTCATTTTCACTGAGGGCCACATCAGCATCATGGTTGTCGTCGAAGGGCCAGATTGACAAAATGAATGTAACAAAATGCAATATTAATCAAATATAAATTAAACTACACATTGTTAAATAACGGTTTCTGTATTTATTATGTATTCCAGTGTCTTTAACTCATTATTATATTAAACTCAGGGTTTGTGGTTGTAAACCTGCTTTCGCACACATGATGGTTAGTAGCAGAAGCAATTCTTTGTTTTTCTTGTAGGCTAAATTTAGCATACTTAGCTCCATGTTAGCTGTCAAAATGCCGACGGAGATTATACTCTTTCACGACTGTCACCATCTCATAACACAAAAGACAGGTCTACTGTTTCTTCACCTTGAAGTAAAAAACTTGTATTCATTTTTTTTTTAAGTTCAATTCTGAAAATCCTCTTGATATCTTGCTCATGGTTATATACTGTTATCTTGTAGGTAATGACGAAATGCATTATGGGAGATGCAGTTTATTGTCAATATGCGCTTTAAAGCAGTGTAAGCTTGTTTTATGTCTTAAAATATTGGTTTAAAATTTAATCCAATAATGCACAAGCTTTCGAGGGCCACATAAAATGGCGGGCCTTGTATTTGACACATGTGGTATAGCGTCTATTATAATGTAAGTTGTTTCCAGGTGCTTTACAGAGACCCAGATCATGACCCCCGAGGAAAGCTTATTAATTCAATTTATAATATTAAGTCCTAATCAAAGAAAAATGGCAAATAAAAAAAAATGCCATAGTGGTAGAAAAAAACTTTTAAGATAACAGTGTCAAGAGGAAGAGGATGGAGGAGATCCTCTGGCAATGCTACACCGGTAAAAATGTATAAATAATTATCCATTACCTGGAGAACTAATAATTCCATGTTCTTCTATTCTGACTGGTTCATTGTTAGCACAGGAACTACAGAGATGACTATATAAACAGATGCAGGCAGCAACACTGAGGTGCATTTTTTTTTCAGGTCTTTGGGCCACGTTTGGGTGTCACAGCACCTGCCGGTTCTGCAGCAGAGCCATGAGGGCCAGATTAGGCCCAAATGGGTCTGCCGTCTGGGACGTGATGGCTCGCCCACCAGCTACGATCTCTGCCAGACATCGTACAGTTTCTGTTCTCACTGCAGAAATATACAGGTCAGTATCAATCACCTGGTTTTCTGGTGTTTTTGAAACCGGCGGCTAAGTGGGTCAGCGGGGAACGGCAACCACAAAACCAGAGCCGTAAATGTCACCGAGGTCGCTCTCGACCGATGCTGAAAACCCAACCTGCCCCGGCATCGAACTGCCGCACAAAACCAGTCAACTCCAAGGAGCTTTTTCTTTCCATCGTATTTGCAGCAATAGAGTTTCCTTTTGTCTTAATATTCTTTCAAAAAGCAACCATTGCTGGTTTCTGAGAGATCAGATGAGTTGGAATTTTCTTCACAGCTCCTCGCTGCTGCAGACGACGCTGTTGGAAGAAAGAAAAACCTAAAAATGCTTTAAAAAGAATAAATACACAAACCCTTGCATCTGCGCTGCTGGTAGACAAGAATCGTCTCTGACGACCGGCGCAACTTTCAGAGTTTTTCAAAGTTCACTCGGGGGAGTTTTGGTCCTCTGCAGAGCGGGATGATGCTCTCCACCACCAGGCAGTCAAACAGAGTTAAAGGGATCTGATGTTCACGCCGTTAGTTTAAAAATATCACCAACAGCCTGTTGGGCTGCTCGTCACAACGAAGTGACGGCGTGTGATGGCGCCGCCGTGATGTGCAGCTGATGTGCTACATCTGGTCACTTTGGCCCTCCAGCCTGTTTTTTTTTTTTTTTTTTAACTAAAAGGTGACCTTTTCCAAGCTTTGTGAGCTGCTATAAGATACAGACATCCAGCAGCGACGGCTGCGTCCTGATTATGACACGTTAACGTCGTCAATGAGGCTTTTTTATTCATCTAAGTGAGTAAGTCATTTTTATTTCATGGCGTTCATGTAGCATTTCCTCTTTCTTATTCTTTTCATTTTTAATCATCTCAAAAGGGGGAGGGGACTTTTTTTTTTCCTATAAAGAAATATCAGATTGTGAATCAAAGTTTCACCTTAACCTGGAACCAAAAAAGTTCCAGGTTTCAATTAACTCCTGTTTGGTTTGTTTTTTGAATCAAAGCCTTTTTTCAAATGTTATCTTTCGTTTTGACGGATTATTCATTAAGGATGACATTACTGGAGCCTGACAAACAGACGTGTCATCATTGACCAACTCGGTCATGTTCTGCCTTTATTTTACTGTTAAGTTTGCAGGAGCAAGAAGAGGAAGGCAGGACTAATCAATAATAAAGACCCAAAATGCTGCCTAAGCAAGATAAACCAGGAACCAAAAACCCTTAAAAGAAAACCCAAAAGCACCCAAACAAGCAGAGCACAGAAGGAGAAACCAGCAAAGTGCTGATCAATGGGCAGAAAAACAGAGAGAGCAGGAAGATGAATCCTCCCAGAGCCTGATGAGGCTCAGGTGTGAATAATCAGGACACGAAACAGGGAGGTGAGACGAGAACGAACACTGTAACAGAAACAAAGGGAGGGTGGTTAAAAAAAATAAATTAAAACTACAAAAAACCCAAAGGAGAGCTGCATCTTTGATTCCTTCTGTTGCCACGTTATTAAAGCCACTGTATGTAGTAATACCACTACTGACCACATGGGGGCTCACAGCTCGGCTGGTGGACAGTTCTGCGTAATTTCATCCCAACAGAAGTAAACTGGCAGTACCAGGTTGCAGGACAAATAGATTCAAAAACAGCTTTGTTCCAGCTGCAGTTATTCTGTTAAACAAAAAGAAACTAAATGCAGCACCTGAACACCTGCTGCGGATGGTTCTGCCGCTACAGCTGCATAATGCACTTTAGATTTAGATGCAGAGTCACACATTCCAAGATTTTTTTAAACATTTTGAACATTCCTAACCTCTTTATGTGTGTGTGCATGTTTTATGTTTTAGTTTTATATATATTATAGGTCATATGTTTACCGCTGTTGTATTTATTCTTGTGTATATTGTATGTTTTAGATTTCATGTCACATGTGTATTTGTAGCTCACATGTTAAGGACGTCCATCTCATTTCTGCAAAATCAGTTTACCTACGAGTAATAATAAAGTAAACTGAAACTGAAAACTTTCTTGTGTGACGGGCGAAGGACGGACACGTGAGCTGCCACCTTGTGGTCATAGGTGGTTTTGCTACATAGAGTGACCTTTAAATGACGTGTCTTAGACTGTATTTTGTTGAAGTCATCCTGCCTGTCCGTCACCTGTCTGTGCGAGCTTCGACCACAAACTGTATAAAAAGAACCGGGCAAAGCCGCTGTGATGTCAGCCATCGGGGGCTCGTTCAGGGAGGAGCTCTTTCTTCCACATCACCCTGCAAGCTCCGCCCAAAACTGGACAACCGGGCGGGGCTAGCACGGCAGGGAGGCCGGCTGGAGCACGCCCACCTCAGCGCCGTCACGTGCACTTTGACCCCCGGGATGGGCGGGGTCTGTTCCAGCTCTGGCGGTGCCCAGTTACACGTCCGTGCACGCAGTAAAAGCACAAAACCCTCCAGTCAGTTTCTTACATTTTATTACTGTTGCACCATTTATACAAGTACATATAATTTTGAATGCATCAATTTCCATATCATCATTTTTTTTGTTTATTTCATGAACGGTGTGGTGTGAGATAGCAGAAGGTGAGACATGGAATGAAAATATCAACTGCAGTTGCCATGGATGCAAACGGAGAAATTATTTATTCACTTTTTTTTTCTTTTTTTTCTTTTCTTTTTTTCCACTTGACCAAAAAAGACAGGACTACAGATTCACCCAACCACGGACATGCAAATTACTGAGTCAAGAGAGAGGCGGGGGGAGGGGAGGGGTGGACAAACAAAAAAAAAAACTGAACCAGGTGACGGCGCGACGCTCCTCGAGTGCCTGTTTCTGCTACGATTGGACGAGTGCTGGGAGGAGGACGCCGCGCGCCACCGGGGCGGAGCTGAAAAACGGGGGTGAGACGGGCGGATGGCTGAGATGACCACACATGTACCTGCGTTCATGGGGGGGGGGGGGGGGGGGGTGGGTTCAGCAGCAGTCAGGAGTTTTAGGTTTAGGTTTTAGGTTGCTGGTAGGTCGCTCGACTGTTCTGACCCGCGCTTGGGGGGGGGGGGGGGGGTCGCTGGTATTTGTTGGGTCATTTGCAGGATTATGCAAAGAGTTTACCTGGCAGACTGTGTGAAGCTTGTGGGGGGGGCTTGGCGGGGTGGGAATTTAAAGATTCAGCTGGAGATGAGAAATAAATAGATATTTCTGTCTTTCCTTCCTGTCGTCTCTCTTTTTTTTTTATACTTGATGGCGAAAACTATAAATCACAGCCGCCATCTTCAGGCGGATAATGGGGGCGTGGCCTCCTGTTGCCACAGAAACGTGAAGTAGGGGTGTGAAAAAAAATAGATTTGGCAATATATCACGATTTTTAGCCGCCCAATATAATATCGATTTTTTAGGTCCTAATATCGATTTTTTTCTTTTACAATGCTGTCAGTATGTTGTAATGGTAACTTAAATGTGCAAAAACACTAATAATAAACAATAAATAGGTTGTTTTGAAGCAAATAGTCTTGACTCAATTTGTCCTCTGAATGATCAATATCATCCATTGAACATTTACAGCAACTTGATTTTTCATCTCTACTTTTAATTTTGTTATTAACTGGGTAGAATATCGCAATATATCGTGATATCGCGATATCCTGTATCATAATACATACAATACTCACCCCTAACGTAAAGCCCAGCTCACCGACCGACGGTCTGAGCCGTCCCGGCTCCTCCCACCCCCGACAGCTACGCTTACTCGCCACGCCACCCCAACAAGCACATCTGGCCCGAGGGCGTGGCCATCTGACCAGATGCCGGTGGTGGAGTCAGGGTGAGGCTGCTTTCTCAGCGTACGGCACATACAGGAGGGTTTTATTTCAGCCCCATTGCAGTTTTCTGCACCTGTTGCCACATTTTCTTCCAATTAACACTCAAAGAACCAGACACCCACCGGGTCAACACACCCCAACACACCCGCCGAGTCAACACACCCCAACACACCCACCGGGTCAACACGGCCCAACACACCTGGAGCATCAACACACCCCAACACACCCGGCGCGTCATCGCACCCCAACACATGTTTGACTCTGGCCTGTCAGGGCGGGACTTCTTCCTCCCATATCAAGGAGCAAATTCAACCAGTTCTGCCAGCTTTGTTCAGAGACCCAGCTACCTGAGCTCCTCCCACCGCAGCGCACCTTCCCCTCCTCGGTATCAGACGCACGTTCAGTTTCTATGAAGTCACTGCGCCACCTTTGTTTTTTTTTTGTGTTTTTAACTCAGGTCAGTAGTTTTGTCTTCTAAAATCCAAATGGGCTGCAGTTTTTCTACCAGATTCAGACAGAAAATAAGAGATCTGCTTTTTAAAATTCTCCAAGACTTTGCAGATGTTAAAAGTATTACAAATGTTAAAAAAAAACCCACTTAGTTTACTTACAATATACCTAAGGGTTTCAGTACAAAATGTAGAAGTTCATCTGAAAAGTTCCTACGACCGTCTGACTTGTCTAAGCTGATGTTTCGCTCTGCAGAGTTTCCGAACTTGAAATGTCCCGGAAAGACTCAGCAACCCCCGGCTCTTCAGTCTAAACTTCCTGCTTCTGCCGTTTCTCTCTGACGTTCAGAGAGGAACGTGAAGTCAGAGGACGACCCAAACGCTACCGAGAACCCGCCGGGGAGCCAGAGCTCAGGAGAGAATAGGAGACGACAGCTAGAACTCCACTGCACCAGAAAACTGGAGGCACCAGGACGGCGCCAGAGTGGAACCCCTCTATAATCTGAGACATTGACGGAGCGGAGGGGGCGCGGGGGGGGGGGGGGGGGGGGGGGGGCAGGCCCTCTGCGGGGTCAAATGGGAGTCAGGTTGAACGTGTGGAACTGCATGAGTGACGGGGACGATGAGGGTGGGATGGCGAGGCGAATGGCCGACACAGACTCGTATCAAAGTTCAAATACTACAGCAGAAAAAAATAGAATAAAACATAACAATAATAATAGCAATAACCATCTGCAGCGGGAAACTTCTCCAGGTGGTGCTCCAGTCCTCCTCGTTCAACAAAGCATCATCATCATCATCATCATTACGATTATTATTATTATTGTTATTATAATATGGGCGGGCTAGTAAATTTCATTTTCTTTTTTTTTCTTTTTTCTTTTTTTTAATCTTCATCCTTGTTGAGTTAGGGAATTTATTTCTTCATTTCCGAAAAGAAGCTGTCCATTAATCTTGAACTGCTACGGTTTGATCCTTGCTTGGCGCCTCTGTGGCGTTGGCCTCCTTGGCGGGAGGGTCGGCAGCTGGTGTCGAACTCGGCGCAGCGTTGGTAGCCTCCTTCGGCGGCGCGGGGGCCGCCGCCGCAGCCTCTGTTGGCTTAGGGTCGGGGGAGGCGGCCGGGGCCGCCTCGGCTTTGGCCGCTGGCGCCGCGGGGGCCTCAGTCTTTTTGGCGTCGGCCTCACCTTTGTTCTCGGCGGCAGGGGCAGGGGCCGCGGCCTTCACCTCCGGCTCCTTGGCGGCTGCTTCTTTGGCCGGGGCGGGGGCGGCTGGTTTCTCCTCGGCCTTGGCCGGCTCGGCGCCCTTGGGCGCTTCTGTTTTCGGCTCGGCGTTGGCGGCGGGCTTTTCGGATTCCTTGGCGGCGGGGGCGGCGTTCTTCTCCTCCTCTTTCGGCGCCGCAGCATCTGCCGCCGGCGCCTCCTTGGCTGCCGTATCGTTCGCTACCTCCTTCGCATCGGTCGCCGCCGGGGCCTCGTCTTTCGTGTCTTTTGGCGTTTCGCTCTCCTCGGCGGAGGCGCCCTCTGCTTTGGCATCCTTGTCTTTAGCCTTGTCGTCGTTCACATTGTATCCCTTCTTCTTTTTGCTGAGCTTGCCTCCCATTTTGGATCTCTGGCCTCTGAAACAGAAGGAGGAAAGATGTCAGATTTAGTGCCACAGAGACGTTGGCTAATTAAACCAGCCAGGCAGACAGCAGGAAGTACATTAGTAGAGGTGGGAGGTTTTTTTTTAAGGTTTAAACACCTGCAACCATGGTAACCATGGTAACAGTCAGTCACAGGAGAGCACATGGCAGGAGAGCAGAGCTAGCTCCCTGGAAGAAAATGAAAGCTGAAAAAATCAAGGTAAATATTTCCCAAACAAAGAATATGTTTATTGGTCGTCATTTCCAAACAGCTCATATTTTCTTTAAATTGATAAATAATTATTAAAATAACATTTCATGTCGTGTATTTTGTGTATATTTAATGCTAGCTTTAAAACGGAGATTAGCATGCTAATACAACATGAGATTTTTGAAAAAATGTGACATGTTGTCATTTCCACAACAGTCATTTCCACCACGTTATTCATTGTGACGGAAATGACAATGTTGAAAATAAATATATTTATATATTTGAGATAATTTATGTGTGAAATATCATGAAATATTTTGAAAACATGAGTTCTGTAAATAATTGTGTTTGTAAAACATTGTTTGTGGTGTGACGGATATGATATGACTAAAATAAGAAAAAAAAATATAAAATATTATCTATATAATTACATCACTACAGCTACCAGAATGTATTTCTACACATAATGGATAAGCAAAACATATCAAAATATTACCTAAAATATGTGTTTGATTTTCTAAAATTATTGAGACCAAATTTGACCATAGTTGATGAATGACCCATATATCGTATCGTTAGCTGAATATCGTGTATCGTATGGCGAGCTAAGAGTATCGCTACAGCCCTATTAGATAATCCTTCATTTATCCAACAAAGACATTTATAGTTAAAACAACGGGAACGTGCACATGGTGCAAACAAAAGTATTTAACCCTCCTGTTATGTTCGTTTCGGAGGAACAGCAATTATGTTCCCGGGTCAATTTGACCCAGGAAATGTTTGATCATCCAAAAGTATCTAAAAACTAAAAACTCCCAAATAAACACTGTTTATATCTCATTATTAACTCCATCACTAACTATTTAAATCAATATTTAGTGCATTGTTGTTCTTTACCTCTCACAGATCATGGGTCAATGGTAATTATTCACTCGTTTTCTTTTTTTAATTAATGTTAAAACATTTTTAGATGTGCATTGGAAAGACCGATCTATAAAATACAATAGTTCAATCTAACATTTACTTTTTTTGTAATTATTCTATATTTCCAACTTTTCTTTTTGGGGTGATGTTGATAAATTAGCACAAGAAAACCTCATCTTCTGGATCAAATTGACCAGCTGAATTAAAATCAAAATCTACTGAATTTACAATGAAAGAAAACTGAAGAATTATTTTTGAACCAGAAAGTAATAAAAATAAGAAAAATCAAACTAACAGATTAACAAAATGAACATGGTGTGTTCATATGTGTGTCTGTGAGTCTCCACTGCACACAAGTGACATGTCATCACGTTGTGACAATAAATACTATGCAATGTGTAAAACCAGAAATCCATCCATCCATTATCCAACCCACTTATTCCTGTGCAGGGTCATGGAGGTCTGCTGGAGACAGAAGCTTAGACAGAAGATGTGCTCCTCAAAGAGCTTTGATGGGTTCTACTCTGGAAAGACCTCCTTCCAAATAACAAACGCGTTGTAGGCTGATCTATCAGTCATGTTATAAAAGATGAGCAGCGGTCAGCTTTCAGTCATTCGTTTGGTGCTTTTAGACCCAATGACTTGGTCTAAATGATCCACCCCTCACTTTGGTGGCATTGTAGGGATCATACTTGGTTTCTGATCTTCTCTTGAGCTGATTTCAGACTTTTTATGCAAAGTGCTCATGACATTTTGACATTTCCCTCCTTTTTGGGGCAGAAAGGCTCTTGTGCTGTGGTGTCTGTGAAGGCAGACATGGAGGACTCAGGGGTCCGGTTCTTGGTTACCAGCAGCTCAGCAGAGAGTTCACACTGGTTCTTTTGGACCGCTCCAACCATCGTGAGCTTTCTCTTTAGAAGTCCCTGACTCAAGTTGCAGCTTGTGAAAAAATTGTCACAGGTTATATTCTGCCTTCTGAGACCACATGTCATGTCAAGCACGACCCAAAGGAGAGGGTGTGAAACTGGGGAGAAATGGGGGTCACAGTTGCAAAGAAACTATTATATTAGATCCTTATAACCCCTTTCAGTCTCCATTTTGGCTGCTGGGTCACATTGACCCGAACATAATCTATGTAACATAAACGTGGAGAGGGGGGTTGCAAATATGTTACATGAACAATTTTTATTTTATATGTTGATTAGACTAATTAAGCCAAGCAGAATATGTTTTATCCTGAAAAAATACTTTAAACTATTTTTTTTTTATTTTTAATTTTCAAAACGGGTCAATTTGACCCGCAACATAATAGGAGGGTTAAGTATTGAAAGATATCATAGCTGGACTAGAAAAAACATGAACAGAACAATTCAACTCCAAGGAATATTTACACAAAAATGTTAATTGTGATAAAGTATTTTACTGTCACCTATGAAGTTTGCTGAAATTCTAACCTAGGTTTGAACAAAATAATCCAAAGACAAAAATCACAAAAACGGTCAAAAGGTCAGCAGTTTTAATGACAGATCAAGCTTAATATGAAAAAGTATCGATATTGGTATCGATATCGGTATCGGTATCTGTGTCAGTATCGGTGATACTGGGCCTGTATTAACTTGGTATCAGATCGATACCAAAATTCCCAGTATCGCCCACCTTTGTGGATGATACTGG
This sequence comes from Hirundichthys speculiger, assembly GCA_018398805.1. Classification (NCBI taxonomy): domain Eukaryota; kingdom Metazoa; phylum Chordata; class Actinopteri; order Beloniformes; family Exocoetidae; genus Hirundichthys; species Hirundichthys speculiger. The sequence continues at coordinate 368,662 of JAGFBZ010000054.1, forward strand.
AGCAGCCTTTGTGGGAGGGTGAAAGAGTGAGACAATCACATGGGTCTGAAGCCCCTCCCCCTCCCCGTTTACAGCCGTTTCCACGGAAGCAGAGCGTGATGACTCATGCTGGGGCGTCCAAGAGCCACCACATAAAAGTCTGAACGGCAGCCCGGCGCCACTTTTAGATATCTTTCATTGATCCGAGTGCCACTCTGCTGGCGCCGGTTTCTCCCGCGTCCGTCGGCGCCGCCACCTGGCGGCCGAACCCAGAGGAGCCTCGCTGACTGGAACGAAGAGGAAAAGCGGGTGTTTGTGGGACGTAAAAAATAACCCCCGTCTCTTTGAAAGCATTAGTGGCTCATCAGCTGAAGTATCGCCGTAGCGTACCGATCCCTGTGGTCTAGTAAAAAAACCACTCTCACACGCACGTGTTTCCTGAATCGGACTTATAAATAGATCCGTATCCCAGCTCACACCTGCAGATTCCTGGCTCCCTCCGTCAGCTGAAGCTTTTCATTTATTTATTTATTTCGTGGACATCACCATCTGTCTCCTTCACAGGGGAGAGGACTTCAGTGCACAGCAAATCAGGCATAATGGGAGCAAAGGCTCAACCTCCGTGTCGTGGTTTTGGGTTTTTTTGTTTTAAATGTGATTTCTGAAAGACCAAGAAGGTGCTTTTCAGCCTTTGTTTGTTCGTTCTCTTTAAAGTCACATGCCAGTGAGCACGTCAGGGCCAGGACGAGGTTCAGGGTCTAAAGACACCTGGACTCCAACCTGCCCACCTGACCGCTCTGTCTCCTGATTTGTGTGGAAGAATGTGACTGGAACCCACTAGGGGTGAGTATTGGCAAGGACCTCGCAATACGATATGTATCATAATCACAATACGATATTATCGCAATATCAGGATATATTGCGATATTCTACCCAGTTAATATCAAAATTAAAAGTAGAGATGAAAAATCAAGTTGCTGTATATGTTCATCAGATGATATTGATCATTCAGAGGACAAATTGAGTCAAAACTATTTGCTTCAAAACAACAATTTATTGTTTATTATTAGTGTTTTTGCACATTTAAGTAACCATTACAACATAGTGACAGCATTGTAAAAAAATAGATATTAGGAGTTGAAAAATCGATATTAAATTGGGCAGACCAAAATCGTGATATATTGCCAAATCGATTTTTTTCACACCCCTAGTCATCGCCGTAACGACATCGGAAGCGAGTGATGCTGGGCAGTGGGATGATTGACAGCAAGGTCCTAGAGCTCCCAGCTTGAACATCAGCTGCAGGTCCTTCAACATGGAGCTTTCTAACTTTATAAATGATCTTCCTCTCATTTCAGAAGAACCTGAATGTCTCTTTGGTTACAGGATGCTGATCGCCGATGTTGATCGGACAGAGGCATCATGGTATTATTGGACTGGTGCGTGTCATTAAATACAAAGAACAGATTAGGGATGGAACGGTTACCGGTATTACGGTAAAGCGCTGAAAATTTTACGTGATAATGATTACGTTTCTGTTTGACTTCATCTCATTATCGCGGTCGATTACCAGGATATGTAATATCAGCCTCGTTCAAGTCGGTTCAAGTTTGGACATTGTATATTCAAAAACATTGGAAATTATGTTTCGAGTGGTAATTAAGACAATTCCCTTTTGTATTCAAAAAATGTTTAAGCTAAGGCAAGTGGTTTATAATTTAAAGGTGCTGTTAATTTTTGAAACTCACAAAGTCAGAACTAATCTAAAGTACAGATGTGTGTCAGTTTTGGTATAAAATTATGGAATGGATTGAACGATGAGATAAAAATGTGTAATTCTATGATGGTCTTCAAGAAGACTTTAAAATCTAATATTATCAAAAGTTGATTTTAATTCATTTGAATAACTTGAATTCATTTTTTCTGTTTAAGTTATCATGTGTTTTGTACTGATGTTTTAATGTGAATTATTCAGTTAATCCTCTGATGCTAAAGGATGCTAAAAATAAGCCTTAGGGCTTCAGCCTACTCCTTTTTCGGTTGCTATCTGATAAATTCTTTTGTAAAAACATGATTTTGTTTTTGTTTTTAAACCAAAATAACGCATTCATTCATTCATTAAAAAAAATCAAGACAAAATCGCAGAAACATCACAGGATGTTGTGCGCGTTCTCTCGCAGCAAAGAAATGTTGTGTGCCAGCCTGGCCCCTTTAAGAAGGTAGCTTTATGGGTGTGGTGTGGCCTTATGGGTAATGTATTGTGTGTGTCGTGGGACGGCAGAATGAAAGCGAGGTTAGATGAAAGAGTGGTTTCTTTACTACGGTTCAGAGACCAGAGGCTGTGAAGGTAACAGAAAGACCACAGCTGAGCCTTTGTCTTGTTTCGCTGCAGTGTCTTGCTACTTTTTTGCATTTTTTTAAACATATTTTAAACACACTTATTTAGGCTCGGCGAGCGGTGGTCGCCATTAACTGTGAAAAATAAGGGATCACTGTACTCCACTCCTCAAGACTGGCTCCGACACAGTCTGGCGGTCGGTGTCTGCCCGGGCGGCCGTTCCTGCCGCGGGTTTATACGGTCCAACAAAGGAGGTCTCGCTGCTGCGTCGCATCATTTGACTCCCCGTCTGCAGCGCCAGAACAATGTCTCACAGTCATCTCTGCAGACAATGGCCATTCAAGAAAAAGGCGCGCTTTCCCTCGTGTGGTTTTTTTCGGTGTTTGGAGAGTCGGGGCAGGCCCAGAGAAAACGCCGGCTCGCACAAAGGACTTAATTTAACCTGCATGCTGTGGTGAGGGAGGCAACAAAGGGGGGTGTGATCCTGCAGCTATGGACCGCTAGCGGCGCTCTGACTGGACCGCAGAAAAAGAGCAAACAGAGCGGATGAAAAATTGAGATGAAAACGGTCTTTAAATTAAATCAGCCGAAGGGACAAACATGAGAACGTAACCTGCAGCCCGGAGGAGCTTAGTGTACACGTTCCCGTTGCTTAGTTAACAAAACTGAGATGATTGATGGCTGGGGGGCGGGGCCCCGGCTGAGGAAGTATTTATAAGACATTATTAATCAACGAGCTGAAGGAACAGATGGCCCGAGCCTCGTCAGATTCTTCTCCAACTCTCGCCGTCTCTGGCGAGTCATCTGTCACGCCCCCACACCGACTCTATGACTCGCCTCCCAATAATCCCTCCACCTCCACTCCTGCACCTCCTCCCCAACAGCATCCTCGCTGGATTCCAATGTGAGCGAAATTACAATGAAGTCCTCCTTGCAGATTTTCTTTTCTTTCTTTGCTTGTTAAAGACGACATCTTCGCTCCCTTCAAGCTTCAGGTTTTCCAGGTCACATTGCTGCAGCTCCGTGGCCCCCCCGCTCCAGCAGATGGAGGTCTCCAGGAGGTCCCGGCCTCTCGGTAAAATCCTGCAGCCTCGGAGCAGCCGTCCACCTGCCCGGCGTGCCAGGGTCCGTGTCGCCGATGACACCTTAGAGGTCGGGGCTGTCGCCGTCCTGACAGCAGTTTAAAGAAAATAAATACAAAAAAGCAGGACCTGCTGTAGCGCCAACGCTGGTTTGTTTTTGAGAGAAGCAGTGGTTTGAACGTGCAATCTTGTCGGGCAAACAAAAAATCAGCTCTGAAAAGAGGAGGAGGTAAAAATATGTCCTTTCGGACGTTGGTGTCGGCAGGATTCATGAACAGGCAGAGTAGAGGTCTTCGGAACAACCCGACAACCCGAAAACCCGAGGTTCCGACCCGACCCGATTCGGGTCTCGGGTCCAATCAAAAGACGTGACTCCGGGTCCGGTCGGTGCTCTCTGACAGGCTGGGTCCGCACCTTTACTCGAGAGAGGTAAAGATACTGGCGGTGGCAGCCAATGTCAGGACTCGGGGCAGTTTAATTAATTATTCATTAACGTGGCGTATTTGTCATGAACCAATCGTGTTGCCGTAGCGTGTTATTAGCGGTTTGCCCGGCAGCTGTGAAGCACAACGGATCGGCAACATGACAACGCTGGATCAGAGATCATATTTACAACATGTCCTGACCGGTGTAGGCTGTTAGCGTTAGCAGTTGCTACCAATAGCATCTGTATCCACAAAGAAAATAATGATGTGGATTTATTGTTATTTACATCACGTAGCCTATGTAGCAACTGAACCGGGTAGAAGAAGACAACTTTAGGTAAGATAAATAGATAATTGTTTGCATATTTTGACCTACTATGGTTGTTAAAGTGTTTATTTAAATTTGCACCAGACAAATAAGCTGTGCCGGTTGTTTGCCCTTTTAATGTGAAAGCTTCATTTTGATAAAATTTTGGCTTTTGATGTTTCAATATGACAAGAAAATCACAAGATTTCGTAAAATTATTTAAATGTATGTGTTTTTTGGACATTTGTACAGCAATTAAGAATACCGCGATAATATCGTAAATCGTGATAATTTGGTCACTATAATCGAGATATCAGATTTTCCATATCTTTATATCCCTAGAAGCTGCTGTGATGATCCAGTTTGTGGTTCAGCATCGTCCTACTGAAATATGGAAGATCTTCCCTGAAAGAGACATTTGTCTGGATGGGAGCACATCTGGATAGTGATCTTCTCTGCATGATGCAGCTGCAAAGATCAAGCTGCCCATCTTCAGAGAAGCTCCTTTTATGTCCACCTGAGAATAATTAACCTTATTTGTTGCCTCCAGTTGCTTTTCCAGCCTTTTGTTGTTCCTGTCTGAACTTTTTTGAGATGTGCATTCATATCTAATTTCAGCACATCACCTCCACACAGTCGCATGTATAGATGACATTCAGTGGTTTCAAAGAGGGTCAATGCTGCACAGCAAATTGAGAAGAGTTATATTTTTGGTGTTGGTGAAATCTAAGCAAAAGCAGAGTTAATTCCCCTCTGAATAGAGTCAAATCCCTCATATGTAACTTTAAATTTACAAATAGTTGTAGTCGAAACAAAGTGTCAAAACAAAGTGTCTTCAGATCAAATCTGTAAGTGTCATTGTAGTAACATCAACTCTGAACTATTTAACTCTTAACTCCAAAACGTGGATGTGACACTAAAAGTGTAAATCAGACCCCGCCCCCACCGTGCTACACAGCGACAGGAGCGAAATACCGACTAAGGAGCCTCTCGTTCAGCTGTGCGTTTCACCGTGGTTTTATGTTTACATTGTTCGGTAAGTAAAATGAGCTAACTTTATGTTCGCGTTAGGTTTTGATATTTATATTACCCCTCTGGCACCTGGTCTGTCTTCAATGGCAAGACACTCACGGTAAAGTTATGTCGCCGCATTAGCCGCGCTAAGCAGTGATGATTTTAGTTTGTCGTTTGGTTCACTAAAACTTGTAATGTGATGGTAAAGACTGTATCTGCTATGGTAAAAAAGTTTTAGACCGTATTTTTGTTGTGTTGTTAACTCAGCTAAACAAGCTAACGCTGAATAAGCAGTGTATCGGTTGTGGGCTGTTAGCATTATGTTAGCTAACGACAAATTGTGTCTAATAAACTGTTGTGGTGCATGTTTGAAATAAATGAGTTTCAACTAAAGATGAAGGCATTATTTTTAGCAAAACTTATTTTCTAAGTATTTTTTTTTGTAATTCAGAAGAGCTAATTTTACACCTTACAGTGTTAAAATCACTGTAACACTCGTATCATTAACCAACAATCCCGAAAGAAAGTTAATGTCTAACACCACATAAAAGTGTTGAGATAAAGTAACACTAGCTAGTGTTAACAAGTGTTCAATTTTAACTCCAAAAGGAGTAAATAATTACGCTAAGTTAGTGTTAAGGTACTAACTCTCCAAAAAAAAGAGATAAATTAACTCTTTGTGGTGTGGACCCATATAGACACTTCAAAAGTGTTGAAATCAAATCTGAGAGTGTTAATTTGAGTGTGCTGGTTTGCTGTGTGTAAAGCCTTTGTGAAGAGAGATGAAGAACTGTTCCCTGTTCACTGTGTACCGCCGAATAAATGCAACATGAACGTGACGCAGGGCTCCCCGCTGCCATCATCCAGCTGGCTGATTTAAGACGAGTCCGTTTCACCAAACTGCAACAGGAGAGCGCAGAGGGGGAGGGGGGAGGGGACCGGCGGGAAAACTGGAGCAGAAAATTTGGCCCAATCGTACACTCAGACACAAATACATGAAAAAAACAAGAAAAAAACACACTGAGTGATGGCTCTTTGTGTTGAAATGGGAGTGAAGGAAGGGAGCAAAGGATGCTGGGAGTTCACCGTCCAAAGAAGGACAATGTGAGGAAATTAAAGCGGCTGCAGCAGGTCCTCAGTGAGGCTTCGTGAACCCCGCGGAGCGCCGCGACATCACAGCCAAAGGTCACGCCGGAGAATTTTCTCCATCAGCCTCGGAGAAAGATCTTTAAAGTTCAATTTCGGCATCAAAAGCCACGGCGGCGCGGGGAAATTCGAGATAAGCCGTCGAGCACAAAGAGAGCCATCAGTGGCGACGTCTGTTTCTGCCCACCAGTAAACTGTTTAGAGGCGTCCAGCTGCGTGGAGCCTCCTCCATCTTTAACAGCATCTGTTCACTGCCTTATATTTGATTCAGGACTCTGGATCTCCCTGATGGATGTGGGAGCGTAATGTGCACGAGCAGGGCGTGCACCCTGAATAAAACTGCCCGCCGATAAGTTTGGCCCCAGGCCGGGCGCGCACACAAACACGGGTATTGAAGCAAATGATAAATAAGTACGCACACACATTCATGGGCGTTTAGACGATCGATTCTCTAACTGGCGGAGCTTGAGGAAAACTCGGTTTGGAAATGGGTATTGATCAGCTGTGTGTTCAGCTGCTGCTTGTGAGTCTGAGGACGCCTTCAGCCGCTGTGTGTGTGTGTGTGTGTGTGTGTGGGGGGGGGGGGGGGGGGGGGGGGGGGGGGGGGGGGGGGGGCAGAGACGCCTCCTCCTCCCCGACCGAGACGGTTTAGCGACGGACACAGAATCCTTCAAATCCGCAGAAACGAGACAGAGCAGTGAAACAGATTTTGCCATCTCAGAGGGCTGACTGGCATTTCGCTCTGCAGGCCCCCCCACCCCCCCCCCCCCCCACCCCCCCACCCCCCCTCCAGACATTTACATGACCTCCACGTCTGCAAAGCAGAAGTTTGTCTGAGCGGAAATGAACCCATCCCAGAATTTCTGCACCAAAGATGCTTTTCAAATATGAAGAGAGAGAGAGACTCCATTTTTTTTTTGGTTTGGATCTTAACGCTGCAAATTCTTCTTCTCTTGAGGAGATTTAAATTCTTAGAAAACAAGATTAAGGGTCACTTCCAATTCCTCCCTTAACCCTGAATCTCAACCCTCGCCCTTAACCCTCAGTCTTGACCCTCCAAAGTAAGTGTCAGGGTTATCTTGTGACGTAGAAATGGGACACCACTTGAGTGCAGTTACGTCTTCAGACTGTGGGGGGCGGCCTTACGCCAAAGCTACGTCCAGTCTGTCAAGAAAACGATGACGATGAAGAAGAAGGGGGAGGAGGCGTAGAAGAAGATGAGATAATATAAATATATGTGACGAAGGCAGTAAGATAGTTTTGTAACATTTACATCTTTATTAACTACGAAAATATGTACATTTGTAGCTAGCTTTCTTTTTGTCGCCATCCTTTGGCTAAATTACCCAGTGCCTTCTGGGTAGCCCTTACTTCCAAGGGTGGTGCCGGAGAATCTCAAAATTGAGGGCGATACAGCCCTCAAACTTGTCCGTCAACTTGACGTTCTAAGAATCGAGACAGCACTTGCACTTCACGGGAGCGCGCATTTTTGAGACTGAGGGTTGAGATTGAGGGTTAAGGGAGGAATTAGAATTTAACCCAAGTGTATTGTTTTAAACATAATGCACTTATTGAGTTCATGGTTTGCTCTGAAAACTCATGACGAAATAGCTGGGACATCTTAAATTTACAGTTAAAACAACCATCAATACCAGGCATTAACATAATATTAGGGGTGTGAAAAAATTTTTTTTTGGCAATATATCGCGATTTTCGGCCACCCAATATAATTTCGATTTTTCAGCTCCTAATATCGATTTTTTAGGAAAATTCTACAATGCTGTCAGTATGTTATAATGGTTACTTAAATGTGCAAAAACACTAATAATAAACAATAAATAGGTTGTTTTGAAGCAAATATTTTTGACTCAATTTGTCCTCTGAATTATCAAAATCATCTGATGAACATATACAGCAACTTGATTTTTTTTATCTCTACTTTATTTTGGTATTAACTGGGTAGAATATTGCTATATATCGTGATAATATCATATCGTGTCCCAAGTATCATGATACATATCGTATTGCAAGGTCCTTGCCAATACTCACCCCTACATAATATCCCGGCATGCAGCGGCGCAGCCAGAGCAGCACGTAGCTGCGTTATCGTATGCGAGACCTCCTCTGGTTGCTAGCCCCATTCCTGTCCCGTGCTTTTTTTTTTAAATAGATTTTAAAGACTAAAGTAAAGTTGTGAATCTGTGATCAATGGCAGATTGAAGCGGTCCAAATATCAGATCTAGCCGGCGTTGCCAGATGTTGAAAATGAAATGATCGTACAGAGACCCCAAAATTATCGTATTTTAGCCCAAACTATCGTACACTAAATCCAACAATGACGCAGCTTAGATTGCATGCGCTTCTGCTGTCTTTGGTCTTTATAGTAGTGACAGGAGCTGTCAGAGCCTTCTTTTTCACGTTAGCATTACAGCAGTTGGCCTCCCGCGTTTGGCGCACTATTGCCACCTATCGCCCACAAGTAACACTACATGAACATGTTTCACCTCCTATGGCCGCTTCACAATAAAAGTACCCCGTCATTTTGTTCCTTAAAGCTTTTACTTTGAAATAACTAAACAGGTGTTTCATGGAAAGGTCAAAATTATCGTACATTTGGGGTTTTTTTTTTTACAATTATTGATTGTACATCATACAAAGGACTAAATTATCGTACAATGACGATAATTATCGTACATCTGGCAACACTGGATCTAGCGCTTGTTGCAACTATCCCATTTACAGCTTTGATTAGCTGGTTGTTTTCAGGGGGTGGGGTCAGCAACTTGACTCCGCCCACCTCTCCTGGTTGGGTGTGGCTTCTGATGCAGGTTTGCTTCTCGCCGCATTTGCAGCAACAGGAGAACCTGGATTAAGATGAAGCTGGGGGCGCTGGTTAATTACACTCTGCGTCCAGTGTGGGTCTGTGATGTCACAGACTAAGTAGCCCCGCCCCCAAAGAACCAGCATGGTAGCTTTGATTTGGTTAATTCAGGCACCAAACAGATACTCTCAAGCACTTTTTTTTTCTCTAACTTGACCCCTTTAACTGATGAATTAACATCAGTTTCATGAGTTTTGCACCCCCTCCCCCATCACCTTCTCCAGTCGAGGCAGCAGTGGAGACGTTCGTTCACTCTACACGCCGGCGCTTTAATGTCTTGACACCCCGTCCTGAGTTATTGCAGAACACAGCCAGGCCTCTGGTCCTGTTTCTCCTGCAGAACGTTGAGAGGGTTGTTGCTGCTGCCTGACACATCCAGGTCAGCCTCTCAGGCTCCGTTTAGTGATGGGATACCGCCGACGCTGCCAAGGCCTCGGCAGCTCCCAGATATCTGCGGATGCACTGGGGGAGGATTTACACCAGCAGACTGAAGACGTGCCAACGAGAACACATTTGGACATGGATCACTCTGCGTGTGCTTTTATTACAAAATTAACGAGCACAACAAAAGCTGGATGGCAGAAGAATCAGAGCTGAATCTGGATTTGCTAAAACTGTCTGAGAGACGGTGGATCTCATCAGCCCCGCAGCTGAACTGACTGGTTGGATTCGTCAGACGCGTCCGTTGCTTTCGGCCGCTCGCTCTGCTTCCTCAGACAGGCGGGACTCGAGGAGGCCGAGGACAAAGACGGAGAACCCCAAGGCCCGTCTGATATTTACGTGGTCTCAGACGATCCGCCTCCGCCGAAAACAGCAGCCAGGATCAGGCAGTTGTGTCTGACCGGAGATGAGCTCTGTCTGGCTTTGTCTCTCAGGACTTTCTGAATTCACACCACTTCAGACTTCATTAGGCAGCGATGAGTTCATTCACTCGACACGCTGACACAATCAGACGGCTCCAGGTCCATCAGGTCTGTCATTAGTCTGTGAATTTTGGTGCTAGATAACCGCAGATGTGCCGTCCGCTCTGGTGTGCCGGATACGTGGAAGGTTGAAACAAGAACTGGACGAACCGTCTAAGTGGTTACCACAAGCCACCTCTTTTAGCTTCGCCTAGCACATTTTAGCCTAGCCAATCATGCAAATGGAAACGACCTTTCACTCATTCTGATCTAATCTCTTCATGTTCCAGATGTCGTTCCACGGGAGCGATACCTGGAGGAAGCTCTGCCAGAGCCGCCGCGAGGCTGAGGTCTGCCAGAGCCGTTGCAGCCGACCAGCGCCAGCCTAGCCTCGACCCGGTGAAGTGTCGACAGCAGCGGCGGCTGGACTGCAGAATGTGGTCTGGACCCTTCAATGTAGCAGCGCTACATCAGCATCGTCTCCTCATCTTAACTTTCTGGTGAGTTTCGTTTGTCTGTTGCCTGTTAAATATTTTTCCGCCATGTCTCTTGAGGGTTTGATCACTTCATATCTCCTGTTCTGTGCTGCGTGAACGCATGCCCGTGCAAACCCCCCCCCCCCCCCCCCCCCGTCACGATAGAGCTAATACACCCAGCATACTGTGATAATGAGAGCGCCACTGCCCCCTACTGGAGTGGAGGTGCAATTACACTTTATTCCAGTACGGCAAATAAAAAGCATGGAGCAGGAGAAGCAGGAGCGTCTCAGTTTCATAGAAAAAAGAAAACTGTCCCTGGCCTACTGGTCCCAAGGTAAGACCTAAAAGAGGGACAAGAGGGATCATTTCAAAGATGGTGAATATTCCTTTCTTGACAGCTTCATCAAAGACCTCTCTCTCTTTCTCTATATTTTCATATCTATGTAAAGTTGTAAAAAAAAGGAGAGTGTCACCTTCCAGGTTTCTTCACAAGCTGCACTGATGTACATTAAAACCATAGTGCATCTCATACATGAACCTTAAACGGCCATAAATGGCCGCCTGTTTACATGTACATGTACAGTTTATCCAGCAGAGACTGAACCAACTTCCTCTTTTAGACGCTCAGAAACACTTCACCCCCCCCCCCCACAGAGTTGTGGGAGTCATTGAAGGCAGCGGGCATGTCGTGTACGTTCACGGAAACATGCAGGTTGGCGGACCGACTCCTGAATTCCTGGTTAACGGGATGAATCTGACCCATAACTGAACTCTGAGCACATTCCTGCTGGTTGAGACAGAGCAGCGGAGGACTGAAGCACGTATAGATCCATATTCCATCTGGACTAAAGTATGTGCAGAGTTCAAGGATCTCTGCTTCCTCAGCTCCCTTTTTTTTCCGCCTCCTCACACCCCGTCCAGACAGCGCTGGCTGCAGAGAGAAGCGAGCGAAGAGCGTGAAAGCAGGCGCTATAAAGGCGCCCGCGTCAGCAGTGATGAAGTTAGCTTCAGGAGTTGTAGTGGAGATCATGTCACTGTGTTAACTTTAGGACCTGGTATTAGCATCCATCCTGAGTCATGCGATTAAAGCAGGCAGCTTTAATTACAGCTGTTAATACAGTGACGCATTTCTGGAGGTCTGACCACTCCAGCCACATTTGGAGGTGGGGGGGAGCCACATTTTCTTTAGGACAACATGTCCTGGTCCACGCTGAAGGACCGCCTAGATAACTGGCATCTTCTGTGAAGGCAGAAGGACTTACTTTGTCATGTCAGAAATGAAGCGTGTAAGGGTGGTGGTGGTGGTGGGGTGGATCCGATCACAGGTCGTGGCTCGTGATGCATTTGGAGATGCCTGTTGATACCAGGTGTGACCAGATGTGTCAAGAGCCGTCCACTCACTACTAGGGCTGGGTGATTTTATCCATTCTGCGATATATATCGATATTTTATTTCCCCAGAGAGTATCGATATTTCAGCGGCTGGAGGACTTAATGGCTCTTCCTGCAAAGTGCAGGAAGAGCCATTAAGTCCGCCAGCCGCTAGTGTCATTGTAGAGCATTTCTAACAAGTTATCCAGAAGCTAGCTTCTTTCTCTTCCAGTCAGGAGGATGGCGGCGAGTATAAACCCAGCGCTTGCGTGCTTAAAAGCAGATGTGTGGGAGCAGTTCGGGTTTAAAAAGAAGAAGGAAAGCGAAGATTTAGACAAAAGTACGGTGGTTTGCAAGCTGTGTCACACAAACGTAAAATACCACCAACCTGCGAGCCCACCTGAAACGTCACCACCCGGACAAGGTAATGCTAACTGAGAGCTAGCCCAAGAAGTTGCGGCGCGATCCTAAACAAACCACGCTGGACAGTGACGGCGGTTGTTGCCACCAGTTTCCATCTACTTCACCTAGGTCGCAGAAAATTATGGAGTCCATTGCTACTTTATTAGTCAGGATTTGAGACCGTATTCAGTGGTGGAAAACGCCGGCTTTAGGCGCATGGTGAACGCGATGGAGCCCCGCTATCCTATTGTCTTGTATTCATTTGGTCCAGCATTTGCAAGCTGCCTGTCAGCCATATAATGTGTAATTGATGCTTTCAGTTCAATTAATTCAAACAAAGTCATTGGAACACTCACAAGATGTCACCAAAATCACTTTGTTCCTTTAAAATCTTTCAGAAAATGATGTAAATGTATTGTAAGATGAATATCGATATATATCGTATCGTGAGCCGAATATCGTGTATCGTATCGTATCGTATCGCGAGATTAGAGTATCGCTACAGCCCTACTCAGTATGGATACTAAAATCAGGTGTGAACGTGGTAAGATTTGAAGCTGCTTTCTAGGGCTCGGGGTAGGAATCACCCCGGGTCGACCCCGAACCCGATGAAGCAGGACAGAGGACGGGTGGACAAATGGACGCTTCAAGATAGTGTTGAGAAATCAGCTCAAGCAGCTCTCCCTACCAATGTTGACTTCTAGATTCCTCCTCGTCTGGGTGTGAATCATTCACCGAGTGTCTCGGTGAATGATTCACATCTCCCCCTACCTTCTTCCACGGTGGAGGCAAACACGACGACGTGCAGACACCTGCGCTGACACATACGGCGTGATGGGAAGAAAGCACGGACTTCAGGCGTAAATATGTAACTTTTCCATATGAAGCAGAAGCTCGGTTTGCATGAGCAAACAGGTCTGGAGTACAAGGGTTCAAACGGCTTCCTTTTTATCTTAAACAAATATAGACGAGAGAAAAGCCACATGTTCTAAAATGTGAGCCAGCTGGTTCAGTGCAGATTTTACATGTGATGGATTTTTGGTAGGGATGCACAATAACTATTGACCGGATAACTATCGGGCCGATAACAGGAAATTATGACGTCATTCCGATAACTCCGATATCACAACGAATAGCCCCGATAACATAACTTTTTGTTAACACAGCAGTGCCTCGCTCCCTCTGAGCCTTGAATGACAGTGAATGTTATGTTCGGTGTCCTCCCAGTAAACACGCTCTGGTCGTCTATGGTTTAACTGGTGATTTCCAGTATTTCAGCAGATAGAAGACTCTGTTGATATGTAAACAAACGTGCACTAACAGGGGTTTCCGTGCAGCTCATTTTTAGCTGTTTGCACACTTCAGTTTACCGTTGAAACGTGACGTCTCACTGTCGCGAGGGAACGCACGTACCGTAAAAACCATGCAAATGCTACTGCGGCACGTACGTATTTTCTTTTTAAAACCTAGCACTCGCTGGTCAGCACTGCTGCCTCACAGCTAGAAGGTTCCTGGTTTCTGTGTGGAGTTTCCATGTTCTCCTGGTACTTGTGTAGGTTTCCTTCAGGTTCTCCAGCTTCCTCCATCAGTCCAAAGACATGCATTTCAGGTTAAAAGGTGGTTCTAGATCACCTGTAGGAGTGATTGTTGGTCTACATGTGGCCCAGCGACCTGTCCAGGGTGTTCAACCCAAAGACAGCTAGGATATACTCCAGCAGATCCCTGTGTCCTTGTATAGGCCTGAACAGGTATGGATGGATGGATGGATGGATGGATGGATGGATGGATGGATGGATGGATGGATGGTACTCGCTACTTAACACTGCACGTTGTCCTGCGTATGAGGCGGTGAGTAAGGGTGAGTATTGGCAAGGACCTCGCAATACGATATATATCATGATACTTGGGTCATGATACGATATTATCACGATATCACGATATTGCTGTATATGTTCATCAGATGATATTGATCATTCAGAGGACAAATTGAGTCAAAACTATTCGCTTCAAAACAACCTATTTATTGTTTATTATTAGTGTTTCTGCATATTTAAATTTCAAACTATTTAAATGTGAAAATTAAACAATTAAAAAAAATCGATATTAGAACCTAAAACATCAATATTATATTGTGGTGGCCGAAAATCGCGATATATTGTCCAAATCGATTTTTTTTCCACACCTTTTTGACACTTTGAAATTCTTCGTTCCTGCACACACCCGATGTACACACACACACATATATGAGTAGAGCATTGGTAGATGCTGTTGAAACATATCTGCAGTTCATTTGCAGCGAATCAGAAACCTCACAACAGCTTCTAATCCAATCTACCTTTTCATAAAAAAATCCCTCTGATCCAGCATGTGTCACTTCTGCACCGAGCGACTAACACTAATCCAGAACCACCGTGGGCTTATCCAGGCCTCTGAAACCTGACTGACGATGTTTTACCTCCACAGGCTGCATCCAGCGACTCTTACTGAATAAATGACTCCATCTTTAAACCTACATCCTGTAACTCATTTGAGATGCATGTTTAATGCGTCCGCGGTTCTTCTCCAGCCGTTTACCAAACCACCTATTTGTACATCAACATTACGCATTCAGAGTCTATTTTTTTTTCTCCTCTCTATTAAAAAAAAAGAAAGTGTCTTCATGCTTTATGCATGAAGAACTATGAATATGCAAATGGGTCCCTGCTCCGTCTCCGGCGCTGCCCTGAAGCTGCTCACGTCTGCTCAGACAAACAACTGTGCTGCACAGTTGCACATTGTGATATTGGAGTAATTCAGCCGTACATCTTGTTAGTACAACTGGCCCAAATACCATTTTATAGGTTTTTGTGGAAGAGACTACAATTAATATCCAGAGCTTTAGAGTTCCTTGAGCTCCAAGCAGCTATTTCCATAAAAACAAATCCACTTTTACCAAACAGAACACACCAGACTGGATAAGTGCAAGACTGTGTCCTTGGCCCTGTTAGATCTGGACTGCATAGTCTTGTAAGAGATGTTTAAAGTTGCTATCATCTTGTAGATTTTTAATCCATAGACGGTACACAAAGAACTGGACAAATCTGTTGTGACATCAGCGATAGGTGCTTCCGAAGGGACACGCCCACCTGATGGCAGTCACAGTTAAGCCTGATTTATACTCAAACGTCAGGTCGTCTGTGTCACCTACACAGACGACGCAGAGATGCCCCCCCACCCTACGCCGAGACTACGCAAAGACTACGCAGAGACTCCGGTGCTCCTCCCCAAAATTGTAACTCGAACGCAGACAGTGTCGCAGAGAGGAGAGAAAGGAGGCCTCTGATTGGTCAATTCTACATCCGCGTAGAAAAGAGCGCGACATCGAAAAAATGAGGAAGTACCCACATCTGTACGATTCTGGTTCTCCACACTACAAAGACAGCACATATTCTAGTAATTCATGGAGGGAGATAGCGATGAATGTGGGTCTGGATACGGCCGAGACGGTGAGGAAGTGGAAAGACGCAAGAGATAAGTTTAGTAAGTTTAGCTAGTTCGTGATTGTCCGCGCTAGTATAAATCAAAAGTGACGGCGGCATCTCTGCGACAAGCTGACGGCGACACACGAGAGTATACACGGCCCTTTAGCTTATGTTGACCTGTGATGCTTGTTAAAATTACTTCGTCCAAACGCGACTCCCGTTACTTTCCAATTTTCAGCTCTCAACTCAAGCAGTCTCTTCTGAAAGGACCCCGCTGAGACGATGCTCAGTCAGAGATGAAGCTTCAACTAACCTGAACGGAGGAGATCTGTGTCCTCGTCCAAGAATACATGTCATCAAATTATATAAATATATGTCTCTGACCTTAAGTCAATACATGATTCATAGTTACCTCTATTGTGGGTGATTAACTATTTAATTACCTCCGACAAGGAGGAGGTCTGTCTGTCTGAAATTTTCTGAAATTTTCAGGAAATGTGAAAAGGAAGAACTGATTTCATTTTGGCTGTGATCCGGAAGAGATCCTGGATTCTGGATCACTTTCAAATTTTCGATAACATTGCGGTCAATGGGGCCAGAAATGTTGTTCCTCAATATCTCCGTTAATTATTGCCCAAAACTCATTAAATTTGACTCAGGGATTGACAATGGGAACCTCTATAAAATTTCCAAAGCTGATCCGGATCTGATCCAGAACGCAGATTTTATCGCAATCTGTAAATCGCTATATGGGGAAATTGTTGTGCTTGGCAGGAGGTCTGCGCTCTATGAGTGCTTTTCTAGTTTGTTTTTTTTTTTTTTTTTGCCCTCATAGGTCACTAACATGTTTTTTTTTGCTATAGATAAAGATATCAACACTGGGATATTTTTCAAAACTTGATTAAGAAAGAGAAAATTATAGTTTAGCTGTCTGAATTATCGGTGGAGGAAATTAAACTAGAAATTGTTTAACAGGGACGTAATAGAAATTATCGAAAATTTGAAAGTGATCCAGAATCCAGGATTTCTTCCAGGATCACACCCAAAATGAAATCAGTTCTTCCTTTTCATATTTCCGACAACTCGTGAAAATTTCATCAAAATCCATCCATAACTTTTTGAGTTATCTTGAACACAGAAAAACAAAGAAACAAACAGATAAACGCTGGCAAAAACATAACCTCCTTGGTGGAGGGTAATAAATGAAAGAAAAGTCCACTCCAGAGCAGCTGGAAGTGTCGTGGAGAAAAAGCGTGCTTCAGACCTGCAGGAGGAACAGCTGAAGCACAGCAGAGAGGGAGGAGCTTTTATGTTGAGAGACGGTCCAGCGTTAAACAACTGACTGGAGGCAAAACAACCAGAAACATCCATCCTGTCATAAAGAGGAGAATCAGAAAGTGATAGAACATACAATGAGAAAAATATCAATACCTAAATATCAGAAAGCTGTTTTCAGCCTATTATTTAATTAAAAAACTCCACAAACAAATCAATAAATCCTGATTCAAACCACTGTGTTCTGGCTCTCCACAGTCTGCAGGGAGGAGGGAGGGTCCGGTTGCTCGACCTGCTGATAACCAGAAGCCTCGGGCGGCTCTGAGTCATCACTTATTTATAAGAAAACATGTGGCGTAGAATATGTTGAATATGCCACGGGGGGGGGGGGGGGGGGTCCTCGTCATACGCATAACTGAACTAGACAGGTTCAACAGTTTCTGGTTGTGTTTGTGGAGCAGCAGGTGACCTGTGGTCCCGTTTAATTCACTGAATGCTCCCTCCCTCCTCCAGAACAGGCCCGGGGTCGGTCCATATTTGGTGTTTGACGGGTTTGACTGCAGCTTGACAGCGTCAGGTGAGTCTTCGGTCCTAAAATGAGACCGCCGAGTCGCCCGCTATCACAATCAAGACCCAGCGAGCGTCCACCTGAGCCGGTTACACCAAAACCCTGAATCAGACGCCGTCGGGAAGTACGAGCGCGGTCATGAGACCCGTTTAGGAAGTTAATTACTCAGATGATGACTCTGCCGTGAGGAACAGCTGACTGCTGACCAGGCAGGTTCAAATGTGAGTCACCGTGATTTAAGCACACTTCACTTTTTTAACTGTTAAAGTCGTTGCAAAGGTGGAGGGATGTAAAAATGCCACCATCACTTCCGTCGGTGTTGAAAGGTTTAGGGTTAGATTTAGGGTTAGATTTAGGGTTAGGGTTTCAGCGGGTCATCCCCTTCTATCACATGTGTCAAACACAAGGCCCGCGGGCCAAACGTGGCCCGCCACATCATTTTATGTCATTTTTAGCCTGCGAGAAAAACAAAGAACCACTTCCGCTTCTGAAACCAAGGTAATGGATTATCTTAAATCCACAAACCCTGAGTTTAATATAATATTGACTTAAATATTTGAAACTTGAATACATAATAAATACAGAAACTGTTATTTAACAATATAATAAGGTGTAGTTTAATTTCTTAATTTGTTACATTCATGCCGTCAATCTGGCCCTTCGAGGGCCACCATGATGCTGATGTGACCCTCAGTGAAAATGAGTCTGACACCCCTGCCTTATATGTTCTCGTCATTTACGAACCTCTAAAGTGGCTTGAAAGTCCAGATTTCACGTCACCTGGTAAATGTCACATCTACATCTTCTACATCTACATCTACATCTACATCTACATCTCTGACGCCCGTCCAGACGCAGAGGGAGGAACAGCCTCGTCTGTGACGTGGAGGTGGAACCAGCGGTTCAACCGGCAGTAAAACACTCCTGGACACTCGGAGAGTAAAAACAGACCTTGACAGGCCTCCCCTTCACGAGCGGCGGGAGTACTTTGCTCTTTTATCGTTAAGCTTTGTTAACTCTGCTTCCCACAGTTTCACATTCCTGTCTGCAGCTCTCAGAAGATAAGACGGGTCACGCTTGAACTCTTGCGGTCGATCTGGAAAGGATGTTGTCGTGTCACAGGCGAGAGCTGTTGGGTTTTGAAGCTTCGTCCGGCGTCGGGGAGCATCACAGGATCAGGGATAAGGTTTTCGTTGTTATGACCGATATGGCACTGAGGGCAACGTTAGCATTGCTTTTTATCGTTTTTGTTAGCCATTCCCACCTTTGCGATGCTTGTCTTCTATTAATGTCACTGATGTCTGCCAGACCAGGACTCTCAGGTCTAGAGCTGAGCGATTTTATCGATTCTGCGATATTTATCGATATTTTATTTTCCCCAGAGAGCATCGATTTTTAAGCCGCAGGTATCAATATTCTAAGCTTCTTTTCAAACCCCCCGTGTCCCACCTTTAAAAGCTTGCAGGCAACAATTTGCTTCCAAGTTTGTAAATGTATTATGAGATGAATATCAATATATATCGTATCGTGAGCTGAATATCGTGTATTGTATTGCGAAGATTAGTGTATCGCTACAATTCCTATTAGATAATCCTTTATTTCTCCTACAACGGAGAAAAACGGGAACGAGCACACAGTGCAAACAAAACTACTTAGGTATTGAAAGATATCATAGCTGGACTGGAAAAAACAGGAACAGAACAATTCAACTCCAAAGAATATTTACACAAAAATGTTAATTGTGATAAAGTATTTTACTGTTACCTATAAAATTTGTTGAAATTCTGTCCAAAGACACAAACCACAAAAACACCAAAAGGTCAGCAGTTTCATGATAGATCAAGCTCAATATGAAAAAGTATTGGTATCGGTATCGCGATACTGGGCGTGTTTAAACTTGGTAATTCCCAGTATCGCCCAGCTCTACGTTAAAGCAAACACATCAGTCAGAAACCACACAGCCTTTGTGGGAGGGTGAAAGAGTGAGACGATCACATGGGTCTGAGGCCCCTCCCCTTTCCCGTTTACAGCCGTTTACAGGAGTTTAAATAAATGAAACTATTTTTCTCAACACATCTTTTATTCATTTTGTCCAGCATTTGCAAGCTGCCTGTCAGCCATATAATGTGTAATTGATGCTTTCAGTTCAATTAATTCAAACAAAGTCATTGGAACACTCACAAGATGTCACCAAAATCACTTTGTCCCTTTAAAATGAATATAGATATATATATCGTATCGTGAGTTGAATATCGCGTATCGCATCGTATCGCGAGATTAGTGTAACGCTACAGGCCTACTCAGAACTGTCTCCAGTCCAGCCCCACACCCACCTGTCATGTCTGTACCCCCTGATGGGTAGATGTCCAAGGCAGACCCGGACCCGTACGGGTTGATCAGGCATCCCAACCAGCTTCCAGGCCCAGCAACGGGCTGCCGACACGTCCAGGGTGGGATCCAGGGAGGGATCCAGGATGGGATCCAGGATGGGATCCAGGGTGGGATCCAGGGTGGGATCCAGGGAGGGTCCAGGGATGGGATCCAGGGATCCAGGGTCCAGGGTGGGATCCAGGGTGGGATCCAGGATCCAGGGATGGATCCAGGGATCCAGGGAGGGTGGGATCCAGGGTGGGATCCAGGGAGGGATCCAGGATCCAGGGGGATCCAGGGTGGGATCCAGGGAGGGATCCAGGGTGGGATCCAGGGAGGGATCCAGGGATCCAGGGAGGGATCCAGGGAGGGATCCAGGGATCCAGGGAGGATCCAGGGTGGGATCCAGGGAGGGATCCAGGATGGGATCCAGGATGGGATCCAGGGTGGGATCCAGGGTGGGATCCAGGGAGGGATCCAGGGTGGGATCCAGGGAGGGATCCAGGGTGGGATCCAGGGAGGGATCCAGGGTGGGATCCAGGGAGGGATCCAGGGTGGGATCCAGGGTGGGATCCAGGGAGGGATCCAGGGTGGGATCCAGGGAGGGAGAGGAACAGGAACTCCTACGGACTCTCCCTGAGGAGACGAGGTCAGAGGAGACTCAGGAATAGAGGCGCTGCTCCTCCACGTCAAGTGGAGCCAGTTGGGGTGGTCCAGACATCTGGTCTGCGTGGCTCCTGGACGTCTCCCCATGGAGGAGATGTTTCAGGCATTCCCAACCGGACAGAGGCCCCAGCAAGACCCGTGACACCCTGGAGGTGGCCAGGGGAAAGGAGGTCCGGGTCCCAGACCAGGATGAGTTAATGGACGATACGATACACGATATTCAGCTCACGATACGATGTATATCGATATTCATCTTACAATACATTTACATAATTTTCCAAAAGATTTTAAAGGGACAAAGTGATTTTGGTGACATCTTGTGAGTGTTCCAATGACTTTGTTTGAATTAATTGAACTGAAAGCATCAATTACACATTATATGACTGACAGGCAGCTTGCAAATGCTGGACAAAATGAATAAAAGATGTGTTGAGAAAAATAGTTTCATTTACTTCAAACAGTAGGGTTGAGTATTGGCAAGGACTTTGCAATATGATATGTATCATGATACTTGAGTCACGATACGATATCATCACGATATCGTGATGTATTGCGATATTCTACCCAGTTAATATCAAAATTAAAAGTAGAGATGAAAAATCAAGTTGCTGTATATGTTCATCAGATGATATTGATCATTCAGAGGACAAATTGAGTCAAAACTGTTTGCTTCAAAACAACCTATTTATTGTTTATTAATAGTGTTTTTGAAAAAATCGATATTAGGAACTGAAAAATCGATATTATATTGGGCGGCCAAAAATTGTGATATATTGCCAAATCGATTTTTTTTCACACCTCTATTAAACAGTGCAAATTGTTGCTTGCAAGCTTTTAAAGGTGGGACACAGGGGTTTAGAAAGAAGCTTAGAATATCGATACTCTCTGGGGAAATAAAATATCGATATATATCGCAGAATCGATAAAATCCCGTGAATGACGCGTGCGTTCCAGAAACGAGATAAAAAACAAAACATCTGCTGGCTGATGTGCTGCACATCTGTGCACCTCTGCAACAAAGTGCTTTATTTCTTTGAGAGACGGGGCTTTTTATCCGGGCCGACAGCAGAGAGAAGCGCCAGATTAGCGGTGCCGAGGTGTCCAACTGAAAACGGGGAAATAAAAACTGACAGTTGGGTTTGTTGACGTTGGCCGCCAGACTAACGTCTCTCCTCATATACGAGCTGGGAGCTCTGCACGAACGGGGATTAATGCGACGCCCGTCCCCCCTGTTGGGCCCCCTGTTTGGTTGAAGTGATTTCCATCATTTCCTGAATACGAGCCAGAGGGCTTTTCATGCTGCTTGTTTCCTTTCCTGTCAGCATTGCCGTGAACTTGGCGAACCCTGCTGTGATGGTTTTGGTTTTGAAAACTGAAACCTTCACATCCTCTTCAAGAGAAGCCGAGACACCTTTGATGACGCCACTTAAATCTGATCAACAGCATCGAGATCCCACACAGTCGAGTCGCCACAAAGCCAGAGCTTGTTCTGACTGGTGGACTTTGACCTCGAAGCACACGGGGCATTAATCCGTCCCCTTTGTGAAAATTAAACTAATAAATTGTTTGTCCATAAATGGCAGCGAAGTCCTCGGAGGACTCAAGTCCTCTGGGTCATCGAGGGTCTCTGGGAATAGAAAGTGTATCGTGTTCACACAAAACAGAACGTTTCCTCCCAGAAAACACAGCCGTGAGCTGTAATCAATCCAAGCGAGACATCTCCCCGAAGACGAACCAATCAGCGACTCGCTTTCTACGAGCTCCAGATCGACGCTTCTTTACTGAATCAGTAAAGGTTTGGGACTGTGAGGATCTATTAGGGTTGTGAAAAAAATCAATTTGGCATTTTGTCGCAAAAACACTAATATCAATAAATAGGTTGTTTTGAAGCAAATAGTTTTGACTCATTTTGTCCTCTGAATGATCAATATCATCTGATGAACATATACAGCAACTTGATTTTTCATTTATACTTTTAATTTTGATATTAACTGGGTAGAATATCATAATATATCATGATATCGCGATATCATGACAATATTGTATCGTGACCCATGTATCATGATACATATCGTATATACATACATATCGTACTGTGAGGTCCTTGCCAATACTCACCTCTAGGGTCTATATGACCATTTTTTCTCATCCTCTCCGTGCTGTTGATCTCAGCGACACCTCGCCGAAGCCCTGTCACTGCGATGTCACTGTGATGTCACAGTGACATCGCAGTGGCGTGTTCAGGCTCTTCCGTCACCTTCATCAGAGCGTGAGCCTGGTTGCAGCTGCGTGAAGCGCAGGTTGCGGCTCTGATTCGGCTGCGGAGCATCGCCCCGGCCAGTCGCTGCTCCGTCCAGCCGTTATCTCATCAACCGGAGCATTTAACTCTGAACTGCTTTTAACTGAGATCGGTTCTGCAACAGGAAGAGACTGATGTTATCTGAACTGTAGGTTGTTGCTTTATCGCACCATGTGATTAAAAAAAAACAAGATGTTTTATCTCAGAATATTAGAGAGATGAGACACATTTGTTGTCACACCAGTGAGATATAAAAGCCTCTGGACGTACATGTGCACCAAACACGAATTATCAGTGATGCACATTTATACTGGTGTCGTTTAGCTCGATAAAGGATTACAGAAGCTTGTCGATTCCTGATTTTAAATAGCAGAAGTTAAATGCTGAAGAAGCAGCTGATATATCTATAATATGAACTCATAGCTCCTTTTGTGACTCTTCATAGCTCGTATATAGATCAAAATCTAAAAGGTGGTGATCAAAATCTGGTGGAGCTGCTGCTCGAAATTTTCTGACCGTGTTTTCTCTCAAATTTCAACAGCAAACGTAAAGTTTCCCGTCAGGATGCTCCTGTTTCAATAATGTTTCACCAAGGTGAACACGGAGCCGAAACGCTGGTCATCAAGGGGAGGGAGCTGTCCAGGGTCCTGAACCCCGGGGAGACCCCCAGAGATATTAGGGCACTGGGCAGGGAACTGTCCAGGGTCCTGAACCCTGGGGAGACCCCCAGAGATATTAGGGCACTGGGCAGGGAACTGTCCAGGGTCCTGAACCCTGGGGAGACCCCCAGAGATATTAGGGCACTGGGCAGGGAACTGTCCAGGGTCATGAACCCTGGGGAGACCCCCAGAGATATTAGGGCACTGGGCATGGAACTGTCCAGGGTCCTGAACCCTGGGAAGACCCCCAGAGATATTAGGGCACTGGGCAGGGAACTGTCCAGGGTCATGAACCCCAGGGAGACCCCCACAGGGCACCGACAGGAGCGGCAAATAAAAGCTGATGAGCAATCAAAGTGCAGTAAACGTGTAACAGCGTAAACGTGTAACAGCGTAAACGTGGTTGCACAAAATCAGATGACCCCACAGACCCCCACAGAGGCCCCACAGACCCCACAGAGACCCCATAGACTCCACAGAGACCCCATAGACCCCACAGAGACCCCATAGACCCCACAGAGACCCCATAGACCCCCACAGAGGCCCCACCCCACAGAGAGACCCCACACAGAGGCCCCACATAGACCCCACAGAGGACCCCACAGACCCCCACAGAGGACCCCACCCCACAGACCCCACAGAGGCCCCACAGACCCCCACAGAGAGACCCCACACCCCATAGACCCCACAGACCCCACACAGAGGCCCCACAGAGACCCCCCCACAGAGACCCCATAGACCCCACAGAGACCCCATAGACCCCCACAGAGACCCCACCCCACAGAGGACCCCATAGACCCCACAGAGACCCCCACATAGACCCCATAGACCCACAGACCCCCCCCCACAGAGACCCCACAGACCCCACAGAGGTAGAGGCCCCACACACAGAGGCCCCCACAGAGACAGACCCCACAGACCCCACAGAGAGACCCCACAGACCCCACAGACCCCACCCCACAGAGGCCCCACAGACCCCCACAGAGACCCCATAGACCCCACAGAGACCCCATAGACCCACAGAGACCCCACATAGACTCCACAGACCCCAGCAGATGCAGCAGCTGGTGCCACCGGTTAGAGAGACAAACGCTGAAACAGAGTCTGTTCAGCTCAGAGGTGACGTCACAGGAACTGAACGTCCAGATAAGATCATCCTGTTCACGTCTGACTCACATTTAAGGGGAAAACCAGAGATGCGGCCTGTTCGCTGGAATTAAATATTAGCTCGTGATGCAAACGGGGCGGGGCTAAAGCTCGTTAGCAGCTGAATAAAAATTAAAATTCACACTCGTGTTGTGCGACTGTTAAGCTGCAGGTGTGTGACTGTCGCTGGTCACCAGTCCGTCACAGGAGACAGCGAGTCTGTGACTTAGCAGCGTCCTCCTGCAGGACATCATCAGTCTTTTCACGTTGTCATGGAGGTTTGAACCCGCTCGTCCTCACGTCGGAACGGCAGGTTTACGTTAGAACAGCCCTCCTGAGATCCCGCCACCGCGTATGAAACGGGCCAAGGTCCGGACGCTGTTGTCGGTTCTTCTCTCGAGCTTTAACCGTCCGACAGGCGGCCTCGCATTTGACCCAAGGGTCCTCTAGCGAGTCAGTCATCGGCCCTACGCTACCTTTAAAATCCATTAAAGAAAGCAATAATCACATTAACGTTGCTGGTCGTGCAACAGGAAGCTGGTCACTGTGGCGCCGCTGCAGACGCATCAACTCTTTAATCACAACCAAACTTCTCCTTGGGGGTTTTTGTGGCGTCTTGCGACATCAGACGATCTGCAGTTGTAAAACGTCTCAGGTAGACAAAAATAAACTGGGCTGAAAGTAAATGATGGCTGGGGTTTTTGCAAAATTCAGAGGAAGACGCTCAGCGGTGCGTGTCGTCATAACGCGGGCAGACCCGTGATCAGAGCAGGCTGCAGACAGAGCAGTGCCTTCTGGGAAGTTCAGAAACAGGACATTCAAGCTGCAGCACACCTGTCATTTTCATGTGCACGTTCACACTAAAGGGGTGGAGGGCGTAGAGGCGCCAGGAAAACATCATCATTTGATCATTTGACGCATATATTTGGGTATTTAACTCAGAAACTTTTATTTGGGCTGTTTCACGTCATGAAACTTCTCATCCGCCGAGCCGTTCGGGTTTTCCGGGACACTGACATCACAAATCCAGGTCAGGGCAGATATTATCTTCATCTCTGCCCATCTGCTCGCCTTGGAAGTGGACAGCACAAAGCTTTGAACGCCAGTTTCAATAGGGGGAGGCAGACTCCGCCCCCTAAAACCAGCGGCTGTGAACGGCGGCGTGAAGACGTGGCTGAAGGGGAAACCTTTGTTCTGTATCTCTGAGAACTTATAACTGTATGTCTTCTTTACCTTCAGATTATCGCTTTCCTGAACTGAACTGAGGAGAGCAGCTTCGGGGCGACGGCTTTGACCAGCAGTTATCGTTACCGCCAGTTTTGTCGTCTGTCGTCTGGCGTTTAAATGCTGCTGACCGGCAGTTTTAACAACCACGTTCTCAGGAGGTAAAATAAATAAATAAAAGGCATAAATAGGGTGAGTATTGACAAGGACCTCACAATATGATATGTATCATGATACTTGGGTCCAATTCGATACTATTGCGAATATCACGATATATCACGATATATTGTACCCAGTTAATATCAGAATTAAAAGTAGAGATGAAAAATCAACTTATTTATTGTTTATTATTAGTGTTTTTGAAAAAAAAAATCAATATTATATTGGGTGGCCGTAAAATCACGATATATGGCCAAATAGTTTTTTTTTTCACACCCCTAGCCATAAATATAAATTATTCTGCAGCGTTCAACTCCCGGCAGACTCCAGGCTCCGCTGCCTGCTGACTCTTCCTTCCCCCCTGGATGGTTTCTGTCCAGCAACCGTGAATCGTCTCAGCTAGGGGAGCTCCAGAGTGGAGCCAAAAAACGCACCGTGTTTTCTGCCAAACCTCATTTATAATGGCAGTTTATTAATATCGCCTGGGAGGTGGAGCGAAACCATCAACCAATGCTGCGTCTCAGAGCTGAAAACGCTCCACTTTTAAAGAACAACGGCCACAAAAAGAGGAAATATTTATTCAAACCATGTTCAGCATTCCTATAACTTGGCCTTCGCTTCAGAAACAGCTCGGAAGCAGAAGCCTCCGCTGCCATGCTGGTTATAATTTATGCATTAGGTACGAAAAAGC
The DNA here is from genome assembly GCA_018398805.1 of Hirundichthys speculiger. Taxonomy (NCBI): domain Eukaryota; kingdom Metazoa; phylum Chordata; class Actinopteri; order Beloniformes; family Exocoetidae; genus Hirundichthys; species Hirundichthys speculiger. Next base: position 395,505 of record JAGFBZ010000054.1, read on the forward strand.
CACAGAATACTGAAGAGAAGATGGAACATGGGGGATGCAAATGAGCGAGCGCAGCGCGGCTATAAAGCATCAGTGAAGTATTAATGCGACTGGTCTGCTGCTGCTGCAGCTGCTGCAGCTGCTGCAGCGTAGAGCATGTTGCTTTAGAGAAACATGCAGGAGGAACTTTATCCAGACGTGTCAGTCAGCATCCATCCTGGACCAGTAGCAGAAGAAGAGAAACACATCTCTGTTAGACGCCCACCACACCTGATAACTCGGTCTGCAGGTGAGCTTTGGATCAAAGAGCACCAGGGAACGTTTTAGCTCTTTGGGTTCCCCCTGTAGGTGTGGAGGTTAAGTTGCTTTTACCGCGCTAGAGCTGAGCGATTTTATCGATTCTGCGATATATATATATCAATATTTTATCGAGTATCGATTTTTCAGCTGCGGGTATCGATATTCTAAGCTTCTTTCAAAACCTCAGTGTCCCACCTTTGAAAGCTTGCAAGCAACAATTTGCACTGATTACTAGGGGTGTGAAAAAAAATATATCACGAATTTTCGACCGCCCAATATATCGATTTTTAAAATTTTTTTCAAAAACACTAATAATAAACAATAAATAGGTTGTTTTGAAACAAATAGTTTTGACTCAATTTGTCCTATGAATGAATATCATTGATAATATCGCGAATAATATCGTATCGTGACCCAAGTATCATGATACATATCATATTACGAGGTCCGAACCGAAAGATCTCGAAGTTAATTCTGTGTCACAGTCGTCTGAGGTTGTGAAATATCACAGATAGAGCTGAGCGATTTTATCGATTCTGCGATATATATCGAATATTCAAAAAGAGTATTGATTTTTCAGCCGCTGGTTATCGATATTCTAAGCTTCTTTCAAAACCCCCGTTTCCCACCTTTAAAAGCTTGCAAGCAACAATTTGCACTGTTGAAATAAAGGAAACTATTTTTCTCAACACATCTTTTGTTCATTTTGTCCAGCATTTGCAAGCTGCCTGTCAGCCATATAATGTGGAATTGATGCTTTCAGTTCAGTTAATTCAAAGTCATTGGAACACTCACAAGATGTCACCAAAATCACTTTGTCCCTTTAAAATCTTTCAGAAAATGATGTAAATGTATTGTAAGATGAATATCGATATATATCGTATCGTGAGCTGAATATCGTGTATCGTATCGCGGGATTAGTGTATCGCTACAGCCCTAGTTTTTATGATGATGCTTCATTAAAGGAGGCAAAAATTCCTTCAAATGGAAATGACAGTGACATTTTGTCACGGAGGATTTGTTTTTTTTGCTGCTTTGAGTAATAAATGAAAAAGGCAAAGTACTCATCTTAATCTGGTCCATAAAGGAGGAAATGAATAAATGCCTCCATCCGGTAACCAGGACCTCTGCATCCTTTCAAGGTTTCAGAAAAGCTTTGATAAGTTATTTTTGGACCATGTTTCTGCCTTTAAAACTGATCAAACTAAAGTGTCAGATTTTGCAGATGATTACGGTTCATAAGCGGCAGGGCAGACCTTCAAGGAAACAGGAAGTCAGAATTAGCGGAGATCTACAATAAAGCCTAGCTGAGTACCGCAAATACGGTGCTATTTTTATCCACTAGGTGGCAGCACCAGTCGGGGGACTTTCTGAAGAACACTTCTGGTAAAGGAAGCAATTAATTTTACCTTCAAACAACCATGATGATGCTGAGAAGTGACATCACACAGATCCAAAGCAAAGGAGCTCCGCATGCATCCCTTCATGGCTGACGTGACGAGGGTAAAGAGGCTGAAAGGTGTCTGTGTTCAGAGAGGACAGAGGATTCGACGTGAGGAGAAGGACAGACAGAGAGATCCGCTGGAAAAGGTTCAAGTCTCCCAACGGACTTGAGACAAGTTTCCTGGGACAGATTTAACCCTGGTTCGACCCTGCAACACTGTGGCGCAGGCTAACAAGCTAACAATCGCTACTGCGAGATGAAACTGGATCTCTGAACTGGTGAGCTGCAGCGCATACGTGTTTGCTAACAGACGTAAAAGACAAACAGAACATCTGGGGAACGTGATGTCCCGGCTCTCTGAGCCTGCCATCAGTCATCGTCACAGCACAGACCATCTCCACTTCCTGTCGGCTCTCCCTCCGTACGGAGAACAGCTGACCCACACAATGGCCGGTTCAGAAACACTGAGGGTCCCGCATCCTCGGTTCTGAGTCGCCTTTGTCGACGGTAAACATTCGAGGGCGTTCAGGCGCACGCGGCCTCCGGCGGCCGTATTGGACCGTCCCGGTTTGTTGCAGCAGCACATGAGAATAGCTGTTTTGTCTGATGGCTGAATGGAGTTTGCTGTGCTGCACATGTGTCAAACACAAGGCCCGCGGGCCAAATGTGGCCCGTCACGTCATTTTATGTGGCCCCTCGAGAGCTTGGACATTATTGGCTTAAATTTTAAACCAATATTTTAAGACTTAAAATAAGCTTACACCGCTTTAAAGCGCATAATTGACAATAAACTACATCTCCCATCATGCATTTCGTCGTTACCCACAACAATAACGGTAGCTCTGAGCAAGACGATTTTTTCAGAACTGATGAACTTAAGAAAAACCTTTACAAACTAAGGCGGGTTGTGAAAGAGTTTAATCCACGTCGGCATTTTGACACCAAACATGGAGCTAAGTATGCTAAATTTAGCCTGCGAGAAAAACAAAGAACCGCTTCCGCTTCTGAAAACCAAGGTAATGGATACTCTTACAACCACAAACCCTGAGTTTAATATAATAATGACTTAAATATTTGAAACTTGAATACATAAATACAGAAACCGTTATTTAACAATATTAGTGTTAATATTAATATTAATAAGGTGTACTGTCTCCCAGATCAGCGTCCTTTTTATTCACGTTTATTCAACGGACAACGGAAGTGAGAGCCACGTTTCTTTTAAAAACAAATCAATTAAGAGGCGAGAAGAAAGCTACAAGTCAGAGCTTTAAGAGGAAACGTGACAGTAAAGGAAAGGACTTTAAACGAATGAATGGACGGCAGGTTTGGAGACGTGACAACCGAAGCTGAAGCACAAACCAACAAGACGAACACTGAGCGAATCTAAAACGTGGGCTTTAAAAAGAAAACAGGAAATGGCGCACAAGACTCTAGAGCAACAGTCTTCAACAAACATGACATCATGACGGACGACCGTCGTCTGTTTCTGCTCGTAGTTTTTCCGCTGAGAAAAGGAGGAAGTTGAAACCACAGAGCTGACGTTCCGCCGTTAGCACAGTGGAAACATAACTCTGAGGGTCACAAGTTTAAATGTACAGCTTTTATTGACTAAACTTAACACACACTTATTAATGATGAATAAGGAATATGGGTTGTTGGCTTTTCTTTTTTCTCTTTTTTTTTTTTTTTGGTGGCAAGTCTGTAAAATTGTAATCCAGCTTTAGCTTTAATGCCCTGTTTCTTATTTGACTGGATTTGCTCTATTACTGAGGCAGGTGGCACAAAGCTGTAGGTAAGATCTCAAAATGGGCGGGGCGTGGCTGATCAGTCTGACTCCACCCCCGACCGCTGACCAATGTGAACTCAAGGATGCAGAGGGAGCTGTTACGCTGTGATCCGCTGGTGTTTGGATGACAGCTGGTCAGAGACCTCTCGTTAAGACATCAGGATGTCAAATCGGCCTTTGTGAATAAATTTGAAACTAGGGATGCACCATAACTGTTTTTTAAAACCGATACCGATAACCGATAACACACACATACGTAAGATCATTACATCGATACCAATAATTATTGGCCTGATAATTATCGGTATTAATTACCGATAATACTACTAATAATTACCAATAATCATCAATATCGCTAATTGATCTATATTGATAATTGTCGGGCCGATAATTATCAGTAATAATTACTACCGATAATACAAATAATTATTAGTATTATCAGTAATTATGTGCATGCCAAAGTAGTGGCATGCACATATTGTAATGCAGTAAAATGGCCCTCTGCGAAGCAGAGGGCCATTTTACCCAACTGTCTTAATACCCAAGATGCCCCTGCGAAGCAGGGGCATCTTGGGTTACACCGCCCTCGCTATGGAAGAAAAAAATCCAAAAAAAAAAAAAAAACGACTGAGAAAACGACAAAAAACACGTTTTTGAAGGCGTAATATTAGTATCCAGGATTGGTTTCCCTTTTTTTCTTATTATTATTCCGCATCATTTTTCGTCCGTTAATAGGGCCAAAACCGTAAGGTGCACACATACATGAAATATATCAAAACGTAGGTCTTGACCGTGCGATGTGTGCTATTACTTTTCTCCGTCAAAAGTGTTACCGTGGCGATGCTAGACGCAAAAAACGGCGAAAATCGTCCCATAGAAATGAATGGGATTTTGCCGGATTCCGAGCAAATCTGCTCAAATCAGCTCAAACCCAGCCCTCTTTGGAGCTCTATAGCTCAGCCATATTTCATCACAGAGACACGATTCGAAGTTTAAACGGGTCACAAGACTTTGACCTATGACATACTGAAGCCGTGTATTGTTGTGATTTACGGTCTTTGAGAAATCGCGATTTACGTTTTATGATTTTTACAAGATCTTCCAAAAAACCCTCCTCACTCTAGTGATGTCATCACGCACTCTAGCGCCGAGGAGAGAAGAAAAAAAAAAAAAAAACTGCCTTTTCCTTTTTCACGTCCACTCCTTTTGCTCAACCTACATAAATTATACATCAAAACGTAGGCATTTTTGTCCTCTTTCAGATGATGTGACTTCTGTGTCTGTGTGGTGTTTAGTTTTCCGTCAAATCAACCTAGAGTTCAAGTTGGTCCTTCCCGGCTCCTATATATTTCTATGGGGAAATTTTTCAAAAGTCTCGTCTGACAAGAAAAATATTCATATTTTTACACTGCCGTCATTTAAAAACCGTAGACATTTGAGAAAAAAGAAAAAAGAAATATATCCCTGTAATGCTGAAAGCCTTGTGGCGCTCACGGTTCAAGAATTTTTTCAAAAACTTATTCGGTTTTGGAATTAGAGCAGTTTGTTCGGGACATGGAAAATCGGACTTTGACAGAATCAACAGCCTACTGCTCCACAGGGTAAATTTATACTTTTTAAAACTGCTCTAGTTTAAAAACGGAAAACATTTACGAAATAAAATATATCACCGCGTAGCTGAAAGCCTTGTGGCGCTCACGGTTCAAGAATTTTTTCAAAAACTTATTCAGCTTTTGAATTACAGCTGTTTGTTCGGACACAGAAATCCAGGTTTGGACTGACTGGAGACAGTGTAATTGAGGGGTTGCTGGCTCTTTCTCTCCAAAACTCACAGACACACATACACACGCAGGAGGAGCCGCACATGTGACTGGCTCCCCTGAAGCCCCGCCCCTTTCTGCCTGTTCTTCAGGCACAGTATATGATATATTATGAGAATGATCACAGCCTTGACTCACATATGAGCTTTAGTTCATCCCATTCCTTATCAATATGATGTGGCTCCACATCAAAAAATAAAATGTTATTGTTAAAATATGTGGCAGCACATATTGTTATCAATGGCCCTCTGCGAAGCAGAGGGCCATTTTATCAAGTGTAAACACACACAGACCCAACCCAAGATACCCAAGATGCCCCTGCGAAGCAGGGGCATCTTGGGTACTAAGATGCTAAGGAAGAAAAAAATCCAGAAAAAAGGCTATTCTATGTAAAGAATAGACCAAACACTATTTGGTGTTTGGTCTATTCTTGGTCTATGGTCTATAAGAGCGTAACGGGTAACACGTCCAAACATGACCCTGCTCTGAAGACGGACGTGCATTAAGCAGCAGCGAGCGACAATAAAAGTGCTGCAAGCGGGCATGCACATATCAAAATTTCTCCGGAATTTTCTAGTTATTATTAGTATTGGTACTAATACAAATAATAATTACTGATAATACTAATGATGATTACCAATAATCATTATTATAAGTATTGATACCGATAATGCTAATAATAATTACCGATAATCAATATCATTATTATAATACTACTACTAATAATGATTATCTGTAATTATTATTAGTATTATTGGTAATTATTATTAGTATTAATACCGATAATACTAATAATTACGATAATCATCAATATCACTAGGTCTCGATCATTAGTGATAATTATCGATAATTGTTGGGCCGATAATTATCGGTAATAATTAATAGTTATAAAACTAATAATTATTAGTATTATCGGTAATTATTAGTATTATCTTTATCAATACTAATAATAATTACCGATAATCATTATATTATAATACTACTAATAATAATAATGATTATCGGTATTTATTATTAGTATTAATAAAGATAATACTAATAATTACCAATAATTATCGGTATTAATACTAATAATAATTACCAATAATCATCAATATCGCTAATTGATCAATAACGGTAGTTATTGGGACGATAATATCGGTATTATCATTAGCAATAATTATCGATAATTGTTGGGCTGATAATTATCAGTATCGATCATTAGCGATATTGATGATTATCTGCAATTATCAGGCCGATAATTATCGGTCTCTATCATTAGCAATATTGATGATTATCAGTAATTATCGGGCCGATAATTATCTTGCACCTCTATTTAAAACTAAAGCTGCATGTCATTTATTGAAAACCCCAGAAGCCTGCTGGGTAGGCTGCATCCAGGCCATCATGAAATGGAAAGGAAAAAAAAAACCCCTCCCATCCTCACTAATGTTTTATTTCTGTGGGACTGGGAAATGCATCAGCTGCAGGGGCACGAGGATGTAAATTAGCCTGCAGTGTGTTCATCCGTCTCCATAAAACATTCACTTTAATGTGAAAGTCCGTTTTTTTTTTTCCCTCAATTTTTCATGGCAAATAATTCTTCAGCGACAGAGTCAGACGAGGTTTTTCTGGGGCATCTCATGCAACATCAGTGACTGTTTTCACTTCAAACCAGCCTCTGATTTTTTTTTTTACTTTTTTCACTCTTATATGAGCTTAATGGCAAATGCAAATCACCGAAACCTTTGTCAGACTTAAAGATTTCTCTTTATTCATGTCTTCACGTGATGCGCCACTTACCGAGGGCCACTTCTCAACGTGGCCGTTCTGAGCACGCTCGTGTATTGTGCATGCGAGATAAACCGCATAAACCGCAAAACCAAAATGGGGCCCTTAGCAGGACTGGAGACGTTGCAGGGTGGATGCGTTAGTCCTCCCCGTCATCTCAGAGACACTCTTCCCAAACTGTTGTGACAGCCGGCTCCATCTTCCGCCCCATTACAGGCTCCTGCCAATAACCCCGCCCCCTCCGAAGCCACGCCGCGGCCTCAGATACGTGCCGTTAAGACAGGAGACTTCACAAGCTATCAAGCTTTCAAAGGAGCTGGGATTTCGCACCTCCTTCATCGCAGCCGCTGCGAGGATTCAGATGAATTTAGATGAGCGCTGGCGGGCCCGGTGACCACCCCCCCGTACCTGGACTCGCCAACCTGCAAACCGGAGACCGACCGACCCCGTGGCGTTGCCGCCGTTGTGCAAACGTGGAGAGAAAACGGTACAGAAGTCTGCAGAATAATGACTTTTAACGTGCAAAATCATTGATAAAACAGATTTATAGTGAAACAACACTTCACATGTGACACATCTGCATGTATGACACGGAGCCGCTACCTCCTGACTCGGGTTGGGAATCGAGAACCGGTTCCTGTAGAGAACCGGTTCCTGCAGAGAACCGGTTCAGTGTGTTTCAATTCCATGGAATCGTTTTGCAGTTTATCTAGCGATTCTCTTATCGATTCCAATCAGCACAAATCTCATGTAATTTACGCAAGTTATGCACAGTCAATTCCAGAAAGCACTTACGTGATTAAGTTACGTCGGTTTAGCACGTTAGCATTGCAGTTGTAAACAACAATGGCGCCCACCAGGTTCAAACGCTCCAAAGTTTGTCTTCACTTCACAAAGAAAGATGGCAACAAGGCAACTAGCAGTCATTGTAAAGTGGAGATAACAGCGTCGGGAGGGAACACGGCTAACATGCAGAAACATTTGAACACACAACATGCGATAACAAGTGTCGTGTTTTTGCCGCTTCGGACTGATGGATCTCAATCTCAGTCGCTGGGAAAGTTTTTCTCCTCTGGCTGCGTGAGAGCGATGGCAGCGATTTGTGCAGCCTGTGAGGAGAAAAAGATGGACGGCAGGACGCCACTGAGCGCGCCCAGTGCTGCGATGCTCGCAAACGCTACGGGGCTAAAAGTAAAGCTCGTAGAGTCTTAAAGCCTCTGCTGTCGTTCACTGCTGATCACGCTACAGTTGGTTGTTGATCACACTGATTTAAATAATATCGTCACCTTTACAATGTTACATTACGTGACAACGGACTGGTAAAGGGAAGGCCGTACGTTGCAGTTTCAACGGGACTTTAATAAGGGCGAACTTTCTTATTCGGCTTTCTTTGTCAAAGTGACCACCATAATTGCTACCAGAGACGGATCACCTCCCGCCGCATCCACAAGATGACAACTGTCCAGCACACAAAGTCCCACCATCTGGACACCTGCGGTGGAGACGTAGTTGTAAGCGTGGACGCAAAACATTCAGTCTAAGAGCACGTTTGGAATGTAACGATATAGAAAATTTGATATCTTGATTATAGTGACCAAATTAACACGGTTTACGATATTATCACGATATTCTTCATTGCTGTACAAATGTCCTAAAAAACACACACATTTAAATAATTTCACAAAATCTTGTGATTTTCTTGTCAGACTAAAACATCAGAAGCCAAAATCTTATCAAAATGAAACTTTCACATTAAAAGGTCAAACAACTGGCACAGAAAGAGGTTTTATTTTAAATGAACAAAATAAATAACAGGAACAGAGCTAATTTGTCTGTTGCAAATTTAAATAAACATTTTAACAACCATAGTAGGTCAAAATATGCAAACAATTATCAGGAACAAAAATGATAGCGCAAGTTCAAATGAAATAAACTTTGGACTTTAACCTTAAATAAGTATAAATGTGCAAATAAAGAAACAGTTGTTTAGGAGCCAAATATGTTGTTCTGAATTGTAGTTCACTCTGTGTGTCTTTGGGTGTCGCTGTGTTGTTACCTGAGGGTCAGGTATAAAGGTAGCTGCCTGTTATTGGTTAGGTGTTGAACCCGGAAGGGAAAAAGGTTTTTGACCGCTGTGGCGCTAACTGCCGGCGTTATGGTTGTAGGATCAGTTAATGGAATAAACTAATATTTTAACTGCATCAGAAGAACATCGTTCTGGTCCTTTTTCGATCAACACACAATGGTAACGTTTATGAAATGTGAGTTAGCGAAGCGCGTCGACCAGGTTACTCTTGGTCAAACATCTCAGTAGCTTGAAGCATTAGCCTTAGCTCTTTCAAGTTGCTTATAGAAATTACAATAAATTGTAAACAAGTGCTCCGCAGACAGAATAACTGTCCTCCACCAGTTGTCCCTTTGCTTTCTTAAAAAAAATGAATAAATATGCCCAGACCTTGGACTTCGTCATTTTAGTGGGTTGGTAAATGTCCTGCGTGCTATCACCACTTTCCGCCATGCTAACATTACGATACCGATGTTACAAGCTACATATTCATGCGAGACACAGTCTCGAGTCGCTCGCAGACTTGAATGAGGCTGATATTACATATCCCGGTAATCGACCGCGGTAATGAGATGAAGTCAAACATAAACAGTAAACGTTATCGCCTAAAATTTTACCGCGCTTTACCGTAATACCGCTAACCGTTCCATCCCTAGAGCACGCCATGGTAGCGACATGGCAACCACATGGCAGGAACATGGCAGTCACATGGTAGCGACATGGCAGCAACATGGCAGAGACATGGCAGTCACATGGCAGTCACATGGTAGCGACATGGCAGTCACATGGCAGTCACATGGCAGTCACATGGCAGCGACATGGCAGCAGCTGCAGTGGTGCCGCGGCTCGTCACAGCAGTAAATCACATTTACCGAACGACTGCGATGGCTCTCAAGCATGTCCTCAGTCCCCAGGACGACGCTAGTTTTATCTACAGCTACTACAGTTTCATTTATGTTTCCGTGATGAATCAACAGCGTAGCTCATGACCGTCAACTGTATTCGCCATTCGGAGCTCAGCTAAGGTGGTCGTCAGACGGAGTCACTCCGCCCACTTGACTTCGGTCCACCCACCTCCTGCAGGAGGTGCCCCTTTGGAACCTGGTGTCACAGCTTTTGAACCTGGATAATTCTCAGATGATGCAAATCTGAACTGTTCGCTGCATAAAGACGATTCAGACTCCAAATAAAACCACTGATTCAGGCTCTTCAGCAGGTTTACCGGTTCAGTTTTGTTTTCACATTTTATGTTGAAGAAGTCACATCCAAGCAGTCCAACAACTCTACCATTCAGACTGGAGCTCATGTAATTATTTGGATTAAAACCGCTGCAGATGTTCTGACTGGAGATATAAACCTTCACAGACACAACAAAGACGGGAGTTTGTCTGCACGAGGCCACAGCTCAGAGACCTTGATTTCCAGATGAGCGTTAGCTGACTGGTTGGAGATCTGCGCTCTGTCCGTAAACACATTTAAATGAACTCTGAGCGTCTCACGGCAAATAAAACGCTCCCTTTCCTTCTGTTACGTTCAGCTGTTTCTGGTTTTGTTACCAGGAACGGTGAGGAATTAACCACTAAAAGTGCGGGAGCCTCGTGCACAGATACCAGTCTAATTACTGCCTATCTGCTTCCTGAAGGACTGCCCGACTCCAGCGAGACCACCTGCCCCTGTCAGGTCAGGATCTCAGCTCCAGTTGGCCACCAGAGCCTCCTGGGGATCGTTCTCGAGCAGAATATTTCTTCCCTCTTTGTCTTGCTGTCAGCTCGGCTTCAGTGGGTTCTGTCTCTGGTGTCAATCAATAGCACTGCAGCTTTAAGCCCACCACTCGCAGCCCTGCTCCACGCCATCCTCCCTTCCATCTGTCTGCACCAGTCCCTGAGGCCCCCGGCCTCCAGCCGGAGCCAGACATGGTCCAACATCAATCAATATCTCTGCAGGGCCACGCTGGTGAGCAAAGCAGGATTTTTTTTTATTATCTTTTTATTTGAAGCAGACTGGAGCCAAGTGATGTTTCTGAGAAAGTTCTGGGAGTAGAATATCAGTTCTCACGTTGGTTACTCATTTACGTTCACACAAACAAACCCTTTACGAGTTATTCTGCACAGCGTGAAAATAAAGTTCAGCGTGGATGGACTGAGACCGACCTCACCTTCTCACCTGAACACACCTTTTGTTTCTGGTCTCAGATCAATAAGATACATTTTCACGCTTCATGAAACCTCCGCGAGACTCTGGCTAACTCCTCACCTCCGGCTACAAGGCAGCGAGATGGCAGCGACATGGCAGCGAAATGGCAGCGACATGGCAGCGAGATGGCAGAGACATGGCAGCGAGATGGCAGAGACATGGCAGCGAAATGGCAGCGACATGGCAGTGAGATGGCAGAGAGATGGCAGCGAGTTGGCAGAGAATGGCAGCGACATGGCAGTCACATAGCAGCGACATGGCAGTCACATGGCAGTGACATGGCAGCAACATGGCAGAGACATGGCAATGACATGGCAGCGACATGGCAGAGACATGGCAGCCACATGGCAGGGACATGGCAGCGACATGGCAGTCACATAGCAGAGACATGGCAGAGACATGGCAGTGACATGGCAGCAACATGGCAGAGACATGGCAATGACATGGCAGCGACATGGCAGAGACATGGCAGCCACATGGCAGCAACATGGCAGAGACATGGCAGAGACATGGCAGCGACATGGCAGTCACATGGCAGCCACATGGCAACGACATGGCAGTCACATGGCAGTCACATAGCAGAGACATGGCAGAGACATGGCAGTGACATGGCAGCAACATGGCAGAGACATGGCAATGACATAGCAGCGACATGGCAGAGACATGGCAATGACATAGCAGTGACATGGCAGCGACATGGCAGCCACATGGCAGCGACATGGCAGAGACATGGCAGAGACATGGCAGCGACATGGCAGTCACATGGCAGCCACATGGCAACGACATGGCAGTCACATGGCAGCGACATGGCAGTCACATGGCAGCGACATGGCAGAGACGTGGCAGTGACATGGCAGCCACATGGCAGAGACATGGTAGCGACATGGCAGAGACATGGCAGCGACATGGCAGAGACATGGCAGTGACATGGCAGTGACATGGCAGTCACATGGCAGCCACATGGCAACGACATGGCAGTCACATGGCAGTCACATGGTAGCGACGTGGCAGCCACATGACAGCCACATGGCAGTGACATGGCAGCGAGATGGTAGAGACATTTATGCTTCCGTGATGAAACAACGGCGTAGACCATGACCGCCAACTGTATTCGTGTTTCCTGGCGCTACTTCTTCATCATTGCTTTCAGATTGGGTATAAAGATGGACGGTCTGTAAAGGTCTGTAAAGGACAAAAAAAAACAACAACTGACACTCAACATTTATCAGCACGGACTCACTTTATTTGCACCACTGGTACGTTTTAGCTGCATAAAGAAAAGGAAGCGCAGCACTGCAAGCTACAGCGCTGCAGAAAGGAACCGCACTGCCCTCTAGTGGCTTGTGGTGTAAATTCAGAGCTTTTTTCCTTCTTTCACCTGCATCACGTTGAAGTGACAGTGAAGTATCTGTAACTGAAGGTTTTTGTTTTAGCAGAGCATCCAGCATGAGTCATCGTGGCCCCGAAGGTCCAGACGGAGGGAAGATGGTCATCAAATGACGAAATATCAGCCCCAACAGCTTCTAGTTTCCCAGGACTTTAAAGAAAGCTCAATCAATCAGAGGTGAGCTTCAAGCCAGCCTCCTGCAGAAATCCCCCGTCTCGCTGCGTCTGAGCCCAGACAAAGAGGGTAATAACTCTTCCCTGCTTTCTGGGGGGATTTGCACTGATGTTTATCGTGCACTTTACTAGCAAGATCTGAGCGCACGGGGAAAACATGAGGAGCCTTCCCTGGAATCATCTTCAAAACCTCCTAATCTGAAGCAGGGAGGCGGAGAAAGACCCCCCCTCGCATGTTTAAATGAGCTCCGATGCAGATGAGCACAAAAACGGCTCTCATTGAGAGCTGGCGCCGCCCACGCAGAGCGGGCACGTGGGCTAACGCTCACTCTGCAGTTTGCATTTCTTCCTTTTTGGAATATCTGTCCTTAATTTCCTGCTGCCAGCAAATCTTATTGTCTTAAAGCTGTATTTCACACCGCATATAAAAGGCTGCGTTCACACCGATATTTGCTGCTGCAGTTCGTTTTACCGTTTCGCATTAGGTTTGCTCTTTTGCATGAATGTCTTGCAGCACCAAAACTGCACCATGAATGGCAAGTAAATCAGACAGGAACTAAAATAACTGCAGTTTAACATGTGATCTGAGCAGTTTAAACTCAGTGGACCTTTACACAACAACTTCAAACAGAAAGACTTTCCTAACTGATTGCAACTGACAGGACAGCCATTTTTAAAGATGCACATGAGCAGCCTGACTGGCCTGCACTGACTCTAAACCTACTCCTAAATACCTCCGGGATGAACTGGGATGCCAAGACCTTGATCAGGGGGCCGCGGCCCACACTTTGGGAGTCACTGCTGTAGATGAAAGAGGGCTTGGGGGGGGTAACTGTTCCTGAGATCCGACATCAAATATGTGCATTTTCTGACGGTGTCATGAATTTGACTCATAATAGGCCTCAAATACACATATTTCATCCAATCATGTACTACAGTGATCCCTTATTTTTTGCGGTTAATGGGGACCGGCGCCCCGACGTGAAAATCAAAATCCGCGACTTGGAGCCAAAGCACTCCGATGCTAAATAATGTGTTTAAAATATGTTTAAAAACCGCAAAAAAAGTAGCGAGGCACTGCAGCGAAACAAGACAAAGGCTCAACTGTGGTCTTTCTGTCTTCAGCCTCTGGTCTCTGAACCGTAGTAAAGAAACTGCTGGTATTGTGCTATTTTTGGCTCGTAATTAGTGGCTAACACGCAAACAACAACAAAAGAAACAGTACAGTTTTCTCTTCATGGAACGAGCACTTTATTTTGGCACTGCAGGAACTTGTAACATCACACAGGTTGTATTGTTGGGCTCCTGTTGGTTAACAGAGAATGTAAATCTATACACGCTGGGCTGCTGTTGATGCTCACTACACTTTTCATCTAACCCTGTTTTCATTCTGCCGTCCCACAACACACAAACTACATATATCTACCCATAAGGCCACCTTCTTAAAGGGGCCAGGCTGGCTCACAACATTTCTTCGCTGTGAGAGAACGCGCACAACATCCTGTTATGTTTTCGCGATTTTTTCTTTGATTTTTTAAAATTAAATTATATATTTCTGAAAAATCCACGAATAACTTAAACCACGGAACTTAAAGCACGAATTGGCGAGGGATCGCTGTATTTCATCCAATCATATACTACATCATTCTCCAACTCTAAGTGTGCTGGAGCTGCATCACACTGTTTAGGAGGGTTTAGGATCCACAATCTCGTCCGCCGTGGAAGGAGAAGGTGATGCCCTTTAGTTGGTTGTAATCTGCCGCTCTGCCACTAGATGTCCCTAAATCCCACTTTAATTGAAGAGTGAAGTGCTGGAAAGTGCTTGATTTGCCACCCAGGTTCGTCCCCCTGCTGGGATGATCTGTGCAGTTTCCAGCAGAGCACACGCTGAAGAAAAGAAATAATGGCTGTGACCTCAAAATGGCATCAGTGAAGAATGGCCCCGGGCTGCACAGGCGAACCCTGATCACCCGACATCAGCGCTTGAGTCACCACGGGCCACGTTAGCTAAAGAGGGTCGGCGTCAGGGGCCAGCCACACCTGAGATATGAAACCACATGTGTGTGATGTATAATTAGGGGTGAGTATTGACAAGGACCTCACAATATGATATGTATCGTGATACTTGGGTTACGATATGATATTATCGCGATATCATGATATATAGTGATATTCTACCCAGTTAATATCAAAATTAAAAGTAAAGATAAAAAATCAAGTTGCTGTATATGTTTATCAAAACTATTTGCTTCAAAACAACCTATTTATTGTTTATTATCAGTGTTTTTGCACATTTAAGTGAATGAATTAATTTTTCTAAAAAAAAAATCGATATTAGGAGCTGAAAAATCTATATCATATCGGGCGGCCGAATATCGCGATATATCGCCAAATCGATTTTTTTCACACCCCTATGTATAATGACGTCATTAATTAAAAACACCAACACGGCAAATGAGAAATGCTGAAGCTGAGGCTTCGTAAGGCCAACTTCACAGAAAAGCATCACGGTGGCAACGTCCACGTATCTGGGTGCTTTTAGATCCACGGATTCAAGCTCACTTAAAGCAGCACTAAGGAGATTTTTCACATTAAAATATCAGTTTCGGTTTCATTTAGAGGAATGTTCTTGCAGTCTCCCGTCCCCAAAGTGACTCTGGACTTTCAATCCCAGTCATCTCTTGCGACAACTGCTCCAATTGACGGATGGATCCGTGCAGCGCCTGCAGCTATGTGCACTCTGTACTGGTCTTTTAACCGTTCGATTTAAGCTCCCACCCTGGGTTTGGTATGGTATGGTCGTGAGCTGTGGGTAACGACAGAAAGAATGGCAGCTGAAATTAGCTTCCTTCGTTGGTTGGAGGCTGGACCTCCCTCAGCGATCAGTCATTCAGGTGGGATTCCAGTCGTTGCTCCTCCACATCAAGACGGGCCAGTTGAGGTGGTTCGGGCACCTGGTCGGACCATCTGCCTACGTCAACCCTCCCGGAGGAGACGTTCCAGGAATGTTCAACCGCGTGAAGGGTGACCCTGGATGTGCTGGAGAGATAATGCCTCTCAGGTGGCTCGGGATACCCTTCGGTATTCCCGTAGAAGAGCTAGAGGAGGTGGCCGAAGACAGGGAGGTCTGGACCTGTTTGCTCAAGGTGCTGCCCCTGTGACCCAAACTTGGATGAGGGTCGGAGGTGATTACAGATGCAGTCATGATTGGATCAAACCAAACCGAGGGGGGAAATGGATCAAGTTTACAAACTAATCGTACCATTTGTACCGTGCAGATGAACCAATACCTGACAGAACCCTTACTTAGAGTCTTTAGACATTGCTTACTAGGGCTGTAGCAATACACTAATCTCGCGATACGATATGATACACAATATTTGGCTCACGATACGATACATATCGATATACACTTCAGCAAGCCATTTTTTACGACTCTTTGAGTTGGTCATGCATGATTAGAGCTGTAGCGATACACTAATCTCACGATACGATACGCGATATTACAGCAGGACCTCCACTAGACCTGGATCCCGAGGAACCGTGGCGTCTTCACCCAGGGAGTAGGGCTGTAGCGATATACTAATCTCACGATAGGATACACGATATTCGTGTATCGTGACGATGACGAGCCGCTACGCACCACAGCAGGACCTCCACTAGACCTGGACCTGGATGCCGAGGAGCTGCGGCGTCTTTAGTCACCCTAAGAGGTGGGGCTGTAGCGATACACTAATCTTGCAATACGATAAGATTCACGATATTCAGCTCACGGTACAATATATATTGATATTCATCTTAGAATACATTTACATCATTTTCTGAAAGATTTTAAAGGGACAAAGTGATTTTGGTGACATCTTGTGAGTGTTTCAATGACTTTGTATGAATTAATTGAACTGAAAGCATCAATTACACATTATATGGCTGACAGGCAGCTTGCAAATGCTGGACAAAATGAATAAAAGATTTGTTGAAAAAATAGTTTCATTCATTTAAACAGCGCAAATTGTTGCTTGCAAGCTTTTAAAGGTGGGACACGGGGGTTTTGAAAGAAGCTTAGAATATCGATACCCAGGGCTGAATAATCGATACTCTCTGGGGAAATAAGATATCGATATATATCGCAGAATCGATAAAATTGCTCAACTCTATTGCTTACGCTCTTCTTGCTAAATGGGTAAGATGTATGAATTAATAAAAGGCTGAGACCAAGAGTGTTAAAGCTGCACCAAGCTGATGATCAGGTTTAGGAATCATGAGCCTTGTGTGTTGTGGACGGAGAGGTTGAGGACAGTTCAACCGCAAGCTGCACCTTTCAAAACGAACTGCAGAGAGATGGATTCGCTCCAAAGGTTCGTCCCCCGCGGGGACGGCGGGACAAAGTGTCTGATGAAAGAGCTTCACTTAAGTCACGCGGCATTTTGTGTGTTCAGTCTCCTGCGTGGTCTCCAGTGGAGCTCGCGCTTGAGGAAAGAAATTAAGGATATGACCTGAAAATGGCGCCAGAGACAGTGCCCTCTTGAGCGCGCTGATTCGCCGGTGGAAAGCGCCTTTGGGCTGCATCCATTTGTCTCAAACCCGTCAGAGACGCAGACGCAGACATCCACCCCAGCCTTGTTTACCCCTTCGTGTCTGTTTGTTTGACCGCCTGGCTAAACCGACCCCCTCAAGCGCTGCATCTGAACCCCCCCCCTCCTCCTCGACACCAACCACCGGTGGAGTGGCGGGCGTCCGCTGTTTCGAGCCAACGCAGAGAGGGCAGACCTGGAGTCAGCGGCGCCGGCTGGCCGGGCCAGGCGAGGACGCGGGACAAAGTCGACTCTAAACTCCAAGTAACCCCAAAAACAGCCACGGGCACCAAGAACCAAGGCGCACATTATCCAGCGCAGTGCAGGCCGACCGGAATCACCGAGGAACTGGGGCACGAGCGGTCTAGACAGCCTCTAATTGGCTGCTCTGCTTTCAGCTGGGACGCCGCTTTCTGAGTTACCAATCACAGTTACAGAAGCTCATTATTCTCCACATCTGTATTTAACATTTGTTCAGTTGCGATGAAAAAAAAAAAAGAAACATTTGAACTAATCGGATGCTGAATGATCTAAAAATAGCTCCTTGGCGGGACCACGCGTGTACCAAACGCGCCTGTCCGAGCCCTCCTCGCCGTCTCACGCTGCCCCACGCACCACTGAGTGTTTCTGACAGGCCGCTGATTACGTCTCACACCGAAGAAAAAAAAGAAAAAAGTCCAGCGAGAGGTCTTCTTGTAATTTTGCCCCCCTCCTCGGCGCCTCGCCGTTGATGGGAGCTGACAGAACTGGGGCTGCAACACAAATGCGAGGAAGCCGAACACCTACGAGCCTCCGCTCCGTCCAACCGCCTCATTATTTCCAGACTCGGTCCCTGGACCGTTTCAGGTGAAGGGCGGCGCTGGTACCTGTTTCTGAGTCCTCTGCTCTAAGATGATGCTCAGACTCATCAGACCAGTGGAACCAGTGAATGCTGCTTCACATTCCAGCAGCTAACGCTGTTAGCTAACACTGTTAGCTGCTGGTGCTGGTTGATGTTCGGCCGAACTCAAACACCTGATGCTCTATTTTACTGTCATCAGTATAATCATGATAAATGTTCAGGAAGATGTAGTGATATATGAAGTAGAGCTGAGCGATTTTATCGATTCTGCGATATATATCGATATTTTATTTCCCTAAAGAGTATCGATTTTTCCGCCACGGGTAATTGTGTAATTGATGCTTTCAGTTCAATTAATTCAAACAAAGTCATTGGAACACTCACAAGATGTCACCAAAATCACTTTGTCTCTTTAAAATCCTTCGGAAAATGATGTAATTGTATTGTAAGATTAACATCGATATATATCATATCGTGAGCCGAGCTGAATATCGTGTATCGCATCGTATCGCGGGGATTAGTGTATCGCCACAGCCCTAATATGAAGTGTACTTGAAAGATCATGATTTGTTTCGGTCCAAGATTGAATCAAAGTCTGCTGAGAGAGTCTGAGAAAGTCAAAATTTAACTTTTATAAATTATGAATGATTGCAAAATAATCCTCATTGTTCCATTTCTGGTTGGTAAATTACAGCCATGACATCATACAGTTTCAGTTAGTTATCGTTTTTTTTTTTACTCATTTTTATTTTATTTCAGTTAACGAAAATGTTTTTTCAGTTCTAGTTTTTGTTATTTCGTTCATTTTCGTTAATAACCTTGCGTCTCACTGTGGTACGGCCGATGCGTGAATCTAAACAGTTCTTCTTCTGGACAGTGATGTCATCCGACCCTTTGCTCTCATTGGTTGCAGCTCAAACAGGGTTTCCCCAACGGCTCCAGATATTTAGCTTGTTAATGGCGCCGGGACACTTCAGCGAGCCATCGTTTTACGACTCTTTGAGTTGGTCATGCATGATATTAATTATATTAAGTAATTTCCTGTTTACAGGCGTCCCAGTGCCAGATGCTGCTTATCTGTGGTTCATGAACACCTTCTACTGAGCCTGAGATTTTTTTTAATAAGGAATGTCTTGCAGTTAATAATTGACATACGATATCAGGAAAGTGTCAGATGAAAGGAGGACTGCCGTGGAGGGCGTCAGGTGTCTGATACCTGCTGTGTGCAATCAAGTGAGAGTTAAGCACCAAAAATGAAAAAAAAAAGTTATTATTAAAATTATTTTTGTAGCTCTGTAGGAATGTGGCTCCAGCACTGAAATGCTCTTAAGACATGACAGCAGGTGCTGGTGTCCAGCTACACCAGGAACAAAAACCTTATTGGCAATTAAAACCCAATAACCCTCTAAACGTTATTGCCATCTGCTCCGCCTTTTTTTTTTTTTACCATGACATCAACTTCCTGCACAGAGAAGAGGACAGGATTGTCCCGTTATCTGCCGCCGCCACACGATTAAACATCCGCCAGGACGACTGAGCGGATCTTGGATACAAGAGAGTGTCTGGCGACTCCTTTCTCATCAGTGATTAGGGCTGTAGCGATACACTAATATCGCGATACGATACACGATATTCGGCTCACGATACGATATATATCGATATTCATCTTAGAATACATTTACATCATTTTCTGAAAGATTTTAAAGGGACAAAGTGATTTTGGTGACATCTTGTGAGTGTTCCAATGACTTTGAATGAATTAATTGAACTAAAAGCATCAATTACACATTATATGACTGACAGGCAGCTTGCAAATGCTGGACAAAATGAATAAAAGATTTGTTGAGAAAAATAGTTTCATTTATTTAACCAGTAAGGGTGAGTATTGGCAAGGACCTCACAATATGATATGCATCATGATATGTTGGTCACAATACAATATTATTGCGATATCACGATAAATTGCGATATTCTACCCAGTTAATGTCAAAATTAAAAGCAGAGATAAAAAATCAAGTTGCTGTATATGTTCATCAGATGATATTGATCATTCAGAGGACAAATTGAGTCAAAACTATTTGCTTCAAAACAACCTATTTATTGTCTATTATTAGTGTTTTTGAAAGAAATGTAAAAAAAAAATCGATATTAAGAGCTGAAAAATCGATATTATATTGGGCTACCAAAAATTGCGATATATTGCCAAATCGATTTTTTTTCATAACTCTATTAAACAGTGCAAATTGTTGCTTGCAAGCTTTTAAAGGTGGGACACAGGGGTTTAGAAAGAAGCTTAGAATATCGATACCCGCGGCTGAAAAATCGATACTCTCTGGGGAAATAAAATATCGATACAGCGATCCCTCGCCAATTTGCGCTTATAGTTCCGCGGTTTCAGTTATTCGTACTTTTTTTTTTAAAGAAATATATATTATTTAAAAAAAATCAAGAAAAAAATCCCAGAAACATGTTGTGCGCGTTGTCTCGCAGCAAAGAAATGCTGTGAGCCAGCCTGGCACCTTTAAGAAGGTGGCCTTATGGGTAATGTAGTGTGTGTGTCGTGGGACAGGCAGAATGAAAACGAGGTTAGATGAAAGAGTGGTTTGTTTACTACGGTTCAGAGACCAGAGGCTGTGAAGGTAACAGAAAGACCACAGTTGAGCCTTCGTCTTGTTTCGCTGCAGTGCCTCGCTACTTTTTTTGCGGTTTTTAAACATATTTTAAACACATTATTTAGGCTCGGGGGCCCAGCTCCAGTTTGCGAATTTTGATTCTCGCACGGGGGGGGGGGGGGTATCGCAGAATCGATAAAATCTCTCAGCTCTACCCGCCACCATCGAGACACGTATCCGATAATGCTGTTGCTTTCGCTTTGAACTGAAACTTCCGCAGCGTGACAGATGGCGCTCACGGTGAAAAGAGCTGCCGAACTGTTCCAGCGCAGCAGCGCTTCTCAATGTTTTTAAATCATGTCATTATTTTTTTACAGTAATTAAAAACATATTTTAGAAAGATATAGGATTTAAAACATATTTGTTTAATTTGAATGACCTCTCACGGCCCACCTGCAGCACCACGACAGCCCACCAGGGGGCCTCGGCCCACACTTTGGGAATCACTGCACTAATATATCAAATACAGTAATCCCCACACTTGGCGGTCTCAGTAAATCGCGGAAGTTCCAGAAATATTCATAGAAAAAAAATATTTGAAAAAAATTTGAAAAAAATTCAAACGAAGTGCACGAGGCTGAAGCGAAACCCATCACACCAAGAACGAGTCTCGGGAAGCAACAAGAGCCGACAGGGGAGGCCCCGTGAACGAATATCGAGACCTGTGATTGGCTGATTGGCTGACACGGGTCCCTGCGTCTCCCATCTCTTGCTCTCGTCGTAGAGCGCAAGTAGATTTTGTGTACGCGCGTACATGTATACTGTATGTACACATGTACGCGCGTACATGTATACTGTATGTACACATGTACGCGCGTACATGTATACTGTATGTACATATAAACCCATAAACTAGGACGTTTATGGGCAGGGTGCTTTGAATTATTTTGGCCACAAGGGGGCGGTAAAAACAAGAGAGAGGCAGCAGGAGGAGGAGCAACGCTGAAACCCCAGAATGATGAAACACACGGGGAGTTACGACCAGATTGTCAACAGCTGGAAAAAAAAAAAAAAAAACAAGCGTAACTGTAAAGTAAAAGGTCCTCAGAAGCAAACCGAGAGGCTGCGAACATTCCTGATCCGTCACACGGCCTCCGTCGACTCTGCGAACCTAAAATAAACACTTAAAAAAAATGATTGTCATTTAATACATCCTTCCTTGAACAGGAAATTAAAAACCTCCAGCTTCCTCATTCCTGACAGATCAGCGCGCCGCGGCGGCGGACGCTGAGAGGCCACGTGCGGTCTGAAGGGCCTTAACGGGTTTAAAAAGTTACGAGCGGGAACTTAACTGCTGCTTTCCCCCTCGGAAAATTAAACGCCAGTTTAACATTTAAGCCTCCGCGCTGCTGCGAGCTGCTCTGTCGGACAGAAAGCAGCTGGCTGCAGAGCGTGGCTGCTTTCCAGGAAGTTTTCACCCTCCAGCTCCCCCAGAAATCAGCACGACATGATGCACGTGAAACTTCTCTGGCAGCGGTTTCCTCTTTACCCGCCGTACGGCGGCGTTAGACGGAGCGTCCGGCGCATGCGTGCTGATGAGCTCTGACAGGGTCAAACACCACTTTAGACAAGAAACGTTGTCACAAAGAGGCTCAAGGGTTCCAGACACACCAAAGCTGTGATCGTGTGACTGCTCTGAAGGAAACACAGGACACGCCCCTTTGAGAGGCACAGCAACATGAAGAGCAGCGGTGGTGGCGGCGGCCTGGCGCCATTTATTTCAACAACCAGCCAATCGTACAGCTGCTCATCAGATTTGCACCATTTTGTTGTAATATGGAAAAATTTGTTGCAGAAAACAAAATTTGGCCATAAAATTTCACAAAATTGTGACCGTTTGACATCAATTAAAACCAGAGACTGTGTGCAGGGGCGGTTCTAGTCACCTTGGGGGCCCCAGGCAAGAGTGGGCATGGGGGGGCCCTACTGGCCCAAAAACACCAAGGAGATCATCCAATCCAGAAATCTTTTGTTTTAAATAATAGAGGTGCACAGTGATGTAAGAAAACTTAAAATACATTATAACATAACAAACACGACTGAAACGTGCAAAGTTTAACAAAAACACAATCAAGAAAAATATATATCACATGACATGCAGAAAATTCAAGAAGACATATGATATTGCCCTCTTGCAAATACAAATTAGTTACTGGTTAGCTTACTGTTAATTACTGTTTAAATAAGCTAGGCTAAAGCGCCGTAAACATGTCATGTGCAGTTGTGCTTCTTGAGACTACAGACTGGGACAAAGTGGCATCATAACTTTTTTTAATGTCAGATTATAAACATCTGAATTTAGCACTTTCCCATTCTCTTCTTGCTTTTTTTTTCTTTTTGCGTATCCTGACGGCTACACTCGCTTCGTTTTGAGTTTGAAGTACTGAAGAAGGCCGGCCACGGGCAGTCAGGGCCCCATTAGGGGGGGGGTTCCAAATATCTTGCTGCAGTGTCTAAGGAGGTTTCAGGTTGTGTCATTGATATGGATCGATATTAGCCGTGTCTCGGGGGTCCCTTAACACACTAGCAGTGACAGCTAGGCAGTTGCCTAGTATGCCTACCCCGTTGCGGCGTCTCTGACTGTGTGTATAATAAATGGACGATCTGACCGGTCACATGACCCACAGCATTGAACAGAGGCAGCGTTGCCAGGTGTACGATAAATATTGTATTATCGTATCAATAATCCAAAATAAGGCCAGAATATCGCAATATATTGTGATATCGCGATATCGTGATAATATCGGATCGTGACCCAAGTATCACGATACATATCGTATTGCGAGGTCCTTGCCAATACTCAACCCAAGCTGTAGCGATATCTCGCGATACGATACACAATATTCGGCTCACGATACAATATGTATCAATATTCATCTTACAATACATTTACATCATTTTCTGAAAGATTTTAAAGAGACAAAGTGATTTTGGTGACATCTTGTGAGTGTCCCAATGACTTTGTTTGAATTAATTGAACTGAAAGCATCAATTACACATTATATGGCTGACAGGCAGCTTGCAAATGCTGGACAAAATGAATAAAAGATTTGTTGAGAAAAATAGTTTCATTTATTTAAACAGTGCAAATTGTTGCTTGCAAGCTTTTAAAGGTGGGACACGGGGGTTTTGAAAGAAGGTTAGAATATCAATACCCCCGGCTGAAGAATCAATACTCGATTTTTAAATATGGATATATATCGCAGAATCGATAAAATCGCTCAGCTCAATCTGTGATATTTCACAACCTCAGACGACTGTGACACAGAGTTAACTTCGAGAACTTTTAGTTCTTCTTAGTTCATGCTTGAGAAGTTTGGGGCCCAATTACTTTTGCGCATCAAGTACCACTAGAAAAATCCGAAAAGTTCTGCTAAATGGGACGTCGAGTGTGCTTTAAGTGGCGAGATATTTCTCCTCCACCTCCTCGAACACGCACCCAGACGGTTTTTCCAGAGTTAATCAGCAGTCGTCCCGCTCCAACCTAACGAGCTGCCGTCCTCCAGGTTCCCGCGTCCCGACGGCTTAATTAAGACTGATGCGGCCCAGGCGACTGATCTCGCCAAGGCTACGTCTTTCTTCTTTGTTGTTGTTTGTCCATCATTTACATGTCTGTGAGCCACAAAGGGAAGACGGAAAGGAGGGACTTGTTGTCTGGGACACACATGAACACCCTCTCCCCTCCTCCTCCTCCCTTTTCTCTCGGACAGATGCAAAAGTGTGCAGGCAGGTTTCTGCACACGCCGTTTAATTGATGTCCACTGTCATCTGGGCGCATTATTTACCCGTGTCATTGCTACGATCCTGCTGTCCTCCCACTCTCTCTCTCTCTCTCTCTCTCTCACACACACACACACACACAGCTGTGACGGATGAGTCACCGTGGCAACCTCAGTTGCTGTTTGTCTCCGTCCGGTGAGATGAATGGACGCAGTCAGGGACGGATTTATGACCAATCAGCAGGCAGGATACGTTACAGCGGTGCAGCTCATTACCTGGGCGACTCTTTCCAGACACCTGATGAGCAGGGCTGAGTATCGGCAAGAACCTCGCAATACGATATGGATCATGACGCTATCACGATATCGCGATATCACGAAATATTGCGATATTCTACCCAGTTAATGTCAAAATTATTAAGACGTAACAAGACAAGACGTCACCAAAATCACTTTTTCCCTTTAAAATCGTTTGGAAAATGATGTAAATGTATTGTAAGATGAATATCGATATATATTGTATCAGGAGCTGAATATCGTGTATCGTATCGCGATTTTAGTGTATTGCTACATTTAGGGGTGAGTATGGGCAAGGACCTGGCAATATGATATGTATCGTGGTACTTGAGTCACGATACGATATGATCACAATATCGCGATATCACGATATATTGCGATATTCTACCCAGTTAATATCAAAATTAAAAGTAGAGATGAAAAATCAAGTTGCTGTATATGTTCATCAGATGATATTGATCATTCAGAGGACAAATTATTTGCTTCGAAAAAAACTAATTATTGTTTATTATTTGTTTTTTAAAAAAATCGATACTAGGAGCTGAAAAATCGATATCATGTTGGACAGCTGAAAATCGCGATATTAGAATTTAGAATTTAAATTAGAATTTTAGGAATATCGTGGAATTAAACTTAAAGACGTGTGACTGCAGGTCTGCAGGTGGAATGGAGGTAAACTGTCACATGGCCAAGCACGAGCCAATCAGAGAGCAGCAGAGCCACACACATTCGGTTTCCTTTTTTCAACCTCCAGCAATGTTAACAATAAAAAATATATATATTTATACATCAATATAATATCAAAAATCACACAATCGATGCTGCAGCAGCTTGAACATCATCATCATGGAATAAATTGACACTAAGTCATGTGAACGCCTCAGACTCATCATCGTAGGATGGCAGGACCCAGGAAAGAAACGACCCGAGTCACACAGGCCCCAAACAGGACTAAATCTTTACAAAAACCTCCTTGCCTGTAGGGGGAGCCCTTGAGCTAAGGATTGTAAGAGTTGCTTTGCTTTAAACACACGTAGCGCAGCTCTCATCAGACTGACAGTAACAGTCTGATTACTGTTAATTAATGATGGATGATTAAACAGCGCCGCTCATTATAAAGGGGCGGAGCTCGTTATAAAGATACAACTGACACAAAACCACACACTGACCCTAACACTTCCTGAAAGTAATGAAACATTCCTTCTTATGAATCTCTAACTGATATTTTAATAAGAGAGAAAGTCTTTGTGCTGCTTTAACAGGTGAGAAGCAGCAGATGGATAACTCCTGTTTCACCGTCCGTATCAACCAAAATGGTGGAAAAAAAAAAAAATCAAAGCCATTCTTTGGTTTAATGGTTTTAATGACTTAAGAATTCAAGTGATTAACTGCAAATTCATCCCGCTGCTCGGTGATTAAATTAGACCGCGCTCCGATAATCGACACCTGCGGCGGCGGGGGTCCATCCACTCAGCGCAATTTCTTTTGTTACACAACCCAGAAACATTGAGGGGGTGGGGGGTGGGTGGGGGGGGGGGGGTTACAGCACCCTCTAACACATGAACCCACTGCCGCAAAAAGCCGCACATTTTCTCTGGAAAGATCCGGTGAACCGGGGATGAGACGCGCGCGCCTCCGCTCCATCCTATTGACAGGCGAGGCGGCATCTCTCCACCATCCACACCCAACGCCCAGTGCGCATGCGCGCCGCGGCAAACAAAGGACCGGGCAATCAGCCGGCGGGGAGACGGCTGATAAAGTTGGACCGGCCGCAGATAACGACGCGGCGGCAGCGCGAGCCCGCGCAAAGAGCCGTCCGACCGCGCGCGAGGGGGGGAATCAGGTGGATCCTCAGATCTCCATCACCCCATCCCCACGCACGCTCCCCCAAACCATCCCCCTCCTCCTCCTCCTCCTCCTTTTTTTTTTTTCTTTTCCATCTCGGCGCAATAAAAAGAGAAATAAGATCAATAATTCATCTGGACACAATCATGTTTAGAGACGCAGATGTCCGCGTGACGGAATGAGTGGACGGTGTCACACCTCCACGAGAGGAGAGGAGAGATCCCCCCCCCCCCCCCCCCCCCCCCCCCCCCCCCCCCCACAGCTCCGGGCACGTTAGGAGATCAGAACGCGCGGAAAGGCGGTCGGTGGATAAATAAAAGTCAAAACGTGCTTATTTCTGTTTTAATTCTTCTTCCTTTTTTTTTTTTTTTTTTACTCAAAACTGTAAAAAAAAACGCGAGTCTGTCTGAGCGCGTGTTAGTCCAGACTGTACACACCCCTTTTCTTTCTGAGCTCGTGCACATTTCGTTGCTGGGAAAAAAAAAGAGAAATAAAGACGGAAACTTAAACTGTGATTTTTTTTTTTAAATCCCTCCATCCCTTTCTCCTCTCTTTCTTTTCCATCTCCTTCTTTCTTTCATCAGATCTCCGGATCTTTTGTCTCATTTCCTGCACTCAGAGGCGCGCGGCGTGCGCACGCCCCCCCCCCCCCCCCCCCCCCCCCCCCCCCCCCCTTTCCAAACAGCCGGAGATGGAAAAACACAAAAGATATTTTTTTTTACAAAAAAGAAGAAGAAGACGAAGAAAACGTTAACCCAACAGAAACAGACCCCCCGGAGCCCCCTTGTCCGGGGGGGCTCAGGTGTGCGCGGGGGCTCGCGCGCTCCTACCGTGTAGCTGAAGTGGCGGCGCTCCCTCTGCTCTCCGTCCGGTCGCGGCGGCTCTGATGCGGCTCTCTGCGGCTTCCCCTGCGCGCCCGGCGGCTTGTGCCTGCTTCACGGTGCGGGCTCGGCTCGGCAGATCCTTCGCCTGCGCGTACACGCACCCGTGTCGCGCGTGCGCGCACGAGCCCCCCCTGCGCACGCAGAGCCGCCGGAGCGCGGGGCTGAAATTTTCCACGCCGTGAAAGCGCTCGGCGCGTCTTAGCGGGGATTTTATTTTCCTGTCGTATTTAGGAATCAGTGACATTTATCAGCAGCTTGTGGCGGTTTTGTTTGGAGTCTTAATATTCTTAAACATTTTAGACTCTCTATGGTAAAGTGGCCGCGTGTTTTCATACACCAGAAGACCCTCGCGCTCAGTTTCCGCTCCAGAAAATTCTTTTTTTTTAACTCAGATTTTCTGGTAATAAGAATATAGGCTGCAATTTTTTTCTTTCCTCGCATGTTTCTCTAGAAACCTTCCTCTGGCCACTGTTTCCTGCCTTCGCGCGCCCCCTGTCAGCCAGTGCGCACGCGTCCCCGTCCTTCAGAGACCTGTTGGTCAGATGGATGCACTTGTTGATGAGCAGACTCCTGTCTGGCATCATGTGGAAAAAGTCTTGGAATATTCAAGTTATGCTCTACATGCATCTAAGTGGTCAGAAAAAAGTATGTGAACCCCCTGGAATCTCAATTAATGTGCCATCGAATGCTATAAGATCTTAATTTAAGTCTCAACAACAAACAAACAAACAAACCCAAGTGACGTTCATCTGTGATTACCTTCACTTGTTTTAAAATAACAAACATCTGTCTCATTAAGAGCTCGTTAGTTGAGCATGTTTGCAGCAAAAACTGCATCAGTGATCTGGGAGTGCAAGAACTAAAACTAAACTAACAGCTCATGATCCGTTAATGAGGTCAAACGTTCAGCTGATCCTGATGTAGAGCTGAGGTCACATCACCGCCTCTAAAACTAAATAATAAGGGGTAAGTATTGCGCAATACGATATGTATCATGATACTTGTGTCACGATATGATTTTATCACGATATATTGTGATATTCTACCCAGTTAATATCAAAATTAAAAGTAGAGATGAAAAATCAAGTTGCTGTATATGTTCATCAGATGATATTGATCATTCAGAGGACAAATTGAGTCAAAACTATTCGACAGCATGTACCACGTCAGCGCGGGGCGACGTCAGTGCGGGGCGACGTCAGCACGGGACGACGTCAGCGCGGGGCGACGTCAGCATGTACAACGTCAGCGGGCGACTCGAGGCGGGGCGATTTCAGCGCGGGACGACGTCAGCGCGGGGCGCAGCTAAGCGGAGGTGCGGTTTCGGGCGACTCAGCATGGTACCACATCAGCGGGATTACACGTGGGCGAATGATCAGCGTGGGATGACGTCAGCGCGGGGCGACGTCAGCCTTGTACCACGTCAGCCGGGACGACGTCAGCGCGGGGCGACGTCAGCGCGGGGCGACGTCAGCATGGTAACCCACGTCAACGCGGGGGGTGACGTCAGCGCGGGGCGATGTCAGCATGTACCACGTCAGCACGTGGCGACGTCAGCGCGGGGCGACGTCAGCGCGGGACGACGTCAGCGCGGGGCGACGTCAGCATGGTACCACGTCAGCGCGGGGCGACATGAGCGCGGGGCGAACC
Organism: Hirundichthys speculiger; assembly: GCA_018398805.1. Taxonomy (NCBI): domain Eukaryota; kingdom Metazoa; phylum Chordata; class Actinopteri; order Beloniformes; family Exocoetidae; genus Hirundichthys; species Hirundichthys speculiger. The sequence continues at coordinate 424,904 of JAGFBZ010000054.1, forward strand.
TCAGCACGGGGCGACGTCAGCGCGGGGCGAAGTCAGCATGGGTACCACATGCAGCGCGGGGATGACGTCAGCGCGGGATGATGTCAGCGCGGGATGATGTCAGCGCGGGATGACGTCAGCGCGGGGCGGTCGGGCGACTTCAGCCTTGTACCACGTCAGCGGTCAGCGCGGTTCGACGTCAGCGGTAACCGTCGGGCGGGGCGACGTCAGCATGGACATCAGCATACACGTCAGCGCGGGGCGACGTCAGCGCGAGACGAATCAGCAGTACCACGTCAGCGCGGGGCGATCAGCGCAGGGCGACATCAGCATGGTACCGACGTCAGCGCGACGAGACGTCTCAGCATGTACCATCAGCGGGGCGACGTCAGCACGGGCGACATCAGCACGTAACCACGTCAGCGCGGGGCGACGTCGCGCGGGCGACGCGACACGTCAGCGCGGGGCGACGTCAGATGTCCGGGGCGACGTCAGCAACGCGGACCGCGCGAGACGACATCAGCACGAACTCAGCGCGGGGCGACGTCAGCGCGGGGCGACATCAGCATGTACCACGTCAGCACGGGCGACGTCAGCGCGGGGCGACGTCAGCATGGTACCACATCAGCGCGGGCGACGTCAGCGCGATACGACATCAGCATGTACCACACAGCGTCAGCGCGGGACGACGTCAGCGACGGGACGCGTCAGCGCGGGACGACGTCAGCATGGTACCACGTCAGCACGGACACGTCAGCGCGGGGCGTCAGCATGGTACCACATCAGCGCGGGGCGACGTCAGCGCGACACGACATCAGCATGTACCACGTCAGCGCGGGACGACGTCAGCGCGGGACGACGTCAGCGCGAGACGACGTCAGCGCGGGACGACGTCAGCGCGGGACGACGTCAGCGCGAGACGACGTCAGTGCGAGACGACGTCAGCATGGTACCACGTCAGCGTGGTGCGACGTCAGCGCAGGGCGACGTCAGAATGGTACCACGTCAGCGCGGGGCGACATCAGCACGAGACGACATCAGCATGTACCACGTCAGCGCGGGGCGACGTCAGCGCGGGCGACATCAGCATGTACCACGTCAGCGCGGGGCGACATCAGCGCGGGCGACGTCAGCGCGGGGCGACGTCAGCGCGGGGCGACTCAGCGCGGGCGACGTCAGCGCGGGGCGACGTCAGCTCATGGTACCACATCAGCGCGGGGCGACATCAGCGCGGGGGCGACGTCAGCGCGAGACGACATCAGCATGTACCACGTCAGCGCGGGGCGACGTCAGCGCGAGACGACATCAGCATGTACCCGTCAGCACGGGGCGACGTCAGCGCAGGGCGACGTCAGCGCGGGACGACGCATGGTACCACGTCAGCGCGGGACGTCAGCATGGACCACATCAGCGCGGGGCGACGTCACGACACATCATGTACCACGTCAGCGCGGGGCGACGTCAGCATGGTACCACATCAGCGGGGGGCGACGTCAGCGCGACACGACATCAGCATGTACCACGTCAGCGCGGGACGACGTCAGCGCGGGACGACGTCAGTGCGGGACGACGTCAGCGCGGGACGACGTCAGCGCGGGACGACGTCAGCATGGTACCACGTCAGCGCGGGACGACGTCAGCGCGGGACGACGTCAGCGCGGGACGACATCAGCGCGGGACGACGTCAGCACGGGGCGACGTCAGCGCGAGACGACGTCAGCGCGAGAAGACGTCAGCATGGTACCACGTCAGCGAGGTGCGACGTCAGCGCAGGGCGACGTCAGAATGGTACCACGTCAGCGCGGTGCGACGTCAGCGCGGGGCGACATCAGCATGGTACCACGTCTGCGCGGGGCGACATCAGCACGAAACGACATCAGCATGTACCACGTCAGCGCGGGGCGACGTCAGCGCGGGGCGACATCAGCATGTACCACGTCAGCGCGGGGCGACGTCAACGCGGGGCGACGTCAGCGCGGGGCGACGTCAGCGCAGGGCGACGTCAGCATGGTACCACATCAGCGCGGGGCGACGTCAGCGCGAGACGACATCAGCATGTACCACGTCAGCGCGGGGCGACGTCAGCGCGGGACGACATCAGCGCGGGACGACGTCAGCGCGGAGCAACATCAGCGCGAGACGACGTCAGCATGGCACCACGTCAGCACGGGGCGACGTCAGTGCGGGACGACGTCAGCGCGGGACGACGTCAGCGCTGGACGACGTCAGCGCGGGACGACATCAGCATGGTACCATGTCAGCGCGGGGCGACATCAGCACGAGGCGACGTCAGCGCGGGACGACGTCAGCATGGTACCACATCAGCGCGGGGCGACGTCAGCGCGGGGCGACGTCAGCATGGTACCACATCAGCGCGGGGAAACATCAGCGCAGGCGACGTCAGCGCGGGATGACGTCAGCGCGGGCGACGTCAGCGTGGCTGTCCACCAGCTGAAGCTCAGTGGAAGTTAGATGATGCAGCAGGATGACAACCCTGAGCTTGGAAGTAAATCCACCACAGACTGACTTCAGAACGAGAAAAGAAAGTCTGCATCTGAGGGGCAGCGGCCCAGTCAAAACCTCAGAGATGCCATCAAATGACTTCCAGACATCCCGCATGAACGCGCTGTAAACCAGAATATTCCAGATTCTCGCGCTCTCTCGCATCACTGCGTCATCTTCGTTCATGCATTGAACATCCTTTTTTTTTTTCAGTTCATTTGTGATAGGGGTGTGAAAAAAAAATCGATTTGGCAATATATCCTGATTTTTGACCGCCTAATATAATATAATATCGATTTTTTTTCTATTTTTTTTCCAAAACAATAATAAACAATAAATAGGTTGTTTTGAAGCAAATAGTTTTGACTCAATTTGTCCTCTGAATGATCAATATCATCTGATGAATATATACAGTGATCCCTCACCAATTCACGCTTTAAGTTCCGCGGTTTTAGTTATTCACAGATTTTTTGCCAGAAATATTGAATAAAAAAAAAAAAATCAAGAAAAAATTGCGGAAACATCACAGGATGTTGTGCGCGTTCTCTCGCAGCAAAGAAATGTAGTGAGCCAGCCTGGCCCCTTTCAGAAGGTGGCCTTATGGGTAATGGTGTGGTCTTATGGGTAATGTAGTGTGTGTTGTGGGACAGCAGAATGAAAACGAGGTCAGATGAAAGAGCAGTTTCTTTACTACGGTTCAGAGACCAGAGGCTGTGAAGGTAACAGAAAAACCACAGTTGAGCTACTTTTTGCACTTTTTAAACATATTTTAAACACATTATTTAGGCTGGGGGGGCTCCGGCTCCAGTTCGTGGATTCTGATTCTCCCGATGGGTGGGGGGGTGGGGGGGGGGTGGGGGGTGGGGGGTCCCCATTAACCACGAAAAATAAGGGATCACTGTACAGCAACTTTATTTTTTATCTCTAATTTTAATTTTGATATTAACTGGGTAGAATATCGCAATATATCGTGACATAGTGATAATATCGTATCGTGACCCAAGAATCATGATACATATCGTATTGAGAGGTCCTTGCCAATTCCCCCCCCCCCCCCCCTTATTTGCGCTGTAGAAACCTTTTCTGTGACTGCCTGAACTCACCTGCACCTCTTTAAGCACAGCGGGAGACTTTATTGATCACAGAATACCTGTTTTGACGAGTCATGGTTGAATTCAGTAGTTTAAATAAGAGAAAAGGCAGAAGATAAATCTGACTAAATAACAGCTGAAGGTGCAAACGGAGGGATGGGAGGTGTCTGCTGTTGGATGTTCAGACTCTGTCTGTGATTTAGTTTCTGCCCTGCAGTAACCACAGTCTGACGTTGGGGGGCAGTGTTCACAAACAATTGATCATGGCTGCACACATGAACCCTATAAAACCCACTTTACACTTTGCTGCAGCTGCTACGTCTCCTTTTAGGGAGGAATCTTTTATAATTTATTGAAGACAAAATATTCTTCTGTATATGTCGTGTCAAGATTGAACGTTCCCTTTAGTTTCCATGTTTCACCCAGCTCACATAAGAACTAGAAGAGGATTATTTGATCCTTGAAGTAATCTGAAAGCAGGAAATTGAAGAAATTCATCTTTAGCATATATTTTGATGGAGGACTGAACGTCAGCAGTTTTATCAGTTTCTCAGCTGCTCCCCAGCTCATCCCAGCGTTGACCTCCACCTGTCTATATAGATTTAATCCTAGCGTTGACCTCCACCTGTCTATATAGATGTCATCCCAGCGTTGACCTCCACCTGTCTATATAGACGTCATCCCAGCGTTGACCTCCACCTGTCTATATAGACGTCATCCCAGCGTTGACCTCCACCTGTCTATATAGATGTCATCCCAGCGTTGACCTCCACCTCCACCTGTCTATATAGACGTCATCCCAGCGTTGACCTCCACCTGTCTATATAGACGTCATCCCAGCGTTGACCTCCACCTGTCTATATAGATGTCATCCCAGCGTTGACCTCCACCTGTCTATATAGACGTCATCCCAGCGTTGACCTCCACCTGTCTATATAGATGTCATCCCAGCGTTGACCTCCACCTGTCTATATAGACGTCATCCTCCCAGCGTTGACCTCCACCTGTCTATATAGACGTCATCCCAGCGTTTGACCTCCACCTGTCTATATAGACGTCATCCCAGCGTTGACCCTCCACCTGTCTATATAGACGTCATCCCAGCGTTGACCTCCACCTGTCTATATAGACGTCATCCCAGCATTGTTGACCTCCACCTGTCTATATAGACGTCATCCCAGCGTTGACCTCCACCTGTCTATATAGACGTCATCCCAGCGTTGACCTCCACCTGTCTATATAGACGTCATCCCAGCGTTGACCTCCACCTGTCTATATAGACGTCATCCCAGCGTTGACCTCCACCTGTCTATATAGACGTCATCCCAGCGTTGACCTCCACCTGTCTATATAGACGTCATCCCAGCGTTGACCTCCACCTGTCTATATAGACGTCATCCCAGCGTTGACCTCCACCTGTCTATATAGACGTTCATCCCAGCGTTGACCTCCACCTGTCTATATAGATGTCATCCCAGCGTTGACCTCCACCTGTCTATATAGACGTCATCCCAGCGTTGACCTCCACCTGTCTATATAGACGTCATCCCAGCGTTGACCTCCACCTGTCTATATAGACATGTTCCCAGCGTTGACCTCCACCTGTCTATATAGACGTCATCCCAGCGTTTGACCTCCACCTGTCTATATAGACGTCATCCCAGCGTTGACCTCCACCTGTCTATATAGACGTCATCCCAGCGTTGACCTCCACCCTGTCTATATAGACGTCATCCCAGCGTTGACCTCCACCTGTCTATATAGACGTCATCCCAGCGTTGACCTCCACCTGTCTATATAGACGTCATCCCAGCGTTGACCTCCACCTGTCTATATAGACGTCATCCCAGCGTTGACCTCCACCTGTCTATATAGACGTCATCCCAGCGTTGACCTCCACCTGTCTATATAGATGTCATCCCAGCGTTGACCTCCACCTGTCTATATAGACGTCATCCCAGCGTTGACCTCCACCTGTCTATATAGACGTCATCCCAGCGTTGACCTCCACCTGTCTATATAGACGTCATCCCATCCCAGCGTTGACCTCCACCTGTCTATATAGACGTCATCCCAGCGTTGACCTCCACCTGTCTATATAGACGTCATCCCAGCGTTGACCTCCACCTGTCTATATAGACGTCATCCCAGCGTTGACCTCCACCTGTCTATATAGACGTCATCCCAGCGTTGACCTCCACCTGTCTATATAGACGTCATCCCAGCGTTGACCTCCACCTGTCTATATAGACGTCATCCCAGCGTTGACCTCCACCTGTCTATATAGATGTCATCCCAGCGTTGACCTCCACCTGTCTATATAAATTATCATCCCAGCGTTGACCTCCACCTGTCTATATAGATGTCATCCCAGCGTTGACCTCCACCTGTCTATATAGACGTCATCCCAGCGTTGACCTCCACCTGTCTATATAGACGTCATCCCAGCATTGACCTCCACCTGTCTATATAGACGTCATCCCAGCGTTGACCTCCACCTGTCTATATAGACGTCATCCCAGCGTTGACCTCCACCTGTCTATATAGACGTCATCCCAGCGTTGACCTCCACCTGTCTATATAGACGTCATCCCAGCGTTGACCTCCACCTGTCTATATAGACGTCATCCCAGCGTTGACCTCCACCTGTCTATATAGACGTCATCCCAGCGTTGACCTCCACCTGTCTATAGATCATCCCAGCGTTGACCTCCACCTGTCTATATAGACGTCATCCCAGCGTTGACCTCCACCTGTCTATATAGACGTCATCCCAGCGTTGACCTCCACCCTGTCTATATAGACGTCATCCCAGCGTTGACCTCCACCTGTCTATATAGACGTCATCCCAGCGTTGACCTCCACCTGTCTATATAGATGTCATCCCAGCGTTGACCTCCACCTGTCTATATAGACGTCATCCCAGCGTTGACCTCCACCTGTCTATATAGACGTCATCCCAGCGTTGACCTCCACCTGTCTATATAGACGTCATCCCAGCGTTTGACCTCCACCTGTCTATATAGACGTCATCCCAGCGTTGACCTCCACCTGTCTATATAGACGTCATCCCAGCGTTGACCTCCACCTGTCTATATAGACGTCATCCCAGCGTTGACCTCCACCTGTCTATATAGACGTCATCCCAGCGTTGACCTCCACCTGTCTATATAGACGTCATCCCAGCGTTGACCTCCACCTGTCTATATAGATGTCATCCCAGCGTTGACCTCCACCTGTCTATATAGACGTCATCCCAGCGTTGACCTCCACCTGTCTATATAGACGTCATCCCAGCGTTGACCTCCACCTGTCTATATAGACGTCATCCCAGCGTTGACCTCCACCTGTCTATATATAGATCACATCCCAGCGTTGACCTCCACCTGTCTATATAGATGTCATCCCAGCGTTGACCTCCACCTGTCTATATAGACGTCATCCCAGCGTTGACCTCCACCTGTCTATATAGACGTCATCCCAGCGTTGACCTCCACCTGTCTATATAGATGTCATCCCAGCGTTGACCTCCACCTGTCTATATAGACGTCATCCCAGCGTTGACCTCCACCTGTCTATATAGACGTCATCCCAGCGTTGACCTCCACCTGTCTATATAGATGTCATCCCAGCGTTGACCTCCACCTGTCTATATAGACGTCATCCCAGCGTTGACCTCCACCTGTCTATATAGACGTCATCCCAGCGTTGACCTCCCTCCCACGTCTATATAGACGTCATCCCAGCGTTGACCTCCACCTGTCTATATAGACGTCATCCCAGCGTTGACCTCCACCTGTCTATATAGATGTCATCCCAGCGTTGACCTCCACCTGTCTATATAGATGTCATCCCAGCGTTGACCTCCACCTGTCTATATAGACGTCATCCCAGCGTTGACCTCCACCTGTCTATATAGATGTCATCCCAGCGTTGACCTCCACCCGTCTATATAGACGTCATCCCAGCGTTGACCTCCACCTGTCTATATAGACGTCATCCCAGCGTTGACCTCCACCTGTCTATATAGACGTCATCCCAGCGTTGACCTCCACCTGTCTATATAGACGTCATCCCAGCGTTGACCTCCACCTGTCTATATAGACGTCATCCCAGCGTTGACCTCCACCTGTCTATATAGACGTCATCCCAGCGTTGACCTCCACCTGTCTATATAGACGTCATCCCAGCGTTGACCTCCACCTGTCTATATAGACGTCATCCCAGCGTTGACCTCCACCTGTCTATATAGACGTCATCCCAGCGTTGACCTCCACCTGTCTATATAGACGTCATCCCAGCGTTGACCTCCACCCTGTCTATATAGACGTCATCCCAGCGTTGACCTCCACCTGTCTATATAGACGTCATCCCAGCGTTGACCTCCACCTGTCTATATAGACGTCATCCCAGCGTTGACCTCCCTCCACCTGTCTATATAGACGTCATCCCAGCGTTGACCTCCACCTGTCTATATAGACGTCATCCCAGCGTTGACCTCCACCTGTCTATATAGACGTCATCCCCAGCGTTGACCTCCACCTGTCTATATAGACGTCATCCCAGCGTTGACCTCCACCTGTCTATATAGACGTCATCCCAGCGTTGACCTCCACCTGTCTATATAGACGTCATCCCAGCGTTGACCTCCACCTGTCTATATAGATGTCATCCCAGCGTTGACCTCCACCTGTCTATATAGACGTCATCCCAGCGTTGACCTCCACCTGTCTATATAGACGTCATCCCAGCGTGTTAAGTATATCCCTAGCAAACATGATCTAATACTTGGTGCCAAAACCCTTGTTGGCAGCACAGCTATCAGACATTTCTTGTAGTTGCTTACTAGGTTTAAACACATCAGGAGTAATTTTCATCCACTCCTCTCTGCAGATCATCTCCAAATCCTGAAGGTTTTGAGGCTTGTGCTTGGAAACTCTCAGCTTCAGCTCTCTCCATAGATTTAATATTATTATTTTAGAAAATGATATTCACTCGGGGGTCATGATCTGGGTCTCTTTAAAGCACCTAGAGACTATTTGCATTGTAATAGGTGCTATACAAATAAAATTGAATTGAAAGGCATACCCGTTGGCTCCATGTGTTACTTGCAGATCGGAATTTTCCAAGTTCTTAGTTGGAACTTTCAACTGGAACGCCCCCTAAAGCCCAGATATTCCCGCTCGGACAGACAGGAAGACCTCACACGGTGAACTTCAGAGACACTCAGCACACTTCTGTCTCTGACTCACGTCAAGTCAGACACACAACTGGCCTTCTTTGCCATTTTTGTTTCCATATTTTTTCAAGGGAAAAGGTTTGTCTGTTAGAGTCTTCATTACTGCATGTTTTTATGTTTTTCATTTAAATGTCTTCCTGCACACAGTTAACAGTTGTAAGTAGGGACGCCTGCAGCAATTCACGTACGTACAAACAACCAAACACTAATTAGGCGGTGCTTCGCTCTCGTTAGAGCCACATCATCTGGGTCAGCACGTTGCCACGCGTTTGATTAAAACGCTGGCAGGATCGGCCTTGTTATTTGGTTGAGTGACGTGTTGAAAGGAAAACATGGCCTGAGGTGAAAAGGGGAAGCAGTTTTTAAACACTGCAGGTGAACTCAGAAGCAGCTTTGAAGCTTTTTCACTCCAGCGATGTGGTGAAGATGAGTCGCAACAGACCATCTATCACTTTAGCATTAACTACGAAGGCACAGACAGTCCCTTTTTTGAAAGAGAAAACATGACTTCTTGTTGCTTCTGTAGCACACTGACCTAAACAACCATTTGTGTTTCAGAGAGAGAAATCTTCTGCTTCGGGCAGTCGTAAGAATGTGAATAACATCTGGGACTGTGTTTTTAAGGTGAAGGGATGGCAGCTCAGACACAAACTGCGTCATCAAAAATCAAACTCAGGTTTGTAGCTCTTCTGGACGACTGAAGAAACCTTTTAGTGCCTTCATGGAGAAGTTACTCCTTCATGGTAATATCTGCAATATTCCTGAACGGGGGCTAAAACACAACTGTCTAGCTACTCTGCGCAGAACTGAAAGAGTTTGATGAACACTTACCACTTACTAACATTTGTTGGTAAGTGGCTGAGATTGTCGTTGGCAATCAGAGGTAATTAGAGACTCATTTGACTGGAAATAACCATCACTTTCTCCCCATCTCTCCCTCCCCTGTCTTTGCCTTTCATTAAGAGTCTTTTTGAAGGTTGCAGGAGGGGAGTTTACGGGGTTTATGCTTACAGAGGGGACTCAGAGTAAGATTAATTTGTGCTTCTGCCCTGCGGCATCTCCGGCGTTTATCTCTAATTACGTAATTACACCGACAACCACTAGGTGGCAGTGCGGGTTCTTTTCTTTTCCTTTTGTTCATTCCTCTGTGTAGCTCAAACGTAGGGTGAATAACTTTTATTTACCGTGAGCTGGCGCCGATAAGGCTTCCGCATCAGTCGTTTTTAACCAATGGTGTAGCTAGCGATGGTTCCGCTCCAGCGTTGCCAGGTGGGAAATGTAGTATTATCATACCAGAGACTCAAAATTATCGTATTTTGAGGGAATTTATCGTACATCTGTCATAACCAAAATAACAAGCCCAATGATGTGCGATAGTCAAATATAATCACTCTAGTGTTAAAGGTCTTTTTTTGCAGCATTTTTTACAATATTGCCTGAAAACCTTTTCACATTCTCATTGCACCCACTGAAATAGAACGTTTGCAAAAAAAACTAAATGCTTTGGTCCGGTCTAGAGGGTGTAATCAGAGGAAAACTGACCAATCAATGTAGTGATCATCTTTACATTTATTGGCTGCCTAATATGTCCATCAAATATCAATGCACCCCCCCCCCACCCCCCAGTCGTGAATCGTGTGAAGGCGTGGTTTCGAGGGGTGAGCTGAAGAGGAGGAGGCGGAGCCTTTGGGAGGAGGGAGGGAGTGTATATTTTTCAAAATCTCACTTGAGTTGGTTTGCTGGAACCGTTTTTTCAAAGATCTCCCACCCTACCTTTTAATAGCGCCCCACAGGCCCTCACAGCTTCGTGGCGTAAGTACGGAGTGGGTTAACGGCACCACATCAGCTACAACTTACAGTTGCGTTAGACTAATGTGTCCCCCAAAAACAAATTAGAGGTGGGAACTAAGAGCTGAATTATGAGGCCTGGAAGCGATTTTGGAGACTCATTTTGTTCCCTTGCTTTTTCTCTTCTGCTTAAACTCTGTTTAAATCTCGCTCGACCGACTTTCTGATCTGGTCCTGACTGTGAGCGGCTCGTGGGGCGGGCACAGCTCGTGCTGACTGTGCTAGCATAATTTTTGACATAATCTGAGGAATTGAGCATAATTTTTGCCCTTTTTCCAAAAGTAGCACTGCTAGCATAATCTGTATATTTTCTTGTCTTAATAGCACAATTTTAGAATAATTCAAGAAAACGAAGATCTCAGCTACTAAAAATGATAGATTACTATTAACAGTTGGTTCCACTCCTATTTTGCAATTGCTTTTTAGTTGTGTTGAGATACCGCGGGAATTCGATGAAACGGAACCGGAAGTCTGTGTCTCGGTCCCACTGGTTAGCAAGCTATCCGTGGATAGTTATCCACCACACTATCCAGGCTTTGTGCAACCTATTTTTGTTCGCTGGATAACTATCCGCTGGATAGCAGATTTATCCGCCGTATAGGCCTAACCACCAGATAAAGTTACCCAGGTTTTGAACAACCGGGCCCAGAACATCAGGCCAGGGTTAATAAAATACATTTTCAAACTTGTCTTGTGAGTTGTGAAGTTTGTGCACAGAATAATTTTTTTTTAAAGTAGCATAATTTTGAAAAGCGAGCATAATTTGAGCATAATTTGGGCAAAAAACGAGCACTGCCACTAGCATAATATGCCACTTTTACTAGCACAATCGGCAAATGCCTACTATTCAGCCTATCATGTTCGTTGTTTTGAGACAAACGTTCGTATCTCACGCTCAGCAAAGCACGATTGGCTGGAAACATGTCACATGGGAACAGATGCCTTCAGGGTTCACAAAAAAACTCTCCAGCAGACAGTTGCAGCAGGCACTCATTTGAAACGGTCAAATTATCGTACATTTGGCCTTTTTTTTTTGGATGATTGATCGTACATCGTACAGAGGGCGAAATTATCATACAAATACGATAATTAGCGTACACTTGGCAAAGCTGTTCCACTCGATTTGAAAACGACGAAGAAGAAGCGGGAAATTTGAATGTATTTAGCCTACGGCAGTGATTTCCAAAGTGTGGGCAGCGGCCCCCTAGTGGGCTGTCGTGGTACTGCAGGTGGGCCGTGAGAGGTCATTAAACAAATATGTTTTCAGTCCTCGATCTTTTTTAAATATGTTTTAATTACTGTAAAATATTCATGAGATGTTTTTTAAAATAAACATTAAGAAGTAATGAAACAAAGCAGTTAAGTGTTAATATGACAAGTGTCATCTTATTTGTTGATCTCTTACATTAATATCTACAATGGAGTATGAGGGCCACAGTGAGAAAAAAAAATGTGGACAATGATTTTTTTGTTTCCATTACTCACTGAGAGAATAAAGTCGAAATGGTGAGAATGAAAGTCGAAATGCAGTTTCCACAATAAAGTTGTCTTAAAGATTCATTCAAACCAGCTTTACTCTACCAACATAATGTGACAGTATTATAATAAGTGTTCGTACTTCGAAGAGATTGTATCAGTAAATTGCGCCTATTTAGAAAAAGAAAACCACAGATTCTAGAATTCTGGAAACTGCATTTCTACTTTATTGTCTATATTTCAACTTTATTGTCGACATTTCGACTTTATTTTCAACATTTCGACTTTATTCTCAACATTTTGACTTTATTCTCGACATTTCGACTTTATTCTAGACCAGCGGTTTTCAAAGTGTGAGGCGCGCCTCCCCTTGGGGGCGCCAGAGGGATTCAGGGGAGGCGCGGGAGAAAAAATAAACCTGAAAAGACAGAAAAAGAGTGTAAACATCAGGGCAAAATGGATCGATTTTTAGTATCTCAAGTGAAAGTGAGAGAGGGCACAGAGTTTGGGGCGATCAGAAAACGGAGGAAGTATGACCCTGATTATTTAAAGTTTGGCTTTTCGTGTATTGGTCCTGACGATGCTCCGCTGCCACAGTGTGTTATCTGCAAAGAGCTGTTAGCTAACGACAGCTACTGTCTGCTAGCTAACGACAGCACGCGACCATGGAAACTCCGGCGTCATATTGAAACCAAGCACCAAAGTTTAACGACCAAGCCGCGGGAGTTTTTTGACCGGAAACTTAATGAATTGCGGTCACAGAAGAAAGTCATCGAGGCGTTTGGCACTGGTTACCAAGGCAACCGAAGCATCGTACCGGTAAGCTTTAGTTTTAAGGGGGTTGAACCGAGGACGCGTGTGGTTTCTTGGAAAAGTGGCATCTGCGTGAAGGAAGGCGAGTCTCCCGCAGATCATCAGCCTCTCTGGACTTTAACTTAATCCGGATCCTAACCAGCTTCTAACCCAAACCCAGCCATGAGGACTAACGTGTGGATCTACCAGGCTCTGGTCTGTCTCGTGGTCACTATTGTGGACTCAGGTAAGTTGATGCTCTGAGCTTTACTGATTAAAGTCGCTTCAATTCAAACTAAAATGTGGAGAAAAAAAGTGAGAAACTTTCACTTCACAGTTGTAAAATTAGATTTTTGATAGTCAAAGCTTGGCATGTCGTATAAATTCTTTTATGTATACTTTAAATGCGTTTTTAATTCCAGGTTTTTGACCATGAAACATCCTGGACTGGTAAAATATTAAATAAAAAATGCCTTTTTGGCTGAAGATGTTAGACTTCAGAATATTTATTTAAAGATTAAACGTAGCCCAAAATATTTCACTTTCAGGATTAGGTCTAAAAACAAACAGATAACATTTGAGTGTGCTGTTTCTCATTAAAAAAAAAAAAAAAAAAAATCAGGTTCCATCTCCACTTAGAGGGCACGCGGCGGTGCCACTCCGGTGCCAGGACGCACAGCATTATAAAAAAGCCCTGGCTACTTTTCTGATGTAACAACATCTTTTCTGTACCATCAGTCGACCCTCCTGCATCTGCTGAACGCAGCTGCGGAGAGGATGCCTGACGTGCCGTGACTTGGCGGCGCGGTTTACTGCGCGCGCACACACACTCGGGCACTTAAACGCATCCAAACGAGCGCGTGCAGAAATATGTTAAAATATTGTTGAAAAACATACAGATTAAAAAAAAAAAAAAAGGGGGGGGGGGGGGGCATGCTTTTGAGTTCTCTCAGGGGAGGCTCACTATCCCACACTTTGAAAACCCCTGTTCTAGACAATCTTACTTTATTGTTGACATTTCGACTTTATTCTCAACATTTCATCTTTATTCTCTGCATTTCAACTTTATTCTCGACATTTTGACTTTATTCTCAACATTTTTACTTTTTTTTTCTTAACATTTCATCTTTATTCTCGACATTTCGACTTTATTCTTGACATTTTGACTTTATTCTCAACATTTTTACTTTATTCTCAACATTTCATCTTTATTCTCGACATTTCGACTTTATTCTTGACATTTTGACTTTATTCTCGACATTTTGACTTTATTCTCGACATTTCGACTTTATTCTCGACATTTCAACTTTATTCTCGACATTTTGACTTTATTCTCGACATTTTGACTTTATTCTCGACATTTCGACTTTATTTTCAATATTTCCTCTTTATTCTCAACATTTCGTCTTTATTCTCAACATTTCATCTTTATTCTCGACATTTCGACTTTATTCTCAACATTTTGACTTTATTCTCTGCATTTCAACTTTATTCTCGACATTTTGACTTTATTCTCAACATTTTTACTTTTTTCTTAACATTTCATCTTTATTCTCGACATTTCGACTTTATTCTTGACATTTTGACTTTATTCTCAACATTTTTACTTTATTCTCAACATTTCATCTTTATTCTCGACATTTCGACTTTATTCTTGACATTTTGACTTTATTCTCGACATTTTGACTTTATTCTCGACTTTCGACATTTCTTTTCTCGACATTTTTCAACTTTATTCTCGACATTTGACTTTATTCTCGACATTTTGACTTTATTCTCGACATTTCGACTTTATTCTCAATATTTCCTCTTTATTCTCAACATTTCGACTTTATTCTCAACATTTCGTCTTTATTCTCAACATTTCATCTTTATTCTCGACATTTCGACTTTATTCTCAACATTTTGACTTTATTCTCGACATTTCGACTTTATTCTCGACATTTCGACTTTATTCTCGATATTTGACTTTATTCTCGACAATCTTACTTTGTTGTTGACATTTCTACTTTATTCTCGACATTTCGACTTTATTCTCAACATTTCAACTTTAGCCTCAACATTTCGTCTTAATTCTCAACATTTTGACTTTATTCTTGACATTTTGACTTTATTCTCGACTTTTCGACTTTATTCTCAACATTGCGTCTTTATTCTCAACATTTCATCTTTATTCTTGACATTTTGACTTTATTCTCGACATTTTGACTTTATTCTCGACATTTCGACTTTATTCTCGACATTTCGACTTTATTCTCAACATTTCGACTTTATTGTTGACATTTCGACTTTATTCTCGACATTTCGACTTTATTCTCGACATTTTGACTTTATTCTTAACATTTTTACTTTATTCTCAATATTTCGACTTTATTCTCAACATTTCATCTTCAATCTCAACATTTCGACTTTATTGTCGACATTTCGTCTTTATTGTCGACATTTAGACTTTATTCTCGACATTTCGACTTTATTCTCGATATTTCTACTTTAGTTTCAGCATTTCGACTTTATTCTCAACATTTCATCTTTATTCTCAACATTTCATCTTTATTCTCAACATTTCGACTTTATTGTCGACATTTCGTCTTTATTCTCGACATTTCGTCTTTATTGTCGACATTTAGACTTTATTCTCGACATTTCGACTTTATTCTCGATATTTCTACTTTAGTTTCAACATTTCGACTTTATTCTCGACATTTTGACTTTATTCTCAACATTTCGACTTTATTGTCGACATTTCATCTTTATTCTCGACATTTCGACTTTATTCTTAATATTTAGACTTTATTATCGACATTTCTACTTTAGTTTCAACATTTCGTCTTTATTCTCAACATTTCATCTTTATTCTCAACATTTCAACTTTATTCTCGACATTTCGTCTTAATTCTCGACATTTCAACTTTATTCTCGATATTTCTACTTTAGTTTCAACATTTGGACTTTATTCTCGACATTTCGACTTTATTCTCGATATTTCTACTTTATTTTCAACATTTCAACTTTATTCTCGACATTTCGACTTTATTCTCAATATTTCTACTTTAGTTTCAACATTTGGACTTTATTCTCGACATTTCGACTTTATTCTCGATATTTCTACTTTATTTTCAACATTTCAACTTTATTCTCAACATTTCGTCTTTATTCTCGACATTTCAACTTTATTCTCAACATTTCGTCTTTATTCTTAACATTTTGACTTTCTTCTCGACATTTTGACTTTATTCTCAACATTTTGCCTTTATTGTCAATATTTCGACTTTATTCTCGACATTTCAACTTTATTCTCGATATTTCTAGTTTAGTTTCAACATTTTGACTTTATTCTCGACATTTCAACTTTATTCTCGACATTTCGACTTTATTCTCGACATTTCGTCTTTATTCTCGGCATTCAGACTTTATTCTCGACATTCCGACTTTATTCTCGACATTTCAACTTAATTCTCGACATTTCGACTTTATTCTCGATATTTCTACTTTAGTTTCAACATTTGGACTTTATTCTCGACATTTCGACTTTATTCTCGATATTTCTACTTTATTTTCAACATTTCAACTTTATTCTCGACATTTCGACTTTATTCTCGATATTTCTACTTTAGTTTCAACATTTGTACTTTATTCTCGACATTTCGACTTTATTCTCGACTTTCACTTTATTTCAACATTTCAACTTTATTTCAACATTTCGTCTTTATTCTCGACATTTCAACTTTATTCTCAACATTTCGTCTTTATTCTTAACATTTTGACTTTATTCTCGACATTTTGACTTTATTCTCAACATTTTGCCTTTATTGTCAATATTTCGACTTTATTCTCGACATTTCAACTTTATTCTCGATATTTCTAGTTTAGTTTCAACATTTCGACTTAATTCTCGACATTTCGTCTTTATTCTCGGCATTCAGACTTTATTCTCGACATTCCGACTTTATTCTCGACATTTCAACTTTATTCTCGACATTTTGACTTTATTCTCTAAGTGAGGAATGAAAAAAAAAACATTGTCCACAATTTTTTTTTCTCAGTGTTTTTTTTTCTCATTTATTTTTTCCCCACAAGGACATTTAACATTTTTGATTTTTCCCATTTCTATGATGGACTGGCGACCTTTCCAGGTGTACCCCTGCCTTTCACCCAAACAGATTTCCCATTTGTCATTAAAAGCCATTCATTCATCATCATCTTTAAAATAAACCTGAGAACGTTTGTGAAAATGGCCCATATAAGCAACAGTTCTTAATGTTTTCCTCTAAGAACTTAAAACACAGGTACGGTGATATTGCGACATGATTCTGAGCAGCCAGCTGGCTGTTACATTGCTTCAGCGTTCCTGTGTGTTATGTGGTGATCTGTAAACCTGGAACCATAAATCAGGCTTCTGTATTTCTGGTGTGACCTCACGGTATCTAGTTTCGTGTTTATAGAGTATCTCAGACTAAAGTGTTCCCTCCAAACCACTAACAGACAGGATGTGGTACTTTAACTCATACAAGCAGAGACAAAAAAGAGACAAAAGTAAAACAAAAACATAAATCACCCAGTAGAAATGAAATGACCAGTTCATGTCTTGACGTCTTATATTTTCTCATGTCGTCCTTCCTGTGCAAAACCAGTTGGAGAAAGTCTGTTTTGGCTGCACAGCTGACACAGTTTGGACAAAAAAATAAAAAACAATTCCCGGTCACGTTATCTCAAATCTTTAAGATAAGTTTAAAATGGCCACAGGAAATGTTCGTCTTCCTCATCCTGTTTGGGGGAGTTAAGAGATGCTGGCAAAGGATCAAGAGGGGACTTTGCAGCTCTGACAAACGTCTGATTGGACTTTTAGTCCGTTAATACATTTCTATTCTGGTTCGTTTTGATGCCTTTTTGTAGCACTGCTGATTGCGGTCTTAACTCTGTTAGATCTAATTAGATAATTGGTCGTCCACCCATCCATAAACTCCTGCATAGATTCAGGTTGCAGATGAGCCCTGACCTGACCTTCCAATCCTTCTGGGGGAATTACGAGGCGTTCCCAAACCATTCAAGCATTTTGACGTCTCCAGCGGCTCTAGGTCTGCTCCAGGGGGTGCTCCTTCTGGACCACCTCCCTGGAGAGGCATCCAGAGGTGTTGAAACCAGTTGGTTTGACTTCTCTAGATGTCACTCCCTGTAGATGGATCTTTCTCTCCGTCTCTAAGGGGGAGTCCAGCCAGGAAGGAAACTCATTTCAGCACCTTGTATCAACGGTCTTGTTCTTTTTGGTCACTGGTGCATGGCTGCATGTCTACAAAGAAGAGGTCTTCACGGGTCCACTCTTATGGACCCGAACCCGAATCGACCCGCGAAAATTCAACCCCAAACCGACCTGACCCGAGCTATTATCATAAGTTCGGGAGTCCGAACCCGATTGGACCTGCAATATTTGGACCTGGAACCGACCCGACCCGACTCGAGTCTTTAGTTTCCGACCACGAACCGAACCGAGTTACCCGAATAGAACCCAGACAATCCAGCCCATAGTTGCTCATGTTAAAGTTGTCTAGCGTTGAATAAAACTTGATTTTCTTACCTAAAGTTGTCTCCTTCTACCTGGTTCAGTTGCTACATAGGCTACGTGATGTAAACAACAATAAACCACGTCGTTATTTTATTTGTGGATACAGATGCTATTGGTAGCAACTGCTAATGCTAATAGCCTACACCGGTCAGGACGTGTCGTGAATATGTTCTCTTATCCAGCGATATCATGTTGGTGATCCGTTGTGTTTTACAGCTGCCAGGCAAACCGCTAATAACACGCTACGGCAACACGATTGTTTCATGACAAATACGCCACGATAATTAATAATCATTTAACCCGAGTCCTGACATTGGCTGCCACCGCCAATATTTTTAGCTCTCTCTAGTAAACGCGGACCCAGCCTGTCAGAGAGCACCGACCGGACCCGAGACTAACTGTTCTGATTCCCGACCCGAACCCGAAGTTACGTCTTTTGAATGGACCCATTCGGACCCGATTCTGGACCTCGGGTTTTCGGGTTGTCGGGTTGTTCCGAAGACCTCTTCTACAAAGGTCTGGATGAGTGAGTTCTGCCCCTTTACGCATCATATTCTGCTAGAGCTGAGCGATTTTATTGATTCTGCGATATATATTGATATTTTATTTCCCCTGAGAGTATCGATTTTTCAGCTGCGGGTATCAATATTCTAAGCTTCTTTTAAAAAACCTGTGCCCGACCTTTAAAACCTTTTGGAAAATGATGTAAATGTTTTGTAAGATGAATATCGATATATATTGTATCGTGAGCCGGATATCGTGTATCATATCGTATCGTATCGTATCGTATCGTTAGATTAGCGTATCGCTACAGCCCTATATTCTGCGGTAGCCCCAGCTGTTCTTGGTCTGACCACTTTGCCTTGGAGGTCCGTACCTGGGCCGGTCTCCAGATCCTCCAGGAACCTTCTAGGTCTGAGGCCGCAGAACTAACCACCAACCCATCATGCTGCCCCAAAACCAGCCAGACAGACATTTGAGAATAAAAACTGTTTCACCCGTTTATTCGGCGTGCCGTACAGGACCGTACATGTGCGCGGTAACCCTAGAGCTTCGGAGCTTTAGATGAGCGTCAGGGCTGTCCATCAGCTCTCTGTTCGAACTTCATCTCAAACGGTTGAAACTTCACACTTGAGTTGTGTAATCAGTCATCTATTTCTGTGCATGTTTCGTCCTGTTGAGGCTCGGCGTGGAGTGGGCGGAGCTTATGACAGCTGTCCCCAGGCAGGTCGCTTGACAGTTAAACGCCGAACCCACGTAGTGGAACTTCTGAAACGCAGAGCTATATCAGGTAGAGCGTGAATCACCGGTAGAGAACGGGCCAAAGCATGCAGCTGTGACCCGACAGCCAAGCGGGTCAAGCATCACTCAAGAGAGGGATGACTCAGAATCAGCACCTCCGTGTTAACGCTTGACCCAAAAGGTCGAGGCTGGAGGTGGAGCTGCGGTGAGGTTAACGTGAGCTTGAAAAGGTGGGCGGGACTCCCACTAAATCCAGCTTGACGGCAAACTCTCAGGGGCTTAAAAACTATGGCTAGAAGGCTTTCTACAGGTCACGTGACCCCCCCACTGCAACAGAGATGTTGAAACCAGGGGAAGGTTTGGTCATCCTGCACCATCATCTATGTCCAGATCAACTATTCAATAATCTACATGCACGCTCACAGGAAACTTGGACACAGTTTGCAGAAACATGACAGGCTTGTTTGTCCTAACTGAGCTAAACGCCTCCATATGACTGTGCCTTGATTTTCTTTCTCTCTTTTCCCAGATTGTGGCTCAGATTGTGTTGAGTTACTGGATCGATGGCTGTGTGCAGCCTTGTGGTTTTTGGTGTCCAAATCCAGCTCAGAGCACCGGTCGCAAAGGCATTGAACACATGAACGTCGTCTCTGGTTCGTCTCTTCAGGGTTACAAGCAGAAAGGATTAGGGTTGGGGTTCGGGTTTTTTAAAGTAAAATTTAAGTGCACGAGCCTACTGTGCCGAAGGGAAGTACAGACCTTTTCGGGCCAGCCCCCCGGAAGTACCACGTCCGCCATTGCTGATATATATATATATGAAATATATATTTTTATAATGTCGAGTCGGTCGAGTGGGAATACATGTTCCATCATAAACTGTGCCAACAATGGCGTGAAAATTTAACAATGGAAGAAGAAAGTATGTGAAATACACAAGCCTTTACTGCACGAAGACTGCCTTGTTTGCAGAACAAGAAGTTAGGAAGACGTGGGTGAAAAATATCAACAGAAAGAAGGACTTTGTTCCAAATGAATACAGCCGGGTGAGTTTTCGTTAACATTCAATCTCGTACTACTCATAGTCTCGCTGAGAGTCCCGGACGATTCTGGCCGAAAGAACAGCAGTATGAGGCTACTGTAGCCCTCGGCACTAGCACAAGCCTATAAATCAATGAATGAATGAATGAATTAGGAGAATGATAAAATAAATTAAATATAACATTAACACATAGCCTAATTTACCGCTAGCGTTAATGTTACAGTAGCATAATCTTTATGGCTTGTTGACGTTATTTATAACCAGCGTTGCAGCGTTCCACAGTTTTTAGTGTTTGATTATGGGAATAGATCATGTTATTTCCATAACCAATCATTAAAAACAGCAATAAACTACCTTCATCTGTAACTGGAGGCCACTGCCTAACATCATCAATCCAAGACATGTCTGCGTTATCCGTAACAGATGCTCCACGCTGCTGTGTTTGGGTTAGTTGGTGGAGCACCGCACAGTCCAGTTATGGCGGGGCCACTAGGGGGCGCATGTCCACAATTTTCAACTCGAAAAGGTCTATAGGGCAGTGGGAGCGCTGTCGCCTCCAGGGGTTTGAATCTCAAGCAGACCATATGGACGGACAGAGGAGAAACTATGATATGGAAAAAAAAATAAGTTTAAGAAAAAAAGAAAATAAATTAAGTTTCAGAGAATAAATAAGCTTGCGAAAAAAAGAAAAAAAAGGAAAATAAATGTTTGAGAAAAAAATAAGGTAGCACTTTATAATTACTACACACTATTAGGCATTAGTTAAGCATCAGTTAATGCTTAATTGATCATGAATTCATCATAAGTAAAACATTATTCATACATTACTAAGCATTAATAAACA
This sequence comes from Hirundichthys speculiger, assembly GCA_018398805.1. Taxonomy (NCBI): domain Eukaryota; kingdom Metazoa; phylum Chordata; class Actinopteri; order Beloniformes; family Exocoetidae; genus Hirundichthys; species Hirundichthys speculiger. Next base: position 446,516 of record JAGFBZ010000054.1, read on the forward strand.
GTTATAAACCTTACAACTATACACTATTAAGCATTAGTAAAATGCTCAATTGATCATGAATTTATCATTTGTATAGCTGGATTCTCAAACTTTGTAAATGATAGAATCACCATTAATAAATAAGTATTATGTCTGTTAATGGTTCATAAGATCATTTAGAACAGCGGTTTTCAAAGTGTGAGGCGCGCCTCCCCTGGGGGGCGCCAGAGGGATTCAGGGGAGGCGCGCGGGAGAAAAAATAAACCTGAAAAGATAGAAAAAGAGTGTAAACATCAGGGCAAAATGGATCGATTTTTAGTATCTCAAGTGAAAGTGAGAGAGGGCACAGAGTTTGGGGCGATCAGAAAACGGAGGAAGTATGACCCTGATTATTTAAAGTTTGGCTTTTCGTGTATTGGTCCTGACGATGCTCCGCTGCCACAGTGTGTTATCTGCAAAGAGCTGTTAGCTAACGACAGCTACTGTCTGCTAGCTAACGACAGCACGCGACCATGTAAACTCCAGCGTCGTATTGAAACCAAGCACCAAAGTTTAACGACCAAGCCGCGGGAGTTTTTTGACCGGAAACTTAATGAATTGCGGTCACAGAAGAAAGTCATCGAGGCGTTTGGCACTGGTTACCAAGGCAACCGAAGCATCGTACCGGTAAGCTTTAGTTTTAAGGGGGTTGAACCGAGGACGCGTGTGATTTCTTGGAAAAGTGGCATCTGCGTGAAGGAAGGCGAGTCTCCCGCAGATCAGCAGCCTCTCTGGACTTTAACTTAATCCGGATCCTAACCTGCTTCACACCCGAACCCAAACCCAGCCATGAGGACTAACGTGTGGATCTACCAGGCTCTGGTCTGTCTCGTGGTCACTATTGTGGACTCAGGTAAGTTGATGCTCTGAGCTTTACTGATTAAAGTCGCTTCACTGCAAACTAAAATGTGGAGAAAAAAAAGTGAGAAACTTTCACTTCACAGTTGTAAAATTAGATTTTTGATAGTCAAAGCTTGGCATGTCGTATAGATTCTTTTATGTATGCTTTAAATGCGTTTTTAATTCCAGGTTTTTGACCATGAAACATCCTGGACTGTTAAGATATTAAATGAAAAATGCCTTTTTGGCTGAAGATGTTAGACTTCAGAATATTTATTTAAAGATTAAACGTAGCCCAAAAGATTTCACTTTCAGGATTAGGTCTAAAAAAAAAAACAGATAACATTTGAGTGTGCTGTTTCTCATAAATAAAAAAAAAAAATCAGGTTCCATCTCCACTTAGAGGGCACGCGGCGGTGCCACGCCAGTGCCGCGGCGGTGCCAGGACGCACAGCTTTATAAAAAAGCCCTGGCTACTTTTCTGATGTAACAACATCTTTTCTGTACCATCAGTCGACCCTCCTGCATCTGCTGAGCGCAGCTGCGGAGAGGATGCCTGACGTGCCGTGACTTGGTGGCGCGGTTTACTGCGCGCGCACAGACACTCGGGCACTTAAACGCATCCAAACGAGCGCGTGCAGAAATATGTTAAAATATGTGTTGAAAACATACAGATTTAAAAAAAAAAGGGGGGGGGGGCGGCATGCTTTTGAGTTCTCTCAGGGGAGGCTCACTATCCCACACTTTGAAAACCCCTGATTTAGAATATCTAAGTAAATTATATACGAACCATTTGTATGTATATTTATGCTGCTTAATAGTGTGTAGTTATTATAAAGTGCTACCAAAATTAAAAAATTAAAATAATAAAAAAAGAAAATAATAAATTAAATAAGTTTGAGAAAAATGGGGGAAAATAAATTTGAGTAGAAAAAAAACAAAGGGGGGGCGTGCAGTTGTAAAGTTATTAAAATAGTAAATTAAGTGCTATATATAAAAATAAGTGCTTTAAAACAAGTGCTGTAATAAAAACCAACAGATAAAAGTTAGTAAAAGCACCACAAACAGAAAACTTTGGCTGACCTTCCCCAGCAGCCCGACCACACCCACAGGTTAATAAGTTTGAGAAAAAATAGAGAAAAATATTAAAATAAATAAGTTTGTGAAAAAAAAAATTAAATAAAAAAAGAGGAAAATAAAGGGTTACAAGCAGAAAGGGTTAGGGTTAGGGGTTAACCTGATGACCAACTCCTCCCTCGTCATCCCTCCATCCATGACCTGAAAAGAAAACAGAAATATAATTGAAACTAAGCAGAGAATTATCTAAAGAATAATAGTCTTTAAAAGACAAACTGACCTGTTGTCCCTCAACTCACACTGAGAAACTTAGTAAAGCCGTGGAGTTGAAACCATGATCAGTTCCCCTCTGACGTCATCAGCTCCAGCTCCACATGCGAACAGCAGGAGGAGTCAGTGAGACAGCAGGAGGAGCGGCGGGGGCGGGGCTTCAGCCGCAGGGGGCGGGGCTTCGGCACCAGGAGGCGGGGCTCCTGCGTTATCGTCCACCGGTTTCAGTGACTGACTGACTCGAGAGAGCGTCTCCAAACTTTCTCCGGCGTCTCGTTTTTCTCTCCGGTAACCGTCGACGGAAACAAACCGGCCACATAGGCGGACCGTGACAGACGCTGCGGAGAGAGTGCACGAGACTGGCCCGCGACCCCGCGAGGACGGAGCCCTCACTTTATTCCTTCTTTTTTTCTTTTCTTTTCTATCTTTCTTTTTTTAAAGTACCCCTTCTGGATGAGTAACCAAGGAAACAAAGAGCGCGTGAACCTGTGAGTGACCGGACCGTCCTGCAGCAGGAACGAGATGCGCTAAAACTTCTTTTTTTTTTTTGCGTGTTTTTTTTTTTTTTTTTCTCGGAATCGCACCAGCAACACATGAGTCGGGCTGACCGGACGCGCGGGTTCCACGCAGCAGCTCCTCTGGGACTGAACTAACGCGGACCATGGACAACTTCTTCACGGAGGTAAGAGCGCAGCCGCGCGCGCAACACGGTGGCGTCGCTGCGCTCCTGCTGGAAGCCTGGACCGCTCCAGAGACGCTCCAGAGACGCACGCGGCTCCGGTCCGATCACAGCTCTGCAAACCCTCCCAGGAGCTCTGCTGCTCATCACGAGCACGCAGCTGTCTGAACGCGCGCACCAGCACTGATCACCGGCGGTTATTTAAGTTTAATTAAACTGAAGGTGACGGGTTCCTCTCTGTTATAAAAGGGTACCATCAAATGATATGCATGCATCCTAAACGTATTACAGACTTGCATTAAACCCCTGAAACGTGAAATATCTCAGGGGTCTCTTCTGCGGGGGGGGGCGGGGGGGGGGGGGGGGGTGTCCCGGGGGACCTTTGGTATTTCCGCACCTCTTTCCTCCAAGAGAGAAGTAAGTCCTGCAGATCTATTATTAGAGCCTGAACATGTGTCAAAGGTAGTTTTTGACCAACCGAGCAGCAGAAGATGCTGCCCCCCCCCCCCCCCCCCCCCCCCACCCCCCCCCCCCCCCCCCCCCCCCCCCCCCCCCAGACCATGATACTGATGATCCTGCAGCAGCTCCAGCTCATGTTTTCATACTGCTTCTGGTTATTTGCTTTAATCCACTGCTGAGGTTTGATTCACTGGGAGACTCAGACTCACAAACTTTCAGTATTTGACATCTTAAGTTGCATCTTTACTGTTTCAGGTGTTTCCAACCTTGAATTATCTAAAAAAATGTAGATTCCTAATATCCAAATGTCTGTCACTTTCTCAACAGTCACTGTTTTGAACAAAGCAAAGCGACAGATTTGGACGTCCAGCTGGACGCTGCGTCGTGAAGTTATTTCCCTTTTAGCCCCGTAGCACCCAAGCATATGATTAGTCATTAAAAAACAAGGATTTGGGCTGATGTTGCATCTTTTATGGGTGGGATAAACCATTTTTGGTGGATTTTTTTGTAATCGGGCCATTTTAGGCAACGCTTTCATAAGTACGGCTCTAACACAATTATTGTTGCAGGAAAATTAAAACAAGTAAAATGTATGATTCTAGAGACATTGTTTTGACTATATTTATTCAATTTTACTTGATTACTTACTTACAGTCATGGAAAAAATTATTAGACCACCCTTGTTTTCTTCAGTTTCTTGTTCATTTTAATGCCTGGTACAACTAAAGCTACATTTGTTTGGACAAACATAACGATAACCACAAAGATTGCTCATAAGAGTTTTATTTAAGAGCTGATATCTTACCATTTTCCATGATTTTCTTGATTATAACCTAAATCACTTAAGTTTTTCCATCAATAGCTATGGCGTTGTACTGCCAAAAACACTGCTTTTATGCATTCAGTGTTTTCTTTTCTGTCTGTTTTAGTCACATGATGACGTTTAGTGGTACCAGGTATTAAAATGAACAAGAAAGTGAAGAAAAAATGGTGGTCTAATAATTTTTTCCATGAGTGTAGAAGTATGTTATTTTGTCAGCACAAGCTTCACATGAAAGAAGCCATTTTGAAATCTGTAGCTCTGAGATCAGGAGACAGGTGGCAACAATTCTGTTGCGTATCTGCAACTAAGGGACATACAGGTGATACAATATACATCAAAATATTGTAATGGAATTTTACTTCTTTTTGGCCCCGCCCCTCAAAAAAGCTTGTTAGAAGGAAAGTAAAAGTTAATTTTTATCCTCCTGTATGATGGAGATTGTCGGGCGTGTGTGGCTTCTCTAAGCCAGAAACGTATCAGCAGTGATTCACAGCTCCTAAGAGATGACGTCATCAGGTAACGCCTCAAACACCTGAGCCACTCTTGAGGGTTTTCTGTAAATGTGGACACTCCGGTGAAGTTCACACGCAGTAAGGAACAAAACAAACCCGTGGAGGTGACTTTAAAACCGGTTTTCTGTCGCCTTGTGGCGTCACATTTCTGCCTTCCTGGCTGGAAGTCTCTGCTCTCTCATTGGTGCTCGTCCATGTTCCTGCTCCAGTGGGGGAAGAGAAGCCAAAGGTCACAGGTGCGGCAGCGTGAGCGCTCAGTAAAACAAACACTCAGTGGTTGCAGAGGGTTTTTTTTTTTTTTTTCTTGGTCTTGTGATGAGCGAACGAGAACATGTGGCTGCTTCAGTTTTCCCTGGAAGCCCGGGAAGAGGGAATGTTCAAGCAGGCGCTCAGGATCGTCTCAGATGTCGGTCCGCCTGCCAGACAATCGCTGCTGAAACAAAGAGCCCAGTCTTTGAGGAAAAGGGCATTTGACGGGGAAGTAAAGCAGCATCGGTGGCTTCGGTCTGAGCTGCGAGGCATGTGGACTGGAGAGGAAGCACAACTATTTCATATTTATGTAGAGGACAATGTAGAGGATGTACTGGTACTGGTAAAGCCTCCAGGAGAACATTTTGGGTTGATTCTTCTCACCTGTTTTTCTTATTTTCATGTGCATAAGTTCTAGGGGTGAGTATTGGCAAGAACCTTGCCAATACGATATGTATCATGATACTTGGGTCACAATACGATATTATCATGATATTGCGATATCACTATATATTGCGATATTCTACCCAGTTAATGTCAAAATTGAAAGTAGAGATGAAAAATCAAGTTGCTGTATATGTTCATCAGATGATATTGATCATTCAGAGGACAAATTGAGTCAAAACTATTTGCTTTAAAACAACCTATTTATTGTTTACTATTAGTGTTTTTTAAGGAAATTGATATTAGGAGCTGAAAAATTGATATTATATTGGGCGGCCGAAAATCGCAATATATTGCCAAATCGATTTTTTTCACACCCCTAATAAGTTCACAAATGGAGTTCAGTCTGCCATTTCTACTGTCAGTGTGCCCTTATAAAACTCTGAATTTACATATTTTAGTGTTTGATTTCGGGGTTTATGTTTTACACAACTGTTTTTCTGTACATGTGCATGTCTGTGCCATAATCTTAAAAAAAAGCCATTTAATACTATACTACAACATCCCTTCCTGGGCTTTTTGTTCTGGCTGCATCTCATTGCAGATATGAAAGCTGAAGTGATGTAACAGCCAACAGTTGGTGTTAAACTAGTGAACACCAAGTTGTAATTTCTCTGTCACAGTCAGCTTAACACGTCCAGGGATTCACCGTTGCTCCATTCTTTCTGTTAAGTTTCTTTTCACTGGAGGATAGAGTTGTGTTTAACAAAAAAAAAAAAGAAAATTAGCAGTAGCTTAAATGGCTGGCTTTTTACTGGAGGTGTAATTATCATGGCTGATTGTGACCAGCCGATTCAAATTTCCTTTCTAGAACTCTAATCAGCTGGATCCTGCAGCATAATCAACCAGTGGAGGATAGCGGAGACTGCAGGCTGTGTGCTTTGCTAGCTTTATTCAGCCTCTGTTAGCGTGATAGCATTGAGTCTGCTGTCCTGTACGTTTTGGTGAATGCTCATTGTTCTTTTTTTTAAAATTATCTTTAAGTTTTGCGTCCGTTTAAGAGAAAAGGCTTTCAGAAAGAAACAAGCTCGCTGCAGGATGCGACGCGCTGAACGTGTGAAGAAGCTAACAGCGGCGGGGCGTGTTATGTTCAAAGCAACAGTTTGGTGCGGCGACCTGGAGAACGACCGGCATAAACGCTTCCAGTGAGAAGTATGACAGGTTTAGAGACTCTGCTTGATGTCTTTGGAGTCCCTGAACTCAGCGTGGCCCACAGTCTTTAGTGGGGGAGCGTGAAGGGAATCTCCAGAAGGTTCCCCAGCTGTCGCTTCTAAACTGGCTGTTGCGTCGAGGAAGAACACGGGAGTTGTATTTTTCACCAGCCGTGGAGATACGAACGTGTCGACAATGACACATCGCTCAGCGGGGGGGCTTCCTCGTCTCTAATTACTGAGCTGCAGCCAAAACAGTCTGGACCAGAGGCGGTCCGGAGCCTATAAATAGAGTCCGGGCTGCAGTTTTTCAACACTTGCATGAATGGCGTTTCCTGCGCAGCCACAACGGGAGGCGCTTCAGATCCCGGTGAGGTTTACAGGAACGATATGCATCTTCCTTCCCTCCTTGTCTATCAGTTTTTTTCCCTCTTGTTTCCTGGGAAGGAACTTGTGGGGCGAGTGCACGGCGCCGAGGCCGGTTCGGGTCCAAGCGAATGTCTACAGGCAGGAGTAACCGGACTCTCCAGACGCGTTTGCTTTTAGAAATTTGATTTTAATCCAGACAAATGTGATTACAGGCTCCTCAGAGTTCCAGTCCAGCCAGACTGAAACAACGATTCGCTGGTTTTATTAGCATCAAGCAAACATGCAGACTCTCTCGGAGGCCTCGCAGTGATTGGCCAGGCTTCCAGCTCGACTGCGTCCAATGAACGGCCGGCGTGGGGAGCGTTTGAAGCCGGAGCGTGTGTTGACTCAGTGGAGTGGCTCAGACAGTTGGAGGGTTTGTTTTTATTTGAACTGGAGGGCGTGGAGCTCAGCAGACCTTCGCCTGCCCGCCAACCGGAGAGCGGCGCTCCTTCAGGTGCGGGCGTGCCGAGATCACGGCGACAGCGAGGGTTCACTCTGCACCTGCGAAGTTCAAAGCGCCGGATCAGAGACCAAAGGTTGCTTTTGTTTCCCCTGAACGCACACGTTTAATTAAATCTAATTTCCCTTACGTTTAGGAGCGTCTTCAGGGGAGCGTCGCGGGAAACGTGTCAGAAAAGCAGATTTAATTCAACTCTGTTTTATTTGTATAGCGTCTGTTACAGAAACCCAGATCATGATCCCCAAACAAATATCAAAACCTAAAAATATAATATTGAATCCTAAACAAGGATAAGGCCAAGAAAAAACTCCCACAGAGGGAGAAAAAACCTTTAAGCCAAACAGTGGCAAGAATACATATACCTAAGATCATTACATCAATACTATGAACAAAATCAAAAATGGTTTTGACTTTTTAAATGAACAGATATTTATTTTTTCAAATGAAAAACTATTGACAAGCCTCTCAAACAGTTTCTTAAAGCTATCAAACAAACCTATTTGATATCTCACATTAACTTAAATAAGGTTCATTACTGACTGATATAAAAAAATAAAGGCTCCTTGAACTGATGGAAATACATGCATCAGAATTACAAACTGAAAAAGATTAACATTTAAAGGATTTTGGCTTGTGGTTCCATTTAAATTAATACCTTTAATTAAAGTAAATGAGGTTCAGTAGTTTTTTAAAATATTTTAATCTCATGGAAGCTTTAGATGAGAGGAATGATGGAGAGGGGAGACTGCTGCTGGCTTGCACACGTTAGCATTAGCTTCTGTTAGCTCACGTTAGTGTGATTTCAAAACTCCATGGAAGCGATTGTTATGTTGTAGGTGGCTGATCAGGTTTTACGTATTAAAGCTTGTGCTTCCCTCCTCGTAGAATTCACTCGGAGGATTCGTCACAAATAACCACCAAACTATCTTCTTCTGAAACTTTAACGAAGTTCCACGCCGCCATGTTTGTTGTGATCAGCGCTGTGCTGCAGGCTGCATTCAAGGTGTAACGTTAATTTCCACGTTACCTCGTTTGCTAGTCGTTCTTTCAGCCTTTTCTATTTTTTTTCTTTTTTTATGTGTAACATGTGGAAAAATACTGCGAATATCAATTCAAGTCAACAACTACTAAAATTATGACCAAGTTAACGAGTTGTTTTCTGGCATGAGGGGGTATTCTTGATTTTCCTTACTGAGAAATCGTTTTTCTGATTATGCCGACGTCACTTTAACATAACATTTACTGCCGGTCATTCAAGGCTCAGAGGGAGCGAGGCACTGCTGTGTTGACAAAAATATATATGTTATCGGGGCTATTCATCGTGATATCGGACTTATCGGGATGACATCATAATTTCCTGTTATCGGCACGATAAGTATCGGCACACACTATCGGATAACTATCGACTAAAGTCAAATCGTGTAAAGCCAGGTATTGTAAAAATCTCTACCGTTAGCTACATTTATATTGTTTCTACCGTATACTGTTTATACTGCCCACTGCTAGCTCAGCGCCACTGTGCAAGACGTTCAGACAGCATGGGGCCCATTCATAGCCCACGGGCTCATCTACGATGCAGAAACGTAAATCAGGATTTAGCCCTATCTGACCGGACTGGTGCGGGCCAAACGTGGCCCTTCAGTAATGAGCTGGGTGACGGCGTGTTCTGGAAGGACCGGGCGCTGCTCAAACTGAAATCCAGATGCCCTGATCTAGACCACTTTTAGCAACTGTCACATGGGCCAAACTCAGTTGGGACTAACTTGTTTGGGGCAAAGTGCCGTAAACTGGCTTTGACGTGGGTTTCTGACTGCAAGAGTCAGGTGTGACCTGGGGAAAACAGATTTGATCCATGTCTGTAGAGTTCAGACAGCCACACACGCTGTGAACCAGCAGCACCGTTTGAGGCCAACCCTAACCCTAACCCTGGCCCAAACCTGGGCCAAACCTATTCTGGGAGACAAACTGCAGGGACAGTTAGCAGTCTCATGATGTTTGCTGTAAAAGCAAACATCAGGTGGTCGTCCTGCAAGAACGGGATCTCTTAACCTCCGCCGGTTCTGGAGTTAGCCAAGGTTTTATTCGTCTCCTGCTACTCCTCCCAAAAAAGCCTCCGATGCCTGCGTTTCTCATTAAGGCAGTAAAAGGTAACAGCCAGATCATAGACGTTAATAGGTCCGCCACAACAGACGCCGCCGCCGCCTCTCTGAGCGGTTTAATGATGATTTTTACCAGCGGAGGCACGCCGTTTCTCCCGCCTCCCCCTGTTTCTGCTCAGCTTGTTTTAATGCCGAAACTCGACACCCGCGGAGCAAACGGAGGGAGCTGAGAGGAATTTAAATTTAAAAACGACGGCGTCGCGGGTCCGGCGGAGTTTCTGCAGGGGTCGTCCGCCGGAGTCTCGATGCCGACTAAAGAAAATCCAGCAGTACTTTGTTTTTACTTTGAGCTGTCAGACTGAACACAAATGTTTAAGTGACAATAAATCAGTCAGATGAGAAAATTAGAAGTTGTGTGGATTTTTTTTTCTTTCTCTTTGTGTCTGGAAACTTCCAGTTGAGTTTGATTGGGGGAAAAAAAAACCTTCACACACACTGAGGAAGTTGGGGATCTTATTTCGTACATTATTTTAAATGTCTAGTGCCCAGAAGGGGGGGGGGGCAGCTGGCTCCTGAGCTTTTTATACGCCGCTGCTAAAGTAACACCTACTCAAAGAGGCGCGCAGCGTGGACGCGAGCCAGCGCCGCCTGCAGACGCTCAGACTGGATCCGCCGGTCCGCCGCTGCATGGAGGAGACGGGCAGGCGTGACTCTGGGAAACTAAACAGACCCAGAGACTTTTATTTTCATTCCCTCAACGACGTCCACCGCTGAACAGAAACAGAACGTAGGTTCACCTCTTATCACGAACACTTGGACATGATGCTGGAACGGAGCGACGGTGAAACCGGGGGTTCACTGCGCTGATACGAGATGAGCATCATGGGTTAGTTTGCATAATTGGATCAGCGTTTTACAGCACGACACACGCCGCAGTATGTACTGCATACTACATACTACATACTAGGGCTGTAGCTATACGCTAATCTAGCGATACGATACACGATAGGGGTAAGTATTGGCAAGGACCTCGCAATACGATATGTATCATACTTGGGTCATGATACGATATTATCACGATATGTTGCGATATATTACCCAGTTAATATCAAAATTAAAAGTAGAGATGAAAAATCAAGTTGCTGTATATGTTAATCAGATGATATTGATTATTCAGAGGACAAATTGAGTCAAAACTATTTGCTTCAAAACAACCTATTTATTGTTTATTATTAGTGTTTTTGCACATGTAAGTAACCATTACAACATACTGACAGCATTGTATTAGGATCTGAAAAATATTATATTGGGCGGCCAAAAATCGCGATATATTGCCAAATCGATTTTTTTCACACCTCTAGTAATAACCGTCTTGTGGGGTCTTACTTTGTGTCTCCAGCTTGAAGTTGTGAGAAAACGCGTTTCAGGGACACTGCGAGCGTTAAGTTGGCTCTGCTGTTGGGAGGGACTCATATCAACCCTCCTCCTCATAACTGTTTGTTTTAGGAACATGAGATGAAGCACTGAGGGACCTTAAATGTGTTTGGAGATTAAACTGCTTATAATACAAAAAAAAAAACCCCACCAACTTGAACGCTCATCCTTGAATCCTAATCTGCAAACCGACGTGCTGGCAGTCAAAACACGCGTGTGAGAGGAGCCTCCCCGCCGGCGGCCGGCGACCAGCCTTGACCGCCAGGACGCGGGCCTGCGTTCACACGGCCGCCGCCGCTGCCGCTGCCGCGTCCGAGCTGAGAGACGAAGCACGTTTCCTAAAAAGGACTGAGGTGGGTCGGGAATGTCTCATCTGAAAAAGGAGGACCTGGACACACGGGTCAGCTGGGACTCGGCCGGTTCTGGTTCCTCCACATTCCAACAGGGGACGGGAAGACATCCGGGATCCACCGTTCACAAGCTGCATATCTGACCTACTGCATGTTCTCTCCCTTTTAAAGAAGGCTTCCAGGGAGTGGAGGGTCTGCTGCTGGCGGCCAGGTGGAGGCTGGGTAATATTTAAGCAGTTTAACGGTGCAATAAAGATTACAAGCTGCTGACAAGCGTCTACTGGGAGGAAAGGAACCAAACAAAAATCCAGATATTCAGGTCGAGCCCTGCAACTGATGACGTCACCTTATAGATAGATAGATAGAGAGAGAGAGAGAGAGAGAGAGAGAGAGAGAGAGAATTGATTTGGCAATATATCACGATTTTCGGCCGCCCAATATAATATCGATTTTTCAGCTCCTAATATCGATTTTTTTCAAAACACTAATAATAAACAATAAATGGGTTGTTTTGAAGCAAATAGTTTTGACCCAATTTGTCCCCTGAATGATCAATATCATCTGATGAACATATACAGCAACTTGATTTTTCATCTCTACTTTTAATTTTGACATTAAGTGGGTAGAATATCACAATATATCATGATATCACGATAATATCGTATCATGACCCAAGTATCATGATACATATCGGTTTTGCAAGGTCCTTGCCAGTACTCATCCTTAGTTATTACTGTAGTAATTTATAGAGGCATTGACCTGAAGAAGTGCTCTTAGTGATAAACGTTGCTGCATCACTGTCCGTACGGGTCTTGGCCCAGTTTTTGGAGTTTCAACGCTTATCTAATGGATAAAACGGTCTCAGGGGTTTGACTTACCTGATGCAGACTAATGAGTTTTTTCCTATTTGAAACTAGGAAGTGGTTTTTCTCCTTTACCAGCGGACGGCTCTGGTCTGGACGGACATAAAGTCCAGGCAGGGACGACCAGACCGGTATCAGCTAAGGACATATGTCCCGCGGGTGTTACGGAGGTGGATGCTGCTGGTTCTGCAGCGGAAACATGTCGATCCAAGCCGTTATTAGATATCAGGAGCCGTTTGGTTGTCTTGAATGGTGGCTCTCAGATACACCTGCCTGAGTCGTCTCAAAAACCCGCTGTGATTGGTTCGGTACGTTCTGTACCGGGTGGCGTGGCTGCCAGCGGGATGGCGTGTCAGACCCGTTTCACAGGAGTCACAGGAGTCTACCCTGGTACCGAAACTCCTGAAGCTTCCCTGAACCTCCTCGCTTCATCATGTGCTTTGATTCCTGGTTAGTTTACGGTGACTCCTCGACTACAAATGTTCACCGTAAAGCGGAGAATCGGGGGGGGGGGGGGGGCTGTACGATGCTGCATGAGAGGTCCTTTCTGGGTCCGGTGGATGCTGAGCCGTTATTTTAGAAAGAAGGAAGTGAACGGGTTTGAGGCTGAGATGCCGCGCTGACACTAATCCCCCGGCGTCCCGCCGAGACGACGACCCCCGCTGATGAAATGGTCAATTAAAACCTGGCATGGACGACCGCGGGTCCAACCCGGTTTGGTTGATCTGCACTGACGAGGCGTCGGCTTCAGAGGAAATATCAAAGTACAAAGATGAAGTCTTTACTCGGTCTCTGACATGACTCCACCCGTCGTCACGATCGCATAGCTTTCCAATTAATAACTTTCAATATTCTTATTTGGTCAGAAAGACGAAAACACATTTGACTTTTATACTTAACAGAAAACTGGTTGTCCTGTTTTTACCTTGTTCTGTCAGTCTTGACTGAGCAAAAGTCGTGGACTGTTTTCATCAACCCACGGACTGTGGGTCCGTTTGTGTTGCGTAGCATCGGTAGCGTCAGTAACATCGGTAACATCGGTAGCATAGGTAGCATAGGTAGCGTCGGTAGCGTTGGTAGCATCTGTAGCGTCGGTAGCATCTGTAGCGTCGGTTCAATCAAAAGTTGGATGAAGCTTAATCCAAAAAACAAAGCAAACAACCCCCGTTTCCACTAATGATCTCCTTGTCATGTGACCCTGTTAGCGAGCAGGTTCTCTGCTCTGAGGACCTTAATGATGCAGCGTGTTTCTGTATTTACACCATCAGGACCTGCACCATAGGTCCAGGCTTGATTCAGGTCCAGGCTTGATTCAGGTCCAGGCTTGATTCAGGTCCAGGCTTGATTCAGGCCCAGACTTGATTCAGGTCCAGAGAGATTTAAGGACGTCTTTAATGAGGCTGGTTGATTCAGGTTTTAGTCTACACACCGAGGAGCCAGAAAGGAGATGGGAACGTCTCTCCACAGATGTCCTGGACCAGGCCTTGATTCAGGTCCAGGCTTGATTCAGGTCCAGGCCTGATTTAGGTCCAGGCTTGATTCAGGTCCAGGCCTTGATTCAGGTCCAGGCCTGATTCAGGTCCAGGCCTGATTCAGGTCCAGGCCTGATTCAGGTCCAGGCCTGATTCAGGTCCAGGCTTGATTCAGGTCCAGGCCTGATTCAGGTCCAGGCTTGATTCAGGTCCAGGCCTGATTCAGGTCCAGTCCTAAATTCAGGTTCAGGCCTGATTCAGGTCTACGCCTGATTCAGGTCCAGACCTGATTCAGGTCCAGTCCTAAATTCAGTTTCAGGCATGATTCAGTTTCAGGCCTGATTCAGGTCCAGGCATAAATTTAGGTCCAGAATTGATTCAGGTCCAGGCATAAATTCAGGTCCAGGCATAAATTCAAGTCCAGGCCTGATTCAGGTCCAGGCCTGATTCAGGTCCAACCGTGATTCAGGTCCAGGCATGATTCAGGTCCAGGCCTGATTCAGGTCCAGGTCTGATTCAGGTCCAGGCCTGATTCAGGTCCAACCGTGATTCAGGTCCAGCCCTAATTCAGGTCCAGGCCTGATTCAGGTCCAGTCCTAAATTCAGGTCCAGGCCTAAATTCAGGTTCAGGCCTGATTCAGGTCCAGGCCTGATTCAGGTCCAGAGCTGATTCAGGTCTAGGCCTGATTCAGGTCCAGTCCTAAATTCAGTTTCAGGCCTGATTCAGGTTCAGGACTGATTCAGGTCCAGGCATAAATTTAGGTCCAGAATTGATTCAGGTCCAGGCATAAATTCAGGTCCAGAATGGATTCAGGTCCAGGCATAAATTCAAGTCCAGGCCTGATTCAGGTCCAGGCCTGATTCAGGTCCAACCGTGATTCAAGTCCAGGCATGATTCAGGTCCAACCGTGATTCAGGTCCAGGCATGATTCAGGTCCAACCATGATTCAGGTCCAACCGTGATTCAGGTCCAGGCCTGATTCAGGTCCAGGTCTGATTCAGGTCCAGGTCTGATTCAGGTCCAGGCCTAAAATTCAGGTCCAGGCCTGATTCAGGTCCAGGTCTGATTCAGGTCCAGGCCTAAATTCAGGTCCAGGCATAAATTCAGGTCCAGGTCTGATTCAGGTCCAGGCCTGATTCAGGTCCAGGTCTGATTCAGGTCCAGGCCTAATTCAGGTCCAGGCCTGATTCAGGTCCAACCGTGATTCAGGTCCAGCCCTAATTCAGGTCCAGGTCTGATTCAGGTCCAGGCCTGATTCAGGTCCAGGCCTGATTCAGGTCCAGGCCTGATTCAGGTCCAGGCCTAATTCAGGTCCAGGCCTGATTCAGGTCCAACCGTGATTCAGGTCCAGCCCTAATTCAGGTCCAGGTCTGATTCAGGTCCAGGCCTGATTCAGGTCCAGGCCTGATTCAGGTCCAGGCCTGATTCAGGTCCAGGCCTGATTCAGGTCCAGGTCTGATTCAGGTCCAAGGCAAGTTTATTTGTATAGCACATTTCGTGTGCAAGACAATTCAAGCTGCGTTACATAAGTATTACAGAGCATTACATTAAAACAGGAGGAAATAAAAAGATAAAATAATAAAAATGCAAAAAGTTAATCAACAGTTGTTTTTGATTAAAAATTAAAAATGTAGATGAAATGCAAGAAATAGAAGTTAATTATTATGATAAAATGTGGCACATAGAGAAGTTTTTAACCTTGATTTAAAACTACTGAGAGTGTCAGCAGACCTGCAGGTTTCTGGGAGTTTGTTCCACATGTGAGGAGCATAAAAACTGAACGCTGCCTCTCCATGTTTAGTTCTGACTCTGGGAACAGAGAAGTAGGGCCTAAATCCAGGCCTAAATTCAGGTCCAGGCCTGATTCAGGTTGACAGATTCTTTTGGATTTTTCTGCTCTCAAATTATCCCTGAAAGGAGCTGAAATGTTTGAGATGTTTTACCTTTAATTGTCCTAAATCTTGAAGTCTAAAGAACATCAGGACGTTCTTCCCTCTTCATCCTGGTGAATCTGTGGTTTTTATTTGATATTTTTGATATTCAGGTAAAACGGTCAGCTGTTGGATGAAGGACTACTGAATTTTTTTTTTTTAAGAACTTTGCTGTTATTCTGCTTTACTTTTGTCTTTTGGAAGATCTTCACGACTGGTTTCAGTAAATGTCGTTAAATGGACCAGTAGTTCAGCTCCAGCTGCTCTGGTTTATAAAAAAAAAAAAACATGCGTCTGTTCACCTCTCTGCTCTTCCTCATCGTCACCGTGGAGGTTTAACTGTACAGACGGTGCTGATGGTATCAGACCAGGAAGCTGGAAGGTTAAAGAGGAAGTAGTTGAGTTCAGTTTCCAGATCAGTCTGAGCAGGTCTGCCCGGTCACTTCCTGGTCCGTCATTTCAAATCGACGTGTCATCTGATTATCTGATTTCTTAAAGCTGCGGCCTGCGTTCCAGTTTCACCGATCATGTTTCCTTTGTGACCGGCTCTAGTTTGATCCGTTTAGTCAGGGGTTCGGTCCCAGACTGGATCAGCGCTGCAGCCCATCAGTCAGCAGCATCTTCTTCTTTACCTTGATGGAGCAGTTGAGCGAGAACGTGTGTGAACATCCAAGCGCTGCTGTCTGCTGGTCTTCGTTCCACTGCTGTTCTGCTGAGAGGAACGCCGGCAGATGAGACGTTTGTCCTTCACGCGCTGTTGGTTTAAAGGCCGGACGCCTCCAATGTGAGTCGGTCTCTGACCGTACGGACCGGTTACCGCAGCTTTGTAGTTTTAGGTCAAAGATCTCAGTGTGAATCCTGGTCTCCTGACTGTGAAGAAGACACTTGATCAGGAGACACTTTCCTCGTCAACATTCTCAGAAATTGGACCTCTGCTGCATCGTTTCATCCCGTTCTTCGTGGACCGAGCCGCCAGAACCGCAGATTGTCATCCTGAGTGCACTTAGTGTCTCGAAACCTCTCCAAGAAAGCCAGGAAGTCATTAGAGGAGGTTAAAACAGCTCCCAGAGCTGAGCAAACATGCCAAGGCAGAGCAAACAAGGTTATCTCTGGAGTTTAGTGGGTCGGGCGGTTTCTAACCTATTTCCTAAACCTGTGAATTAAAATAAAAGATTACAATGCTGGTTAACGAAGATGAGGTGGGAGATGAGAAAACAAATATCTCCCTGATCTGATGTTTGTTGTGAAAGAGAGTTAAAAAGGACAAAGGTGTGTTGAACATGCGTAATTCAGCCGGCGTGGATGGGAAATCATCTTCCAGAGGTGGACGTAGCTCCCTGGTAGAGCTGAGCGATTTTATCGATTCTGCAATATCGATATTTTATTTCCCCAGAGAGTATCGACTTTTCAGCCGTGGGTATCGTTATTCTAAGCTTCTTTCAAAACCCCCGTGTCCCACCTTTAAAAGCTTGCAAGCAACAATTTGCACTGTTTAATAGGGGTGTGAAAAAAAAAAATCGATTTGGCAATATATCACGATTTTCGGCCGCCCAATATTATATCAATTTTTCAGCTCCTAATATCGATTTTTTTTTTCGATTTTTTTTTTTTTTAAAAACACTAATAATAAAGAATAAATAGGTTGTTTTGAAGCAAATAGTTTTGGCTCAATTTGTCCTCTGAATGATCAATATCATCTGATGAACATGTACAACAACTTGATTTTTCATCTCTATTTTTAATTTTGATATTACCAGGGTAGAATATCGCAATATATCGTGATATTGCGATAGCGCGATAATATTGTATCTCGATCCAAGTATCATGATACATATCGTATTGCGAGGTCCTTGCCAATACTCACCCCTACTGTTGAAATAAATGAAACTATTTTTCTCAACAAATCTTTTATTCATTTTGTCCAGCATTTGCAAGCTGCCTGTCAGCCATATAATATTTAATTGATGCTTTCAGTTCAGTTAATTCAAACAAAGTCATTGGAACACTCACAAGATGTCACCAAAATCACTTTGTCCCTTTAAAATCTTTTAGAAAATGATGTAACTGTATTGTATGATGAATATTGATATACAGTGATCCCTCGCCAATTCGCGGTTTAAGTTCCGCTGTTTTAGTTATTCGCTGATTTTTTCCAGAAATATATCATATAATTTAAAAAAAATAAAAAAAAAAAACATCACAGGATGTTGTGTGCGTTCTCTCACAGTGAAGAAATGCTGTGAGCCAGCCTGGCCCCTTTAAGAAGGTGGCCTTATGGGTAATGTAGTGTGTGTGTTGTGGGACAGCAGAACGAAAACGGGGTTAGATGAAAAGTGTAGTGAGCATCAACAGCAGCCCAGCGTGTATAGATTTACATTCTCTGTTAACCGAACAGGAGCCCAACAATACAACCTGTGTGATGTTACAAGTTCCTGCCGAGAAAACCTTTTGTTGTTGTTAGCATGTTAGCTGCTAATTACAAGCCAAAAATAGCACAATACAATACCAGCGGTTTGTTTACTATGGTTCAGAGACCAGAGGCTGTGAAGGTAACAGAAAGACCACAGTTGAACCTTTGTCTTGTTTCGCTACTTTTTTGTGGTTTTTAAACACATTATTTAGGCTGGGGGGGCTCCGGCTCCAGTTCGTGAATTTTGGGATTTTGATTTTCGCGGGGGGGCACCAGTCCCCATTAACCGCGAACAATAAGGGATCACTGTATATCATATCGTGAGCCGATTATCGTGTATTGTATCGTATCACAAGATTACCGTATCGCTACAGCCCTACTCCCTGGATGACCAAAGATGTCGCAGCTCTGATTTTTACCGTTCTCCATGTCTGTTTTAGCTTTTCTGCATGTTTACCTGCCGATTCTCTTCCGGTTCTGCAGCAGCCAGAAACAGACTTTTCAAAACAAAAGCACGTGAGCAACATGCGTTAACGCGCGATAAAATAAATGTTGGCGTTAATAAATTAATGCGTTAACGTGATAATAACACGTTAACTTGCGCAGCCCTAATTTATCTATTTAAATCTTGCCCGTCTGCAGAGACCTAACCCTAACCCCTGTGGCTCCTTCACAATAAAAGCCATCAATCGTACGGTTTTAAAGTAAACTAAATGTCGGCTCACGGTGAACTACTGCTTTAATTTGTGCAGCTCCGAAGTGTGTTTCTGAAGGTAAAACTGCCCCCCACCTCCCCCGCACCTTTTTTTTTTCTTATGTGCAACAAGACGTCTGTTTTTTGTAAAACCTGACAGAGGAAGACAGTATTTATATTCTCACCGTTTCCCAGTGCTACAGATCTGGAAACCAGTGCCAGGCGACCACAGCTGGCTAACACATGCTAGCTCTGGCCTCCACTGGCAGCGCGCAACACACACACACACACACATGCACGCTCACCAACATGCACAACATCCTGCAGGAACATGCCGGAGAAACACATGTAGGGCTTGTAATTGTACGTGAGCACTTTTTTTTTTCCCCGGGTAGTTTCAAATTCACACACTTGTACAAACAAAGTAAAATGTGCATAAATTACCCTGCACACACACGCGCGCACACACATCTACACACACACACACACAGACGAAGCTGCAGAAAGTAGGTCAGGTCGGCCCGGTGAAAGCAATCCGGTGATTTCCCTCCTCCGTGGTGTCCGGTGATTTGAAACCGGTTCAGTTCAGCGTCGGGTCATTGTTGATCCTGATCCGCACATCTGCAGGAAGTCCAGGAGTCTTTACTTTCTCCCTTTGAATCTGGAATTCCTCCCCTCACGTGACTCCTCGTCTCTGTGTGAACTAACGAGTCCCAGTCAGGACGTCCGTCCGACCTGGAGCTGCACACTTTTATTTTGATTTCCTTGATCGCTTTTCCTACTACTCAGAGAGGAGACTGAGGACGCTTTGACGCGTCTTTTACGGACGGCTGTTGGACAGAAAACTAGAAAGTCTTTATTTAGTCGTGAGCTGGGCTTCCTGTGGTCCGCTCTGGCCTCAGAAGAATCTGGAAAGAATAATCCGAAGGCTCAAAGCACAAAGGGAGCGTATAAATGCTGGCGGTGTTCGGTCTGTGATGGGATCAACACCATAATAGCGGTTCAGGTTTTTCTCTGTGGACGGACCTGCAGCAGGTAACCACACAGGTAACACAATACCTGGGTTTTTCTTCTTAGTAAGGTGTATAAACATTTAACCGATCACGCTCCGTCCAGTCACTTTATCTGACAGGATAAATACATCTGAATAAAGTCTAAACTACATTTCACACGTCAGTGACCTCTGACCTGTTGAAGTCCGATTCAAACCTCCTGGTTCTTCTGGAAACTCGTTGAAGGTCGATTTTCCCATTTGAGCCATCGAATATTTGGGGCGCAGATTTGATCGCCGCTCTGAGAAAAGAACCAATGAGACAAGATCGAGGCGTGTCAGGATGAGGCCAGCAGCTCAGTCCTCCGTGGACCGCCTGCACATTCATCCATCCATCCATCCAGTCATCCAGTCATCCATTCATTCATCAATCCATCCATCTACTCATCCATCAATCCATCCATCCACTCATCCATCCATCCATCCATCCATCCATCCATCCACCCACTCATCCAGTCATCCATTCATTCATCAATCCATCCACTCATCCATCCAGTCATCCAGTCATCCATTCATTCATCCATCTATCCATCCATCCATCCCCCCACTCAACCCACTCATCCATCCACTCATCCAGTCATCCATTCATTCATCCATCTATACATCCATCCACCCACTCATCCAGTCATCCATTCATTCATCAATCCATCCACTCATCCATCCACCCACCCACTCATCCAGTCATCCATTCATTCATCAATCCATCCACCCACTCATCCATCCATCCACCCCACTCATCCAGTCATCCATTCATTCATCCATCTATCCATCCATCCACCCACTCATCCATCCAGTCATCCAGTCATCCATTCATTCATCCATCTATCCATCCATCCATCCCACCCACTCATCCATCCACTCATCCAGTCATCCATTCATTCATCCATCTATACATCCATCCACCCACTCATCCAGTCATCCATCATTCATCAATCCATCCATCATCCATCCACCATCCCACTCATCCAGTCATCCATTCATTCATCAATCCATCCATCCACTCATCCATCCATCCACCCACTCATCCAGTCATCCATTCATTCATCCATCTATCCATCCATCCACCCACCCATCCATCCATCCATCCATATCCATCATCATCCATCCATTCATCCATCCATTCATCATCCATCCATCCATCCACCCACTCAGCCATCCAGTCATCCATCATCATCCATCTATCCATCCATCCACCCACTCATCCATCCATCCATCCACTCATCCAGTCATCCATTCATTCATTCATCTATCCATCCATCCATCCATCCCACTCATCATCCAGTCATCCATTCATTCATCCATCTATCCATCCATCCACCCACTCATCCATCCATCCATCCAGTCATCCAGTCATCCATTCATTCATTCATCCAGCCATCTACCCACTCATCCATCCATTCATTTATCCATGCATCCATCTATCCACCCACCCATTCATCCATCCATCCATTAATCCACCCATTCATCCATCCTTCCAGCCACACACTCATCCACCCATCCATCCAGTCATCCAGTCATCCATTCATTCAGCAATCCATCCATCCACTCATCCATCCATCCACCCACTCATCCAGTCATCCATTCGTTCATCAATCCATCCATCTACTCATCCATCCATCCATCCATCACCCACTGATCCAGTCATCCATTCATTCATCAATCCATCCATCTACTCATCCATCCATCCATCCATCCACCCACTGATCCAGTCATCCATTCATTCATCAATCCATCCATCTACTCATCCATCCATCCACCCACTCATCCAGTCATCCATTCATTCATCCATCTATCCATCCATCCATCCACTCATCCATCCATCCATCCAGTCATCCATCCATTCATCCATCCATCCATCCACTCATCCATCCATCCATCCATCCATCCATCCACCCACTCATCCATCCATCCATTCATCCATCCATCCATCCATCCATCCATCATCCATCCATCAGAAGTCTCTAAAACTGTCTACTACTGAACAACTGAACAGTTGTGAATCATTTTGAGCCTCTGAAACAAAAAAACACGTCTGAGCAAAAATGGAAAACAAAACCCCGTCTGCTCTTTTGTGGGGATGAAAACAAGGAAGCTGCCCATCAAGCACAACTGAGATTACATCCTGGGTTTGTGGGATTCACTGTCACTTTGTTCTGGGAACCAGAAACGGCATGAAAGAAAGTGCAACATGGTTTTAAAAAAAAGAGAGAAAGAAAACACACACACAAGAAAGAGAGGATTTATTTTTACATGAAGTCAGGCAGAACTTTTACATTCAGCCCGTTCACATCCGGTGAACCTGGATGGGCCTGGTGTTGGTATGAGCCCCCGTCCAGGGTGAAGCCCTGAAAACAGACCAGTTCACCCCGGGCGAACTGGCCCGTGAACCGAGGCGGCGCCGCGCAGGTGCAAACGTTCCCACCGAGGATCAGGAACCCACCAACAAAGACCCGAGTCCAGACAGGAAAGCCAAGCTGGAATTTCTTCACTTCAAAAGCCGTTTGCTTTCAAAGGATTTCTTCAAAATCTCTTTTGAACATGTTTATCTCCTTCATGCTCCGGATACGTGCGTTTACGTTCCAGTCGGAGGGGTTGGAAGGATCCCGGCTCCTCGTTTCTTGTGGCCGCCTTGAAACAGGAGCCCGAAGGAAACTTCCCAGCCGTCTGTAGCGGGTCCAGCCGCCAGGTGCTGGCACCGCTTAATGGGCCGAGTCAAAGGGGGGAAAGAAAAACAAGCAGGAGCGGTACAGCTGGAGAAGAAGTGAATGTGCTGGAAGGTCACGGCGTGCAGGTGGCCGACTGAGAGTCCTGGATCAGCACAAACATCGACTGGTTCTGCTCAGATTTTAGAAGACAAGCTTGTTTTTGGGAGGTGGAGCTCAGAGAGAGACAACCGAGCCTTGATGGATCTGACCAGAAAATACAGTCAGCTTAGGGATGCACGATAGCTGTTTTTTTAAAACCGATACAGATAACCGATAACACACACATATACCAAAGATCATTACATCAATACTATGAACAAAACCAAAAACAGTTTTGACTCTTTAAATGTTCAAATATTTATTTTTTCCAATGAAAAATTATTGTCAAGCTTCTCAAACATTTTCGTACATTTTCTGAAAGCTAGAGACTTGGTGTTGGCTTTCCCACGTTAGCTCACGTTAACTCATGTTAGCTCATGTTAGCGTGATTTCTAAACTCCATGGAAGCGATGGTTATGTTTCAGGCGGCTGATCGTGTTTGACGTATTAAAGCTTGTGCTATTTTTCCCTCCTTCGCTTGGAGCATTTATCACAAATAACCAGCGAACTATCTTCTTCTGAAACTTTAACGAAGTTCCATGCAGTCTCCATGTTGATTTTTTTTTTTTTAAATCAACGCACTGTGCCGCAATGCTGCATTCAAGGTGTAATGTAAATTCCTCTGTTCCCTCGTTTGCTAGTCGTTCCTCCAGCCTTTTCTATTTTTTCTATTTTGTATGTGTAACATGTGGGAAAATACTGCGAAAATCATTTAAAGTCAGCAACTACTAAAATTATGACTGAGTTAACGAGTTGTTTTCTGGCATGAGGGGGTATTCTTGATTTTCCTTACTGAGAAATCGTTTTTCTGATTATGCCGATGTCACTTGAACATAACATTCACTGCTGGTCATTCAAGGCTCAGAGGGAGAGAGGCACTGCCGTGGTGACAAAAATATATATGTTATCGGGGCTATTCGCCGTGATATCGGACTTATCGGGATTACGTCATAATTATCGTCCCAATAGTTATTGGGTAATTATCAGGATTAATATCGGATAGTATATCAGATAGTTATTGGCCCGATATTTATCAGGTCGATAATTATCGGTCCGATAGTTATCGTGTCAATAATTATGTTATTATATTATGTTATTATACAATTATAATTATGTTATCGGGACTATTCGTCATGAAATCGGACTTATCGAGATGACGTCATAATTTCCTGTTATCAGCCCCATAGTTATCGGGTCGATAATTATTGGTCCGATAGTTATCGGGTCGATAATTATTGGTCCGATAGTTATCCTGTCGATAATTATGTTATTATATTATGTTATTATACATTATAATTATGTTATCGGGGCTATTCGTCATGATATCGGACCTATCGAGATGACGTCATAATTTCCTGTTATCGGCCCAATAGTTATCGAGTCGATAATTAACGTGCATCCCTAAGTCAGCTAACAATTTTTTTTTGCAGCAGCAGCGTTGACCTCTAGTATTAATACACTGCCAGTGTTGCTGGTGTTGCTTCGGAGGAGGTAGAGGAGAAGTTCTTGGGGAAGGTAATTTCAACAGTTTGGTGCATTTGCAGGATTATTGACGGTTACAAGATGCAGGTGATATTACGTAGATCCTGTGGATTTACTTGTTACTGTCTAGGTTGAGTCCAACATCTCGCTCTATCGATGGGTTTCCATTATCGGGGCTCCATGGAAAATTCTAGAAGCCTGCAGCCCGGTACGCTTTTGCATCGCTGTTTGCGCTGCTCTGTATTTACCACATCAACCTCTAGAGGGCAGTGAAGGTTCTTCTCTGCAGCTGCGGAGCCTTTTTTTGTTTTTACTTCTTTTATGCATCTCAGGGATGGCTCTGAGTTGGTGCTGATCAATTTTTGACAAACTTTCGTTCTACCCAGCTTCAAAACAATGAAGGAGATATGGGTGTGAAAAAAAATTGATTTGGCAATATATTGCGATTTTCGGCCACCCAATATATCGATTTTTCAGCTCCTAATATCAATTTTTTCAAAAACACTAATAATAAACAATAAATAGGTTGTTTTGAAGCAAATAGTTTTGACTCAATTTGTCCTCTGGAATGATCAATATCATCTGATGAACATATATAGCAACTTGATTTTTCATCTCTACTTTTTATTTTTGATATTAACTGGGTAGAATATCGCAATATATAGTGATATTGTGACATCATGATGTCCTTGCCAATACTCACCCTAGAAGGAGAATTAACAGAATTAATACGAAGAAGAACAGATCTATTTGGCTTAAATGGTCCCTGCGTGTCCGTTAGCTGTTCGTGTGCACGGCGGTGGCGGCTGTGAGTGAGGAGACTTCGGTCATGGATGTCGGTGTGACTGTCATTTACAACTTCATGATTATGATCACAGAGGAAAAGAAAGCTTATTTTGGCAGTCGACTGATCTTTTACCTGATCAAATTACTGTTTCTGCTGTCAACGTGTCGCGCTTCACCTCCTCCCTGTACTTATTATCTCTTCTACTCATTTTTCCAAAGGCGTATGTTCTTTCGAGGGCCATGTGGAGTTTACATGAGAGACGATAACCCCCCCCCCCCAATTTTTATGTGACTTTCATTACATGCCGACACTAAGATTCTGTGTTGACAAATTTTCATAATTGACACAATCAATTATGTCGAGTAATGCAAAGCATGCTGGTTGCCCTGCAGGGCGTGGGAATGTGTCAGTGGATCTGCCTGCGACGAACCGGAGCATCACGAAGTGAATCCTCCAGCTGCTCCGGCCTGAGCTGCAGCTATCTGGAGGAGGGGTTTGCACAGTGAAGAAAGTTTCCAAAAGTCATTGCTGCAGGACCATGCGTTGCAGGACCATGTGTTCCAGGACCACACGTTGCAGGACCATGCGTTGCAGGACCATGCGTTGCAGGACCATATGTTGCAGGACCATGCATTGCAGGACCATATGTTGCAGGACCATGCGTTGCAGGACAATATGTTGCAGGACCATGCGTTGCAGGACCATGCGTTGCAGGACCATATGTTGCAGGACCATGTTGCAGGACCATGCGTTGCAGGACCATGCGTTGCAGGACCATATGTTGCAGGACCATGCGTTGCAGGACCATGTTGCAGGACCATATGTTGCAGGACCATATGTTGCAGGACCATATGTTGCAGGACCATGCGTTGCAGGACCATGCGTTGCAGGACCATATGTTGCAGGACCATGCGTTGCAGGACCATGCGTTGCAGGACCATATGTTGCAGGACCATGCGTTGCAGGACCATGCGTTGCAGGACCATGTTGCAGGACCATATGTTGCAGGACCATATGTTGCAGGACCATGCGTTGCAGGACCATGCGTTGCAGGACCATATGTTGCAGGACCATGCGTTGCAGGACCATGCGTTGCAGGACCATGCGTTGCAGGACCATATGTTGCAGGACCATGCGTTGCAGGACCATGCGTTGCAGGACCATATGTTGCAGGACCATGCGTTGCAGGACCATGCGTTGCAGGACCATGCGTTGCAGGACCATGCGTTGCAGGACCATCCGTTGCAGGACCATCCGTTGCAGGACCATGCGTTGCAGGACCATATGTTGCAGGACCATGTGTTGCAGGACCTTGCGTTGCAGGACCTTGCGTTGCAGGACCATGCGTTGCAGGACCATATGTTGCAGGACAACGCGCTGCAGGACCGCGCATTGCAGGACCGCGTGCTGCAGGACCGCGCGCTGCAGGACCGCGCGCTGCAGGACCGCGCGCTGCAGGACCACATGCGCTGCAGGACCACGCACGCTGCAGGACCACACGTTGAAGGACCATATGTTGCAGGACCACGCGCTGCAGGACCACGCGCTGTAGGACGATTAATCTTTGCATTGATGCGCTATTTGAAAAACCTGGCTGCAAGACCTGCAGCACATTTGCAAGATTGTGAGTCACATAAACTGTGAAGTTGAAACTTTCAAAGCGATGTACATGTTTTCTCCACCAGCTTCATCTGAAAGTCCCCCCCCCCCAGTGGGACAGTTCAACATTTCCACACTAAAGGCACATTTTTAACATTTGTTTTCTCTGTATAAACTGATTTACTGCGCACTAATTATTTCCATTTTGACTGTGTGGTCGGGTTTGTCTTTCGTTCTCCGTCCCACATCAGTCTGCTGCACGCTCATATGTTTTCTCATGTTCAAGTTGAAGTGTTGTGTTGTGGGTTTTTTTTTTTGGTTTTTTTGTTCTACATTTTATTTCCCCACAATACTGAATCATCGCCATCAGCTCTCTGAATACATAACGTGACCTGTGTACGACGTGAATCAAGAGCTGGTTGTCTGACTAACTGGAACAACTTGATGAGAGCTACTGAACGGCTAATGAGGTACAGTGACTCAAACGCTCATCAGAGCTCAGGAAGATCTGGGAGACAAATGCCGGCTGTCATCAGGAATTTATCTAAAGGCTCTGATGAGCAAACAAGGTTTGTTTGTGGATGGAAATCTGAAGCGGGAGGAAGATTCACCGCCAGGCTGTCGCGTCCGACATTGAACATGGTGTCATTGCTAAATCAAACGGGTAAACTTTCTTTTTAAATGAAACACAAAAAGCGTCGACAGTCTGTATTACCATTTCACCACAGCCGGGGGTGCTGTGTACATTTGGATTGGACTTTGGCTCGGGATGGGTCAGGACGGTTAATGGTTTCTGTCATTTTTATCGTCTTTGTCTTGTGTTCATTGCTCTAATCATCTTTTATTAAGTTGGTGGGTGGCTAGCAGCTAAACTGGTGCATTACTACCACCAGGTGGAGCACCAGCTTGCTAAGTCAGTGGATCCTGTCCGGCCCGATGCTCTCACACTAGGCGTGTGGGAAAAAAA
Source organism: Hirundichthys speculiger (assembly GCA_018398805.1). Taxonomy (NCBI): domain Eukaryota; kingdom Metazoa; phylum Chordata; class Actinopteri; order Beloniformes; family Exocoetidae; genus Hirundichthys; species Hirundichthys speculiger. The sequence continues at coordinate 473,853 of JAGFBZ010000054.1, forward strand.
TCGATTTGGCAATATATTGCAATTTTCAGCCGTCCAATATAACGATTTTTCAGCTCCTAATATCGAGTTTTTAGGAAAAAATTTACAGTGGTTACAATTGGGGGGAGTATTGGCAAGGACATCGCAATACGATATGTATCATGATACTTGAGTCGAGATACAGTATTATCGTGATATCGCAATATCGCGATATATTGCGATATTCTACCCAGTTAATTTCAAAATTAAACGTAGAGATGAAAAATCAAGTTGCTGTATATGTTCATCAGATGATATTGATCATTCAGAGGACAAATTGAGTCAAAACTATTTGCTTCAAAACAACCTATTTATTGTTTATAATTAGTGTTTTTGCACTTTTAAATTTTAAACAATTTAGATGTGAAAATTAAACAATTTTCCAAAAAAATCGATATTAGGAGTTGAAAAATCGATATTATATTGGGCGGCTGAAAATAGCGATATATTGCCAAATCGATTTTTTTTTCACACTCCTAGTTACAATGCTGTCAGTATGTTGTAATGGTTTCTTAAATGTGCAAAAACACTAATAAACAATAAATAGGTTGTTTTGCATGTATGTCGTATACATGTATACAATACATGTCGTGCATGTATTGTTGTGATCTTGCTGCTACTGCACTGCTAATTGCCCCCTGGGGACAATAAAGTTTTCTTGATCTTGATCTTTGAATACGAATTTTTAAGATTGAAATTTTTCAGCATCAAAATCAGACTTTGAATTTTAAAAAACATCAGATTTCTAGCACTGAATTTTTTTTTGCCTCTGAATATGTCCACTTTAAAAAAAAAAAAAATCAACATCTCAAAAAAATGTACAATTACTGTGCAATAGCGCATTTACCGTTTATTAGCGGCCTGTCTGTGCGTGTGTTTGTACTGTGCGTGCGGTGCGACCGCAGGCCAGAGAGACGGCAGGTGGACGGCAGGTGTACAGTGTTAAAATTAATAATATCATTTACTAAATCTATTTTAAATGTTTAATACAAACAGCAAATAAAGTAAACAGACTCACCGCAGCACCATCACCTGAGTTTGCTGCCATGGCCGACCAGTCCATCTTACTATCTGGGTGGGTGTCACATGACCAATGGAGCATAACGTGATTGGCTGGACGTTGGCTGAATTGAGACAGGGATCGATTGCTTCTCCCTGGTGACCCGGATGTTGAGTCTGGTTCTTTTTTTACACTGAATTTTTTTGAGGTTGAATTTTTTTACACAGATTTGTTTTTAGAAATTGAATTTTTTTTACACTGAATTTTTTTTGAGATGTTGATTTTTTTTTCAGAGGCAAAAAAAAATTCAGTGCTAGAAATCTGATGTTTTTTAAAATTCAGTCTGATTTTGATGCTGAAAAATTTCAATCTTAAAAATTCGTGTGGGAGTGGGAGTTCACCCAACCAGTCTACATGTGTTTTGTGGACTTGGAGAAGGCGTTCGACCGTGTTCCCCGGGGATTCCTGTGGGGGGTGCTTTGGGAGTATGGGGTGCCGGACTCCCTTATACGGGCTGTCCGGTCCCTGTACGACCGGTGCCAGAGTTTGGTCCGCATTGCCGGCAGTAAGTCGGATTCGTTTCCAGTGAGGGTTGGACTCCGCCAAGGCTGCCCTTTGTCACCGATTCTGTTCATTACTTTTATGGACAGAATTTCTAGGCGCAGTCGAGGTGTCGAGGGGATCCGGTTCGGTGGCCTCAGGATTGGGTCTCTGCTATTTGCAGATGATGTGGTTCTGTTGGCTTCATCGAGCCGTGATCTACAGCTCTCGCTGGAGCGATTCGCAGCCGGTTGTGAAGCGGCTGGGATGAGAATCAGCACCTCCAAATCTGAGACCATGGTCCTCAGCCGGAAAAGGGTGGAGTGCCCTCTCCGGGTTGGGGATGAGGTCCTTCCCCAAGTGGAGGAGTTTAAGTATCTCGGGATCTTGTTCACGAGTGAGGGAAGGATGGAGCGGGAGATCGACAGACGGATCGGTGCGGCATCTGCAGTGATGCGGGTGCTGCGCCGGTCTGTTGTGGTGAAGAGAGAGCTGAGTCAGAAGGCGAAGCTCTCGATTTACTGGTCGATCTACGTTCCCACCCTCACCTATGGTCATGAGCTTTGGGTAGTGACCGAAAGAACAAGATGGCGGATACAAGCGGCTGAAATGAGCTTCCTTCGCAGGGTGGCCGGGCTCTCCCTTAGAGATAGGGTGAGAAGCTCGGTCATCCGGGAGGGGCTCAGAGTAGAACCGCTGCTCCTCCGCATCGAGAGGAGCCAGATGAGGTGGCTCGGGCATCTGGTTAGGATGCCTCCTGGACGCCTCCCTGGTGAGGTGTTCCGGGCACGGCCCACTGGGGGGAGACCCCGGGGAAGACCCAGGACACGCTGGAGGGACTATGTCTCTCGGCTGGCCTGGGAACGCCTTGGGATCCCCCCAGAGGAGCTGGAGGAAGTGGCCGGGGAGAGGGGGGTCTGGGCTTCCTTACTCTGGCTGATGCCCCCGCGACCCGACCTCGGATAAGCGGAAGAAGACGGTACGGTACGGTACGGTACCGTACGGTACGGTAAGGTACGGTACGGTAAAATTCGTGTTCAAACTCAGGTGGCACAGAAATATTTCCATAGTTTTGAAGCAAATAGTATTGACTAAATTTGTCCTCTGAATGATCAATATCATCTGATGAACATATACAGCAACTTGATTTTTCATCTTTACTTTTAATTTTGACATTAACTGGATAGAATATCGCAATATATCGTGATATCGCGATATCGCCGCATTGTGACCCAAGTGTCATGATACATATTGTATTGCGAGGTCCTTGCCAATAACTCACCCCTAATTGTAACCATTGTACATTTTTTCCTAACATTTAAAAACATTTCTTAACAAACCAGTTGAGAATTCAAGAATTAACAACAAGCGCAAACTTGCATGCTGTCATACAAGTTTGCAAAGTTGACATTTCAGTCAGTCTTATTTTATTTTTTTTAATTTAATTTTTGAAATGCAAGATTCTTTATGGTCGGCGTTAATCCCATGACGGTCACATGGAGGCTCAAACCACCGGCGTGACGACACCGGCGGGAACCTCACACACCCCGCTGAGTCAGCCAGGTTTTGTCGTAAGCGGTTTCATGCAGAACGACTTCAGGCAGACATGTTGAGACACTTCGATGGCCACGAGCAAATTCACCAACAGTTGAGCAACGACATTTATTGAAAGGAGGGATTATTTTTGGAAAATTGCGAAAGCCTCGCCTGGGAATTTTTCAGTGACGGCCTGACAGCGGCGTCTGCAGATATGCAGCCGCTGTGAAATTCCTTAACGCTTCGTTCACCGCGGCTCGAACCGAACGCGTCAGAGTGGTGGACACGTGGTGCGACCATCGGTCGTAGAAGATCCTCCGCCGGATTGCATCACTGCCAGGAACGGGGCGGAGGAGGGAAAGCTTTCCAGCCGTGTGGCGGGCAACGGTTGTCAGAGATCAGCTGAGACTTCAGGTCTGGTTTGGGTCTCGTTGGGAGCAGAAACGCTGAAGACTGACAGTTACAGTGCATGAAGCACATCAGTAAGCTATCAAGTAAATACTTGTATTTATGATAAAACAAAAGAAGATGGGTCTTGGGTTGCATTTTAAAAATGTCCACATTTTAAGGCAGTGGTTCTCAATTATTTTCTGCTGCCCCCCCTCCCCCTCAGAAGATGAAAACACGCCGCCTCCACCGTGACTATAAATGGTATCATTTATGTATAAAATTGTTATAAGTACACCTCTGCAGTAGGGGTGAGTATCGGCAAGGACCTCGCAATACGATATGTATCATGATACTCGGGTCACAATACTATTATACTATACACGATACTACTGTTGCGATATTATCAAGATATTGCGATATATTGCATTATTCTATCCAGTTAATTTCAAAATTAAAAGTAGAGATGAAAAATCAAGTTGCTGTATATGTTCATCAGGTGATATTGATCATTCAGAAGAATAATTGAGTCAAAACTATTTGCTTCAAAACAACCTATTTATTGTTTATTATTAGTGTTTTTGCAACATTAAAGTAACCATTACAACATAATGATGATATCGACATTAGGAGCTAAAAAATCGATATTATATTGGGCGGCCGAAAAAACGCGATATATTGCCAAATCGATTTCTTTTCACACCCCTACTCTGCATAACATCGTATCCTTATTTACATTAAGGAAAACAAAAATGAAATATATAAAAATATAGAAATATAGATCAACTTATAACACAGAATAACTTTTATCAAAATAGGTTTTTAGTCTGTAAAGATATAAAGTGCATTAATCCCATTCAAGCGCTACATCAGCATTGTCATATTTCCTCATGTCTCTTGAGGGTTCGTTCCCCCGGGGGGCGCACCACGACCCCCTTTGGGGGGGCGCGCCCCACTATTTTAGAAGTAAGGTAAAAGCTACAGCTCGACTCCACCACAACCCCCTTTGGGGGGGCGCGCCCCACTATTTTAGAAGTAAGGTAAAAGCTACAGGTCGACTCCAACGAGCTACAGCTCGACTCCACCACAACCCCCTTTGGGGGGGCGCGCCCCACTATTTTAGAAGTAAGATAAAAGCTACAGCTCGACTCCACCACGACCCCCTTTGGGGGGGCGCGCCCCACTATTTTAGAAGTAAGATAAAAGCTACAGCTCGACTCCACCACAACTCCCTTTGGGGGGGGGGGCGCCCCACTATTTTAGAAGTAAGGTAAAAGCTACAGCTCGACTCCACCACAACCCCCTTTGGGGGGGCGCGCCCCACTATTTTAGAAGTAAGGTAAAAGCTACAGCTCGACTCCACCACAACCCCCTTTGGGGGGGCGCGCCCACTATTTTAGAAGTAAGGTAAAAGCTACAGCTCGACTCCACCACAACCCCCTTTGGGGGGGCGCGCCCCACTATTTTAGAAGTAAGGTAAAAGCTACAGCTCGACTCCACCACGACCCCCTTTGGGGGGGCCCGCCCCACTATTTTAGAAGTAAGATAAAAGCTACAGCTCGACTCCACCACGACCCCCTTTGGGGTGCGCGCCCCACTATTTTAGAAGTAAGGTAAAAGCTACAGCTCAACTCCACCACAACCCCCTTTGGGGGGGTGCGCCCCACTATTTTAGAAGTAAGGTAAAAGCTACAGGTCGACTCCAACGAGCTACAGCTCGACTCCACCACAACTCCCTTTGGGGGGGGGGGGGCGCCCCACTATTTTAGAAGTAAGGTAAAAGCTACAGCTCGACTCCACCACAACCCCCTTTGGGGGGGCGCGCCCCACTATTTTAGAAGTAAGGTAAAAGCTACAGCTCGACTCCACCACAACCCCCTTTGGGGGGGCGCGCCCCACTATTTTAGAAGTAAGGTAAAAGCTACAGGTCGACTCCAACGAGCTACAGCTCGACTCCACCACAACTCCCTTTGGGGGGGGGGGCGCCCCACTATTTTAGAAGTAAGGTAAAAGCTACAGCTCGACTCCAACGTGGACGTGGACTCCCCCCCCGACTCCAACGTCTAATTGCCGTGACGAATCTTGTCGTTAATGCTGACTTTTTCACGAGCTTCTGGCTGACGTCCCGATGACGGGGGCCGGTGAAAAACCGGCGGCGGAGCCAAACTTTAATGTTGACTCAGTGCTTCCTTTTCCGTTCCAGCTGCGAGATGCTCCTTCAGATTTGTTGCACATGTCGGGCGAAGGCGGCTTCTCTTTACGACATCCACAAATATCCAGATCTGCGTACCGTGGCTTCGGCCTGTCTTCAATCTGGAGAGGCTTTAAGATGGATTTTTAAATTGTAAATAAATGCTGACAGTCGGAGCACCGAAGCTAAACCGAAGCTAAAGCCACGGTTGTTGTGTTACTGGGTTTTCTTTCATCTAATGACGCCGCCTGTTTAAAGTAAAGCGCCAGAATAGTTCAAGAACAGTTCTTCATGCAGACATGAGAGGGAATAAGCCTTTTTTTTTGTCTGTGCCCGGTTTGGTTTGACACCGTTTCTTGTTTCTGACTCATGAGACGGAGGCCGCCCGTGTTTTCAGTTTGATCGCCGTCCAACCGAACGAGATTCCAAGTCTCTTCCTGAGTCGGCCGGGGACTCGTGCGGATCCACCCCGCAGCTGCTCTCCAGATCCAGCAGGACATGCCTTTTAATTATCCCGAAAGCAGCTGAGCAGGACGCCGAGAGACTCTCCTCCCTAAATGTTTTGTGCCTCGAGTTTGGAGGATGTAATGTGGGAGAGTTTCGTCCTTTGGTTTGGGGCTGAAGGGCTTTCAGGAAGCCTTTCTCTCTCTAGTTTGGATGAGCTTCCCGGTTTATTGGAAGGTTCCCGTCATTTCTCAGCTGGCCCGACTGTCATCAGCCGGTCAATGCCTCTTACATGTTGTCGGTGTGCAATAATACGATCGCTGACAAGGTGAGCAGCTGCTTCCTGTAGCGCCTGGAGCCGACGCCTCTGCTCACGCCCACCCCCATCCCTCTCTGACCCCTGACCCCTGACACCTGCTGACAACTGCTCAGTTAATAATTCAGACCTGCCAGGTGTCGTGTGTGTTGCTAACAGGCTTTCAGCTTGTGTTCTGATGTGTTTTAGGTGCTAACAGTTAGCGGTGAGTATTGGCAAGGACCTCGCAATACAATATGTTTTATGATACTTGGGTCACGATACGATATTATCGCGATATCATGATATATTGCAATATTCTTCCCAGTTAATATCAAAATCAAAAGTAGAGATGAAAAATCAAGTTGCTGTATATGTTCACCAGATGATATTGATCATTCAGAGGACAAATTGAGTCAAAACTATTTGCTTCAAAACAACCTATTTATTGTTTATTAGTGTTTCAACTTTCAAACCCCTTTGTTCAAGATGATGTCGTCATTCCTCCATGTTCCATCAGATCTGCTCCATGTGTTCACTGTCCTGCTGTTCTCTAGCTGGTTACTGCAGTGCGGCTCCATCTAGTGGCACAGATGTGTAATGACAACAGAAAGTCCAGTCCTCCATTATAAAACAAAGCCATTTCTGGGTCACGTAAACCAGACAATAAAATATTAAAAACAAATTCAGTCCCGTGGCCTGTTTGCTAAAATTGAAATAATAAAAATACAGGCATTTCTTTTGTTTTTTGTGTTAGATTAAAAAACAACAAAAAATAAATAAAAATTCACTTGTTAACTTTTTGAAAATGAAATTGAAAATGGAAAAAAACAAATGATACACAGATAATTACGGATTGGTAAAGTTACTGAACTTTAACATGGACATTTTCATTTTAAAGTTCTCCCAGACGGAGGATTGAACAGAAACAAGGTTATTTGTAACAACTGACAAGTTGAACTCCCCGTTAAAAGTTTCTGCTGTTACCTCAGAAATGACCTGTTTTAATTTCTGATTGTGGCCTCTAGATTGTCAGGATTTGTTAGTAAACTTTTTTTATTTTTCAGAAAAAAACATTATGACATTAATGTCCTGGCAGTGGCAATAAGCTTTATTTTATTTGACATTTTTTAAGATGAGATTTACACTAAATATGTGTTACTGACAAGTGCTGATGTTAAAAGTGTTTGAAACAACAAATGTTATGGCACTTTAGTTCATATGGCAGCAGAACATTTAAATAAAAGTGACCTTTAAACTACTTTTGAATTCATTATTTGATTTTGAGTATACAATGCGATTAATCGTGATTAATCAGGGAAATCATGCGATTAATCGCAATTAAAAATTTTAACCGTTGCCCAGCCCTAATATCAATATTAATCTTAACATACATTTACATCATTTTCTGAAAGATTTTAAAGGGACAAAGAGATTTTGATGACATCTTGTGAGTGTTCCAATGACTTTGTTTGAACAGTGCAAATTGTTGCTTGCAAGCTTTTAAAGGTGGGACACGGGGGTTTTGAAAGAAGCTTAGAATATCGATACCTGCGGCTGAAAAATCGATACTCTCTGGGGAAAGAAGATATCGATATATATCACAGAATCAATAAAATCGCGCCATTTCGCAACATTGAGCCGAACTCGGTTGACTTGTGGAGCTGAGTCTGACGTCTCGGAGCGAAACCGCATTTGTCTGCTAAAAGCAAACCGTCAGCCCAACCGGGGCCGACCGACGCCTGTTGCCTCGAAACGAGTCCGTCAGAAGTATGTTTGGGAGTCTGGACGACGGTCAGGAATCTTTTCTGCTGGCTTCGGGTTCGCTGCATGTTGTCAGAAGCAGTCGGCTCGTGGGAGGGAAGACTTGGCTGAACTCTCGCTAATGCACACCTCAAAGGCGTGGGAGGGGAATAAAACCACGCACTCACTCTCTCTGAACGTTGAGCATCTCCAAGCTGAGTCTGGACGCTAAATATATTCCAACCACAAAGCGGTCGGAGCTAATGGAGACGTCATCGCTGGGGGGAAAAGCAAGAAGGAGGGAGCTCTTCAGAGATGGAAACTGTGGTCGGTGAGAGTGAGAGTGACCTCACCTCCGCTCGAGGTCTCCCCCCGTCTCCCCCGTCTCCCCCCGTCTGTGAACGCATCAGCCGAGTCGGTGTCTCATGTCGTAGCTCTTCCTCTAACCAGTCTGTCTGCAGGACCAGTGACCGAAGCGTAAATAGGGTTAGGGTTAGCATAAAAATGCTTGTTTTTATTTTTTCTTTTTAAATGAATATTGTTTCATTTTTAAGAGGTGTTGAAGTGAAACTTACTTCTTGTAGGCTAAATTTAGCATACTTAGCTCCGCGTTTGTTGTCAAAATGCCAACGTAGATTAAACTCTTTCACGACTGACACAAAGACATACTGTTTTTCATCTTGAGGTACAAACTTGTATTCGTTTTCCCGTCGTTCATGAAACTGCCTTCCTTGTGTATCAATTTCTCTTTTCTTGGACATATTGGGGTAAATTTGTAGAGGTTTTTCTGAAGTTCATCAGTTCTGAGCATCGTCTTGATGTCTTGCTCATGGTGAGATACTGCTACCGTTGTGGGTGACGACGAATTGTGGGAGATGTAGTTTATTGTCAACATGCGCTTTAAAGTGGCATAAGCTTATTTTAAGTCTTAAAATGTTGGTTTAAAATTTAAGCCAATAATGCACAAGCTCTCGAGGGCCACATAAAATGACGTGGCGGGCCACATTTGGCCCGCGGGCCTTCTGTTTGACACATGTGCTGTAGATAGTAACTCTGGCATGGCAGCTTTTTGACAACGTCACTTGATCTGCTTCGCGTTGCATCCAGACAGGATCGTTTGTGTTGTCTCATCATAAACGCATCATAAAACGGCTTCATCCAGAGGTCGTTGGATGCCGAACGAAGCCAGAAGTCAGATCGCTGCAGCTCGTGGAGAACGTCGGCTCAGCCGCCGTCAGATGGACTGCTGGGAACCATTTCATAAGAGCTCCAGACGGAGAACCACGCGTTAAAACAATCGCCGTTGAGTGTCACCTCCTGCACGTGGTGTTTACAGCTGCAGGCGTTTGGCCGCTGTTCCCCTTCACCCGCCGCTGTTCTCATCAGTTGCTGCAGAAACGGCCTCAGTATTGAGGCACCGACCACTAGGGATGGGAATTGATAAGATTTTTCCGATTCCGATTCCATTATCCATACGATTCGATTTTTTCATGTCTTCCAGCCTCTGAACCAGCCAGACTCTCTCTCTCTCATCACGGTCATCTTCTAAATGTAATGCAGAAGACATTCGTTTAATAGCATAGCGTTAATGTTATAGCGTGTTTTACAACGCAGCACATAGGCAGTGGGATAGCTACTAACCAGAGTTACCAGAGGTGATCTTAGCTTGGCTACTGCTGCTGGGTTGAGATCCATCAGTCCGAAGCGTCAAAAATACGACACTCGTTATCGCATGTTGTGTGCGCAAATGTTTCTGCATGTTAGTCGTGTTCCCTCCCGACGCTGTTATCTCCACTTTACAATGACTGCTAGTTGCCTTGTTGCATCTTCACCTTTGGAGCGTTTGAATCCGGTGGGCGCCATTGTTGTTTACAACTGCCATTGTCAGCATCATCAGCATCGTCAGTATCATTAGCATCATTAGCATTGTGAGCATCATCAGCATCGTCAGCGCCATTAGCATCGTCAGCATCATTAGCATCATTAGCATCGTCAGCATCATTAGCGTCGTTAGCATCATTAGCATCGTCACTTTCTTTGGTGAAGTCAAGCCAAACTTTGGAACGTTTGAACCTGGTGGGCGCCATTGTTGTTTACAACTGCAATGCGCGTGCTAAACCGACATAACTTAATCACGTAAACGCTTCCTGGAATTGACTGGGCGTAACTTGCGTAAATTACATGAGATTGGTGCTGGTTGGAATTGATAAGAGAATCGCTGGATAAACTGCCAAATGATTCCATGGAATTGAAACACACGGAACCGGTTCTCGATTCCCAACCCTATCGACCGCTGCATGCAGGCATCCGTCCACCGCTGCAGGGAGGCATCCACCATGCAGTGTTGCATGCATGCATCCACTGCTGCATGCTTTGGAAATGCCAAAAGAGGATTTAACGGTTCTTCACGTGCAGACCCATGATATAAAAACATCAACTCCTGATATTAAATGGACTTCACAGAGCTGCAGCTTCTACATTAGAAATGATCCCGAATGGTCTGAAAGCATGCTTTAATAAAGAAGGGACGCGGGGGACGGGGAAAAAAAATTCTGAATATTCAGAGCAAGGCGGATGTGGGCTGCAGCGCCGCATCGACACATGGTTTCAATCAATCCTGCGTGAGCAAACCTGTTCCTCGTACCGGTCACCAGGAAGGCTGGGAATGAGGCCCGTTAGCACCCGTTAGCATCGGGTGTCTCTGATCGGACCGGGTCGGGTGTGTTTAAATCATTCTGAAGAAACTGCATGTCATGTTCGGTAAGTCTGAGGCCTCTGCGGACGCTCTTGAGTTCGGCTCGCTGAGCTGGGTGGTTTAAAGCGTCTAATTAAGGTGCAGTAAAGTCTGGAAATTCAATCAGGGTGAGCAGCAGTTACAACGAGGGGAGGAGGTGTGTTCGTCGAGCTGCCACATGGGACGTCATTTACCGAGGGAGAGCCGAGGTTTTTCTCACCATGAATTAAATACGCTTTTAATCTCCGGAACAGCTGACAAGAGTTGTGCGTGTTCTCAGGACTGTTGCAGAAAAAATTCCCTCCTTGAGCAAAAAAGGGTGCCAAAGAGTTTCATAACTCAGTCTGATGGGGGGAAGACTTCCAACAGAAACTCATAAAAGTTTGGCTCCCAGAGTGGAATTCAGACAAGTGAGCAAAGCAGCTTCCTCTGGGTTTTTTAAAAAAACTTTTTCCTGTAAAGATGTTGCACTGGTGTTTTCTGTTCGATGGTGGGACTGACAGAACAGGGCTGATGTTGGATTCACTGACTGGTGCATGTGTTGGTGTTTGCATTTAAGCAAACAGTCCACGTCTGAGTGCATCTGAGTGTCTTTTCTGTTTGCACCAGAATCAGCTGCTCACGGTCCAGAACCGATCGGTCAAGTGTCCAGATGTCCCACACGTGGATCCATTAGTGCGTCCACACCAGCTGATGGGGAATATTTCTCTGTTGAGCTCCTTAAATGGGTTACTTTACTGTGTTCAGCAGATGCTTTTATCTCCTGATGTAAATAAAGATGTTTGACTTGTAAAGCCGCGTTGGTGAGCCGTCCTGCTGTTTGAGTGGCTCTCAGGCTTTTCCTCGGTGTTCCCGTGCTGGTCAGAGACAAACATTTAGTAAAAGGTTGCTTCCACTGGGAAGCTCTCACTGTGGTCAGCGCTCCGTGAAGAACTGGGACTGGGACAGAAAACTCCCGTCAGATGAGCAGAAATGGATGCTATCTTGACGGAGATCCACTCCATCAGCTTCCTGCTCTCATCATGAGCATCGTTAGCATCGTGAGCTTCATCAGCATCGTCAGCATCATTAGCATCATCAGTATAAATAGCATCATCAGCATCGTCAGCATCATCAGCATCGTCAGCATCATTAGCATCGTGAGCATCATCAGCATCGTTAGCATCGCCAGTATCGTGAGCATCGTTAGCATCGCCAGCATCGTGAGCATCATCGGCATTGTGAGCTTCATCAGCATCGTCAGCATCATTAGCATCATCAGCATCATCAGCATCATCAGCATCGTCAGCATCATAGCATCGTGAGCATCATCATCAGCATAGTATCATCGTTAGCATCAGCATCATCATCGTCATTAGCATCATCAGCACTGTCAGCATCGTCAGCATCGTTAGCATCATCAGTGTCGTTAGCATCATCAGTATTGTTAGCTAGCATCGTGAACATCATCAGCATCATGAGCATCATTAGTATCATCAGCAACATCAGCATCATGAACATCGTCAGTATCATTAGCATCATTAGCATCATCAGCATTATTAGCATCATCAGCATCATTAGCATCATGAGCATCATTAGGATCATGAACATTATCAGCATCATGAGTATCATCAGCATCGTTAGCACCATTAGCATCATTAGCATTGTCAGCATCATCAGCATCATTAGTATCGTTAGCATCATTAGCATCGTTAGCATCATTAGCATCGTGAGCATCATTAGCATCATGAACATTATCAGCATCATGAGTATTATTAGCATCATCAGCATTGTTAGCACCATTAGCATCATTAGCATCGTCAGCATTGTGAGCATCCTGAACATTGTCAACATCATTAGCATCATTACAAATACAAATACAAATAAACTTTATTGATCCCCCGAGGGGGAAATTCAAGTTTCAAGTACACCACACGCTGCAGTCTGGTGTACTTGAGGAGCTGCCGGCGTCCAGCGCTCCTTCTTCATGTCCCGGTCCTGTGGTCCGAGTGCTAACTCCAGTTAACAGGCGTTAAAACTGTTAAAAGCCGTTAAAATCAGTATATCTTCACAATGGTGAATCAACTGAGATATAACTGGTCAGAAGAGGAAACACCGATGAACCAAACTGTCTCCTCTGGGAAGACCGAGCTCCCTCAGTCGGGCGAGCGATGGAGCCGACCGTCCCAGAGTCCCGGTTCATCATGCAGACTGGTTGGTGGCGTCACCCCTGGCGGTGCCGGGCCCACCAGGTCCTCAGACGGCCACTGCCAGGTCAGCTGACTCACTTAGCATTGTTAGCATCATCAGCATCATTAGCATCATTAGCATCGTCACCATCATCAGTAGGTGTTCATGGTGTCCATGATGGACTCTCTTCCCACTAAGTTTGTGTCTCCCTTGTGTTTGACGTGCTGTCATGAAAATGAAAATGAAAAATACTTTATTTATCCCATAAAGGGAAATTCAATGTAGTAAGGGCTCTTTTTTTTTTTTTTTTTTTTTTTTTTTTAATAAACAACAGACAGCAATAATAATAATAATAACAGGTGTTAAGTCTTGTTGTGGAGGCTGATGGCTGCTGGCAGGAATGATCTTCTGGGCGGATCCGTGTCTGGCCGGAGATTCTGGAACTTTTCAAAGTTGGAAACTTTACATGGGATCCGTTAGGAAGAAACTGGAAATTTTCCATGTTCTTGGGTGCAAAACAACAGTAATTAAGTCTGAGGACGATAGCCAGTGTGACGCGTCCTCACCTGGATGAGCGCCGTCTTGTCCTATAAGTCGATAAAATACAACATCACCACTTTACTCCAGTTTGGAGCATCGGCTCGGCTTCCCGTGAGAGAGTTCTGGAAACCTCCGGAGCTTTCCGGGGATGTTTCCCACCCTTTCACCGTGCTGGTTGAGTCATTGTTTTTCTTCCCTGTTAATTTGCAGGTCACATGTTTTGATGATAGCGCTCATGTGCACGTGTCCTGGACGTGGGTGCGTCCGGTCCCTTCATGCAGACGGATGAACTGGTCGGCGCTACGTCACCGTTGGCGTTGCGCGCTGGTGCACCTGAGTTTCACCACCACCGTTGTCGGCTTGTGTTTGCTCGGGCTCTGTGAGGTTTACTGAGACCTTTGGACGTCAGCGCATCGACACGCTCGGTTCCCACAGACCCGCCTCCACCTCTGCCAGCGCATGTTTTCAAATCTGAATAATTCCTGCTGCTCAGCTGCTCATCCATCCGTAACTCGACGGAGGCGTCCAGGTGACTGGCAACGGTTCACGGTCACCTTGAAGAGCTGGAGCGCTTCAGGTTTGGGCCTAAACTTTTAAAAAAGTCACATTCGGCTGACAAACGATCCTGCAGTTCCTCCTCCTCCTGCAGAGTTTGCTTTTTGAAATCCGGGTCTGTTTGCTCAGCGAGCCGCACGATTTCAAAATAAACAGGCGGCGGTCATGTGAGGCGAGGCGGTTAGTCGCGTTAACCCCGGCCATAAAGACGGCTTCCCGCTCAGGGTTGATCATTAATCTGCCCGGCGAGCTCGTATCTCCTGAGGCAGAACCCACGGCCTGGTTAGGGTTAGCCCTAATGCTAACGCTAACCCTAACGGATGAACGCAGGGAAACAAAACCATTGTGTGGCACCTGATGTTGCGATGTGCGCGTGGGACTCGAGGCTGGAAGGACTGATGATCCCAGACGTGAACAACATCTGTCCTCTGTTCATCATAAAGCGTTTACGGCTGCTGTGACTTTCACTTGTTTTGTTTAGGGATGCACGATAACTGTTTTTTAAAACCGATACCGATAACCGATAACTTTCAGCTCCTAAAGGCCGATACTGATAACCAATAACACACACATATACCTAAGATCATTACATCAATGCTATGAACAAAACCAAAAATAGTTTGGACTCTTTAGATGAACAGATATTTATTTTTTTCTTGCTGCTTGCTTGGTGATGTTAGCTCACGTTAGCTCACATTAGCTCACGTTAGCTCACGTTAGTGCAATTTCAAAACTCCATGGAAGCGATTGTTATGTTTCAGGTGGCTGATCAGGTTTGACGTATTAAAGCTTGTGCTATTTTTCCCTCCTTCGCTTGGAGCATTCGTCACAAACTATCTTCTTCTGAAACTTTAATGAAGTTCCATACAATCGCCACCATGTTTGTTTGTTTTTATCAGCGCACTGAACTGCATGCTGCATTCAAGGTGTAACGTAAATTCCGAAGTTCCCTCGTTTGCTCGTCGTTCTTTCTGCCTTTTCTATTTTTTTCTTTTTTTATGTGTAACATGAGGGAAAATACTGCGAATATCAATTAAAGTCAGTAACTACTAAAATTATGACCAAGTTAACGAGTTGTTTTCTGATATGAGGGGATATTCTTGATTTTCCTTACTGAGAATTTGTTTTTCTGATTATGCCGACGTTACTTGAACATAACATTCACTGCGGGTCATTCAAGGCTCAGAGGGAGCGAGGCACTGCTGTGTTGACAAAAATATATATGTTATCAGGGCTATTCATCGTGATATCGGACTTATCGGGATGATGTCATAATACCTGTTATCGGGTCGGTAATTATCGTGCACCCCTAGCTTTGATGTAAAGTGCTGATCCTCGTCCTTTCTTCTTCTTCTTTTGTCACAAATCCAAGTGCCACGAAACCATTTTGCTTTTATGAGGAACGTCACAAACATGTTTGTGGGTTTTTTTGTCCACATTCTCAAATGTTTTGGAATCCTGGAAGAAAAAAAAAGTGAGAGAAAAAAAGAGCCTCATGAAAGCTGCAGTTGTTTTTGCGTTCTTGCAATCTGATGCTTCTCACAACCCCAGTTCATAAATTTAACTGGGCGCTAGTTTTTTTTGTTTTTTGTTTTTTGACGCTCTAATCCGGAGCCTGCAGACGGCGTCTGAGTCTGCAGCGGCAGCGGCGGCGGCGGCGGCGGCGGCGAGGGCCTGCAGCTGTCGGCGACGTGCAGCTGGGCCAAACGGGGTCAGAGTTCAGCAGCCTCAACCTGGCGCTCTGATTCCCACACCGAGAAAAAACCGCCGCACCTTCCGGTTCTCCTCACACGTTTCATTCGTTCCAGACGTTTTTATTTTTTTAATTCTGTTTCCAGCAAGTCTCGGTAAATGTCTTCACAAGCTTCGGCAGCTGAGCACAGAGGAGAGGACGGGAGCAGCCGTGGCAGCAGCAGCGACGTGCCGTCGGTTGTGCCGTGGCTTCGGTAAAGAAGCAGCTCAGTGTTTTTTCCCGCCGAGGCTTCTGGGTAAGAGACTGGCTGCAGCGGAGCACAGGACCCCGTTTGTGGCGCGAGAGGAAGTGGAATCTGTCGTACGGGGACAGCTGCTCATTCCCGACCCCGATGGCGTACTAACGCTCACAGCACAGCGCCCCCACCCCCCTTCCCCCCGTAGCGAGAGCATCAGGCACACATGCCGAGGTCACGGGTCACCGCTTCAGCTCTTCACTCCGCCCCCCGCAGACGTTTGGAGCGGGAGGCCTGTGCTGATGTTTTGGCTCTGTGTGGCGGGGGGGGGGAGGGGAGGGGGATAATGGACACATGTTGTTTAATGAGGATGTTAAACTGTGGGTGGCTGGACACTAATGAGCCCTTAGCCTGGTTAGGGTAAGGTTTAGGGGGTTAGGATTAGGGTTAGGGGGTTAGGATTAGGGTTAGGGGGTTAGGGTTAGGGCGTTAGGATTAGGGTTAGGGGTTAGGGGTTAGGGTTAGGGGTTAGGGTTAGGGGTTAGGGCGGGTTAGGGTTTAGCGGGTTAGGGGGTTAGGGTTAGGGTTAGGGTTAGTGGGGTTAGGGTTAGGGGTTAGGGGGTTAGGGTTAGGGTTAGGGGTTAGGGTCGGGTTAGGGGGTTAGGTTAGGGTTAGGGTTAGGGGTTTGGGGGTTAGGGTTTAGGGTTAGGGTTAGGGTTAGGGTTAGGGTTAGGGGGTTAGGGTTAGGGTTTGGGGGGTTAGGGTTTGAGGGTTAGGTCGTTAGGTTAGGGTTAGGGGTGGGTTAGGGTTAGGGTTAGGGGTTAGGGGTTTGGGTTAGGGGGTTAGGGGGTTAGGGTTAGGGTTAGGGTTAGGATTAGGGTTAGGGTTTAGGGGTTTAGGGTTAGGGTGTTAGGGTTAGGGTTAGGGTTAGGGGGTTTAGGGTTAGGGTTAGGGGTTTAGGGTTGGGTTAGGGTTAGGGTTAGGGGTTAGGGTTAGGGTTAGGGGTTCGGGTTGGGTTTAGGGGTTAGGTTAGGGTTAGGTTAGGGGTTTAGGGTTTGGGTTTAGGGGTTTAGGGTTAGGGTTAGGGTTCGGGTTGGTTAGGGGGTTAGGATTAGGGTTAGGGTTAGGGGGTTAGGGTTAGGGTTAGGGGGTTAGGGGGTTAGGGTTAGGGTTAGGGGGTTTTTAGGGTTTAGTTAGGGGTTAGGGTTAGGTTATTTTAGGGTTTTCGGGGTTAGGGGGTTAGGGGTTAGGGTTAGGGGTTAGGGTTGGGTTAGTTTTAGGGTTAGGGTTATTTTTAGGGGGTTAGGTTAGGGGTTAGGTTCGGGGTTAGGGGGTTAGGGTTAGGGGGTTAGGGTTAGGGAGTTAGGGCTACGGGGTTAGGGTTAAGGTTAGGGGTTAGAGGTTAGGGGTTAGGGGGTTACGGTTAAGGGTTAGGGTTTGGGGGTTTAGGGTTAGGGTCTAACCCTAACCCTAACCCTAAACCCCTAACCTCTAACCCCTAACCCTAACCCCCTAATCCTAACCCCCTAACCCTAACCCTAACACTCTAACCCTCTAGATGGTGAAACGGTGCAGGTCCCAGCTTCAGGAGACGTCTCCTGACCCATCCAGATGTCCAGATGTGTCTCACACGTCAAGATGCTTCTTAGAAAAGGACGCCTGCACTTTTGTGCACAAAAGAAGAGCTTTTTCTTTCATTTTCACCCCGTTTATATGAACATTTTTCAGCTGCTGCAGATGCCCAGAATCCTGCCGGTTGAGCCTCATAGTTGGAAGTCTTGCCATGATGAGGCAAATTTATCCTGAACTCGCATTATCTCCTCTGTTTACCCGCTCAAGGACAGAGGAAGTCTTCAGAAATGTCTCAAAAGTCCAAAGCGTTTCAGAAACGGAGGGGGAACCGTCCTCTTCTGCAGGATGCACCTCTTTAGAAACCGGCGCTGCAGCTTTGTGCCATCCATGTCTGAAGTAGAGCAGATGCAGTAAGATGATTAGATGGAGATAAAGATGAGTAACTGCAGTAATCTGGCTCGCTGCTGCTGCTCAGTTGATGCTTCTACAAAGGCCCGGCGTTCAGACTGGATTTAACTTGTCGACAACAACCCTCACCTTTATTTTATTTTATTTTTTTATTTAGCGCCTTCATGAGGCCTAAGCCTTCGTGGATTTACAAGTTCTCGATGTTGGTTTTTATCCAGTAACAGATGCGGGACTCCTCCTTTTCTTCTGTCCATCATTAACCTCAAATGAGATCTTTTGATGCTGGAGTTCAGGCAGTCAGCTGTGATGAATGAGGGAGGGGAGGGGGGGGGGGGGGGGGGGGCGGAGACTTCAGAGACCCGGCGGCTCGGAAATGCGCCCGTACCTCCGCGGGTCAGCGTGGCGAAAGGAAGGGAGGACTGAGTAGATTAAGAGAAGAGAGGAGGTGGTGCCTCCGTCTCGGACGGGCGGCACATGCAGACGACAAGGGCGTACACGTTTGTGTGTGTGGTGGGGTCCTGAAAAGTGTGCCGGTGGGGAGGAGGGACCCCCCCCCCCCCCCCCCCCCCAATCTCTTTTGGCATGCAGGCGTGATGGTGGCATCAGATTCCTCTGCTGGTGCACATCAGGAATGTCCCTGCAGTCGCCGCCGGTAAACAGACCACGCCCTCTCTTTGTTGCTCATGACGATGGAGGATCAGACATCAGCCTCTAGAGCTTCTGTGTTTATTTTCCTCCTAAACGGTCTAAAAAACTTTATTCAAAGAGGAAACCTGCTCTGATTCTGTAATGTTCTTCCTGCCAAGAACGTCCCTTGAACTTCCTGACCTCCTTTTCTTCTTCTCTCCCTCTGTGGACTCGCCACCGAGGCCGACCGCTGCACGACGCCAGATTTAGTTCTGTTTGTAAAACCAGTGAGCATGATGTTTGTCGTCCATTTAAAGCTGCAGATGGGAGGAGCCAAAAGCAGCAGAGATGCATCTAATCCAGTTTTCTAAAAACCGTGGCAACGCTGTGGTCATGTGCAAATCAGGAAGAGATCGGCGCTTCGCCAGTCAGCGCTCAGTCAGCGCTCAGTCATTATGTGTGACCCCGCTCAGACCGTTAGCAGCTAACGCTGATGGGACGTCTGAACCCGTCTCCGGTCAATCGGTGCTCGGGGACGCTTGTGTCCACTTTCTCCTCGTAGTCCTAGCATGAACGCGTCCAGGGACGGATTTAGCGACTGCGTAACAGATCGCCGCCAATGAGATGGTTTTTCATGCACGTCTGTAATAAAGCTCGGTTGCGGCGCATGTTTCTTTCTGCGTCTTGTGAGTTGTGCCTCATTGTTTCCAGCTGCTGATTGTTGTTAGTGTTTTCAAGCATGTCTTTTTTTTTAGTTGTTGTTTAATTCTTATCACCTGTCAATCAATCAGTGCGACTCTTGAGTAGGGCTGAGTATTGGCAAGGACCTCACTATACGATATGTATCACGATACTTGGGTCACGGTGCGATATTATCACGATATCGCGTCATCACGATATATTGCGATATTCTACCCAGTTAATATCAAAATTAAAAGTAGAGATGAAGAATCTAGTTGCTGTAAATGTTCATCAGATGATATTGATCATTCAGAGGACAATTTGAGTCAAAACTATTTGCTTCAAAACAACCTATTTATTGTTTATTATTAGTGTTTTGCACATTTAAATTTTAATTTTCGATTTCAATTTAGATGTGAAAATTTTCCTAAAAAAAATCGATATTTGGAGCTGAAAAATTGATATTATATCGGGCGGCCGAAAATCGCAATATATTGCCAAATCGATTTTTTTTCACACCCTTAGTTACAATGCTGCCAGTATGTTGTAATGGTTACTTAAATGTGCAAAAACACGACTAAACAATAAATAGGTTGTTTTGAACCAATTAGTTTTGACTCAATTTGTCCTCTGAATGATCAATATCATCTGATGAACATATACAGCAACTTGATTTTTCATCTCTACTTTTAATTTTGATATTAACTGGATAGGATATCGCAATATATCATGATATTGCGATATCGCCGCATCGTGACCCAAGTGTGACAACTGACAACTATTAGTAACCAATAAAAATTCAATATTAGGAGCTGAAAAATCGATATTATATTGGGCGGCCGAATATCGAGATATATTGCCAAATCGATTTTTTTCACACCCTTACTCTTGAGTGACCAGAATAAAACAACTTTAAAAGTGCGTCGTAATTAGCGTACCTGCTTTCTTTCAGTCCCTCCGGCTTCATCTTTAATATCTTTGAATGAAAGGACCTCAAACATTTAAGGAGTTACAGGAACCTCAAAGAACCTTAAAGAGTCTTCCTGATCATCACGTGTCTCTGTGCTGCTGCACAGTAGGGGTGTAAAAGAAAAATCCATTTGGCAATATACCGCAATTTTCGGCCGCCCAGTATAATATCGATTTTTCAGCTCCTGATATCAATTTTTTTCCAAAACACGAATAATAAACAATAAATAGGTTGTTTTGAAGCAAATAGTTTTGACTCAATTTGTCCTCTGAATGATCAATATCTTCTGATGAACATATACAGCAAGAAAATCGCAATAGGGAGTATCATGATACGTATCGTATTGCAAGTTCCTTGCCAATACTCACCCCTCCTTCACAATTTGATCAACATTGTTTAAATTGAAAAAAGAGAAAAAGATATGTTGTTTGTCGTTTTTTTAAAGTCAGGGTCAAACGGGGGCAGTTCCTCCATGAGCTTCCTGGTGTCACCTTCATATCTCCCCCTGGAGATCATGGGAGCTTTTAATCATGGAGCAGTGAGGTAGAGGGTTGAGGACAACAGACAGGACCCCCCCCCCCCCCCCCACACACACACACACACACTCCACCCCCAGGACTCGCCCACTGCTGACACTGCAGACCTCAGCTTTACTCTTTACTTTACTTTGCGCTCTGCTAACTTTTCTTCCAGCCAGGTGCCCCCTCGTCTGCCTCGCCGCTTTGTCCGAATGAATGACCCCGCAGGTCAGAGGCCCTTCATGTGTGCTTCAGAGAGGGGGGGGGGGTGAAATGGGGACCTGGGGGGGGCTCAGATAAGCGCACCACTTGTTTTTCCATTAGCATTAGCCCGTCACGCTAATGAACAGCGGCACATGTGGCTTTGCGATTAAGAGGGAATCCACTTGAAGGGCCCCTCGGATCTTTTCCTGGAGGCTGCTTCAGGGCAACCTCGTCCAAGTTTAAATCCTCATCCAAGTTTAAATCCTTGTCCAAGTTTCTAAATCCTCCCCGTTTCTGCCGAGTAGAGCCGATCCAGCGCTTTCATCAGCCATCCGAGTTTCTGAACAACGTTCCCTCAGCACGTTCCCCCCCAGCTCCTCAGATTAGAGGCCGTTCCCCCCTCCCTCCCGGCGAACACCAGAAAGTGAGAAAACTGTGGTCATTAAGCGTCCAGGTGTTGGTCTGGAGGAAGCTCCTCGTAAACCCGACAGTTCGCTGCTTGTAAAAGTGTTTCCAGCCTCTGCTGCTTCACCGGCCTCCCGCGAGGCCGCAGGTAGACGGAGCGCTGAAACTCAACAACACTGCCGGCGTTTGCATGCTTTCATGAGAGTAGAAGGTCGCTGCCTTGGCAATCCCATGGCAACCTCTGTCGTTGTGTCATCAGCGGAAAAAACGAGCTCTCGGGTCGAAACCGGAGCTGAGATCTTCTGAAGACGTGTCGTCTTGATTAGATGTTTTAAAGGTCACCGGATCACCTGAAACTGCTCTTCTCTCTCCTCAGGGTGAACGAGTGTGGCTACGGGAGGATGACCAGTATCTTCCCAGCACCGTGTCCTCCTGCTCTGGAGGTGTGGTCGTCTTTGCCACGGACTATGGCCAGGTAAGAGACCACCAACACGTTCACGGCTAAAGGTTGAAGCCGTTTAGAGCAATGTCTGGAACATCTGTAATTAGGAACTCTGGGATCGTTATATTGTTCTTCCAAAGAAAAACATCCATCTTATTGTTGTTACAACCCTCAAAAGTCAGAACTGACACTACAAAGAAGGTCTGGAGAGGTTATAACTTCGAAAATCGCAATATATTGCCAAATCGATTTTTTTTTCGCACACCTAGTTACAATGCTGTCAGTATGTTGTAATGGTTACTTAAATGTGCAAAAACACTAATAAACAATAAATAGGTTGTTTTGAAGCAAATAGTTTTGACTCAATTTGTCCTCTGAATGATCAATATCATCTCATGAACATATACAGCAACTTGATTTTTCATCTCTATTTTTAATTTTGATATTAACTCACTAGAATATCGCAATATATCGTGATATCACGATATCATGATTATCATTGCCAATACTCACCCCTACTGCAGACGGAGTAAAAATGGTACGTAGAGTTGGGATCCGTTTTTAATTCTGATATTAACTCAATAGAATATCGCAATATATCGTGATATCGCGATATCATGATACATATCGTATTACTAGGTCATTGCCAATACTCACCCCTACTGCAGACAAAGTAAAATGGTACGTAGAGTTGGGATCCGTTTTTAAATATGATATTAACTCGCTAGAATATCGTAATATATCGTGATATCGCGATATCATGATACATATCGTATTGCGAGGTCATTGCCAATACTCTCCCCTACTGCAGACACAGTAAAAATGCTACATAGAGTTGGGATCCGTGCATCGTGACCCCACATGAGACAACAACAATTTGCACTGTTTGATAGGTGTGTGAAAAAAATCAATTTGGCAATATATCGCAATTTTTGGGCGCCCAGTATAATATCGATTTTCAGCTCCTAATATAGTTTTTAATCGCAATATGTCGTGATATCGTGATAATATCGTATCATGGCCCAAGTATCATGATACATATCGTATCGCGAGTTCCTTGCTAATACTCACCCCTAACTGTTACCCAAACTCTCAGCTAAAGCCTCAGCTGGTCGCTCAACCCTGAGTGTGATATTTGGCAGCTTTTGTGGTGTCGCTTCAGAGAAAATGACACCCTTAAACCACAGAATTAGCAAGGGGTTCTGGTTTCAGGTTTCAGACCTGCCGGGTCAGACTCTGGAGCTCCTGGTCCGGTTGAAAGCATAGTTCTTGTTTGTTCCCAGCACCGTATTCCCATTGGACCAGGACTGGACTTCTCTAAATCTTTGCCCCTTTAGTTCCACAATAGGTGAGAAATTAGGGCATTTGTTTAGTTTATTTTATTGCTCTTGGTGTTTAAGCAGCAGTCAGGTGGCCTACTGAAACATCTAAAATGCCTGAGGCATCAGAAGAAGACTTGATGTGGTAAATGCATGAGAAACACAACGACTCTGTTGTTTCAGAACCATGTTTGGTCTTTGATGGTTTGGTGTGCGTCATATTCTCTCCGCTGTTACTGGGTTATCCCTCAGCTGACCTCGCAGCCCTGCTGGAACCAAACACGGGGCGAACTTGACCGTCGGCGCTCCTGATTAGGAAAACTCCCCTCTTTCCCACACCTATTCTGACACTGATAGGAGAGTGAAGGCTTAATGAGGCCTGCCCATAATTTGGGATCAGCTCAAGATGCAGCAAATCCCCTTAAAGCCCATATGGTTGTGCATTACGTCTTTGATCCGACTGTTGTCAAAACAGAGGAAATGGAGGACAGCGAAGGGCATGGGGGGGGCAGACTCGGCTTCGTGTGTGTTTGGGGTTGACTGTTGAATAAGACTCAACCCATCAGGGAGTTTTGAAGCCAGATTTAACATCAGAGCCTTTTGTCTGTAGGTGTCATGAGGGCTCTGAGAGGTGCGCGTCTTCACGCAGCAGCCTTGTTTTCCTTTTCATTGCCTTGATGAGACTCCAGGGGGGTCAGGTGGAATGGATCCAAGACTACCAGTCTCATGTGCGGTCAAGATGCATGAATCCCAACTAGGGATGCACATGGTTAACTGTTTAACCGTTAACTGATAACAATAACTCTAACCGATTAATACTAACGCTTCTCAATATTGTTTTTAAGCTACGTAATTCTATCAACTCATGGGGGCGTGTCGACAGGTGCAACAGGCCTCTGATTGGTCAATTCTACATCTGCGTAGAAAAGAGCACGTCATCTAAAAAATGAGGAAGTACCCACATCTGTACGATTCTGGTTCTCCACACTACAAAGACAGCACATATTCTAGTAATTCATGGAGGGAGATAACAATGAATGTGGGTCTGGATACGACCGAGACGGTGAGGAAGTGGAAAAAAGCAAGATATAAATTTAGTAAGTTTAGCTAGTTCGTGATTGTCGCTCTTGCATTGTGGTGTGGAATAACATAGCGGAGACCGCGCTAGTATAAATCAAAAGTGACGGCGGCATCTCTGCGACAAGCTGATGGCGACACATTGCCGCGAGAGTATACACGAGGAAGTCTCTGCATGCGTCCATGACAACGCCGAAACATCGCGGCAGCCAACCCTCCCGGACATATCGGTTAACGGTTATTAATCGTTAAAGGGCGTCGGTTAACGGTCATAAAAAAAATCCAAAATGTGCAACCCTAATCCCAACTCTACCTAGCATTTTTACCATGTCTGCAGTAGGGTGAGTATTGGCAAGGACCTCGCAATACGATATGTATCACGATACTTGGGTCATGATACGATATTATCCCAATATCACGATATATTGCGATATTCTACCCAGTTAATATCAAAATGTAAAGTAGAGATGAAAAATCAAGTTGCTGTATATGTTCATTTAGATGATATTGATCATTCAGAGGACACATTGAGTCAAAACTATTTGCTTCAAAATAACCTATTTATTGTTTAATATTTGTGTTTTTTGCACATTTAAGTAACCATTACAACATACTGACAGCATTGTAACTAGGGGTGTGAAAAAAATTGATTTGGCAATATATCGCGATTTTCGGCCGCCCAATATAATTTTTCAGCTCCTAATATTGATTTTTTAGGAAAATCATTTAAATTTTCACATTTAAAACACTAGTAATAAACAATAAATAGGTTATTTTGAAGTAAATAGTTTTGACTCAATTTCTCCTCTGAATAATCAATATCATCTGATGAACATATACAGCAACTTGATTTTTTATCTCTACTTTTAATTTTGATATTAACTGGGTAGAATATATATAAAATCGATATTATATTGGACGGCCGAAAAATCGCGATATATTGCCAGATCGATTTTTTTTTTTTTTAGCACCCCTAGTCTGCAGATACTACTCCCTCCAGGATACAGAAGTGAAAGGCTGCAGATGCCCCTTTTCTGAACCACTTGAACCAGTTCCTGGTGCTGAGGCTGGGCTCAGCTGGAGGCGGTTCAGACCCAGTTCAACTTTGGGAACTGGTTTTCCTTCTCCATATACGCAGAGTCACGGTCATCGTGTATTTCCAGATGTGCTTTAAATCTTCCTTTAGGGTGCGTCGGTCCTGAGGAAAGCAACATTGGTCATTTGTCCTTTGAGACTGTGTCTTAAACGACAGTAAGATGGGCGGTCAGATCTTTGAGTCGGACTGGTTGGTGTCCTGGCAGTCAAATTTACTTTACTCTTTGGTCAATGCCCATAGACCCAGGGTTCCTGGATCTGGTCTGTGAATCTGGATCTTCCTCTGGTGCAGTCGGTTAGGGTTATGGTTGTTTAAAATGTTTTATGCCGCTTCGTCAAACAGAAGACCATTGCAGAGTTTAGGACGCCGAAGGCCGAGTCTGAACTTGGGTTTAACTTCCACCTATTCTCTGTTTAACAAATGCCTCGGGAGTCTCGCCAGCAGACGCTAATCTGTGTGAGCTGTTTGGGTGGATTTTCTCTCCGCTGCCCTCCTGCGCTGACAGCTTTAACAAAGACTTCCCGTGTAGCTGGCGAGCAGCGGAGGGTTACCACCAGAGGACGGCCCGTAAATGTGTTTGCTGAGGGATTTGGGGTCATGTTGAGCTGGCGTATTGTCCTGGAGATTTACTTGGGCAGATTAAGGCATTCTTATCTCCTCGCTCCTACAGTCACTTGGCGAGCGAGCCAGACCTGCAACTAATGACTCTCTGCAGTTTTACGGTCGGGAGTCTGGAGGCGTTGGCCGGAGTCGCCGGGGATTCGCCCGTCTCTGCGCGGCGACCGGGTTGTGTTTTAAACTTTCAACAGCTGTCGATGAGTTTTGATGACTGGGGGTTGATAAATTAAGACGGGTTTACTTGAACGGCACATTTAAGAACAACAACTTGGTGCTTAACGAATAAAATTAAAGTGTCTAAAGCTTCAGAAACTCTTGATCAGTGCTGTTTTTGGATTTACAGGGGTGTAAAAGCATATTTAGGACAGTTTACAACATGACTTGGCAGGTTAAACTGCTTCAGGAGCGTTGAACATGGTCTTTGTTTGTGGATGTGCGTTCACGGTTGAGTTTCTGTGTGTTTTTTGTCTGCCTACTGTCTGTTGAGTGTAACTGGAGACCAACGTCATCTGTTCAGCGTCGCAGCAGATGTGGATCTCTGAGAGGAAAGCCCCCGCTGGCCAATCAGAGAGCCCCGCTGCTATCAGGCGTCCGCGGTTCCCCCGAAGTTCCTGTTTTATTTATGACATTTTGAACGGAGGATCTTCCAAGCTGGCGGCTCTGCAGTACAGTTTTATTGCCTCCTCTAAGCCTCTTCTACATTTATTGAGTTCCCACGAGTTTAGATGTGCTTAATTAACAGGCCAAAGCAGGGCTGTAGCGATACACTAATCGTGCGATACGATACACGATATTCGGCATACGATATATATCGATATTCATGTTAAGATAAATTTACATCCTTTTCTGAAAGATTTTAAAGGGACAAAGTGAATTTTGGTGACATCTTGTGAGTGTTCCAATGACTTGGTTTGAATTTATTAAACTGAAAGCATCAATTACACATTATAGGGCTGACAGGCAGCTTGCAAATGCTTTTAAAGGTAAGGGCACAATGGAGAGTTAAAGTACAGCAAGTGGCCTTCTTTGACAGCTTTTTTGGCTTGATACTGAATATATGAGGTAGCTAATAGCCATTCTAGCCACCAGGTTAAGTAAAAAACAAATAGGGGTGCACGATAATTATCGACCCGATAACAAGGAAATTATGACGTCATCCCGATCAAGTCCAATATCATGACAAATAGCCCTGATAACATACTTTTTTTTTTGTCAAGTCTCATGTCCACGTCAGGCTTCCAACTCGTGACTTGACCAGACCAGTTAGGGGTGCATGATAATTATCGACACGATGACTATCGGACCGATAACTATCGGGTCGATTATTATCGGGCCAATAACTATCCGATAACTATCCAATATTATCCGATAATTACCTGATAACTATCGGGACAATAATTATGACATCAACACGATAAGTCCGATATCATGACGAATAGCCCCGATAACATATATATTTTTGTCAACATGGCAGTGCCTCGCTCCCTCTGAGTCTTGAATGACCGGCAGTGAATGTTATGTTCAAGTGACGTCAGCATAATCAGAAAAATGATTACTCAATAAAGAAAATCAAGAATACCCCCTCATGCCAGAAAACAACTTGAACTTGGTCATAATTTTGGTAGTTGCTGACTTTAATTGATATTTGCAGTATTTTCCCACATGTTGCACATACAAAATAGAAAAAATAGATACGATATGTATCGCAGATCTATATTGCAGAATTGATAAAATTGCTCAGCTCTAGTCCTAAGACATCATTTACAACAGAGACAGTCAGGCAGATAGATGATGGCCTCTTTGGGGGATTTGTTCTACACCGTAGTGCAACGTTACAAACGCATATTTGTGTACGAACGACACTCGATTACCGCTGAAGCTTGTTAATAGAGGTTGAGAGGGCGCACGCCTGTTCCTGAGCACCAACAAAACTGACGCCAAACCTCACAAAGTCACGTGATTACGGGGGTCCCGGTTTTTAAATCACCGCACCACAGATGGGAACTCTGAAGCAATGTAACAGCTGTCCCTCGGTTCGTCCGTCGTACCAGTCAGGCTCCAATCAGGCTCCAATCAGGCTGCTCATCTCCAGGCTGAAGGGGTCCTCGGTGGTGGGATTGCAGGTAAATGTTGGTGCGCCAGTGCGTGTCGGCTGGCAGGGGGTTGCCGGGGTCTCTCTCGTCTTTCTCGGGTTTCGGCGTTTTTTTGACGGTGCAGACAGTCTCCTCCTCCTCCGCAGTCTGCGGGACAATGGAGAGGGAGATGAATGGTGATTCAAAGAGCAGCTGCTGCTTTTGAGGATCACTGTGGGCGGTGGGGGGTGGGGGGTGGGGGCGCCAGGTCGAGGGCTACCTGTTCACTTCTCTGATGGGCTGAGATGGCAGGGGGCTGAGAGGGCTCACGTTTCCCCCCCCGACGGCGTGTAATGCAACCGATCATCAGATGTTTCTGAACGGCTTTCTGTCTGTACCCTGACCCCCCCCCCCCCCCCCCCCCCCCCCACACACACACACACACACACACACACACCTGAAGGAGTGTTTCTGTTCAGACATGATGCTCCTTCTTGACAGTTTAGACCCTCGGGGCCCAAAAGGGAGGCGACGAGGACTCAACGCATTTATCAAACTTGCAAAAGTGTGTGCGGGTGTCGATATTCTAAGCTTCTTTCAAAACCCCCGTGTCCCACCTTTAAAAGCTTGCAATTAACAACAAGTCATTGGAACACTCACAAGATGTCACCAAAATCACTTTGTCCCTTTAAAATCTTTCGGAAAATGATGTAAATGTATTGTAAGATGAATATTGATATATATCATATCGCGAGGTTAGCGTATCGCTACAGCTCTAGGAGACAGGGTGTTGCTGTCCACGGATTTTGAACGAAGTGACGTCGAGCACCGGCGAACTGAGAAAAGGGCTCTGCTGCCTCGCGTTGGAGCCTCACGGGAAAAGTTTTCAAGCGTCGATGCAAGCGTCAGCCAATCAGATCGCAGCTGCACAGCCTTGTACGAGCCAATGAACTCTTACGTGAAGGCGGGACTGTGTCAAAGCACCCGACCAGGCCACGTTGGAAACATCCACCACCAAGAATAGGGCAGTATTGGCAAGGACCTCACAATACGATATGTATCATGGGTACTTGGGTCATGATATGATATTGTCACGATATCGCAATGTATTGCAATATTCTACCCAGTTAATATCAAAATTAAAAGTAGAGATAAAAAATCAAGTTGCTGTATATGTTCATCAGATGATATTGATCATTCAGAGGACAAATTGAGTCAAAACTATTTGCTTCAAAACAACCTATTTATTGTTTTTTATTAGTGTTTTTGCACATTTAATAAATAAATAAAATAAAATAAATAGAATAAAAATTTCCTAAAAAAAAGTTGATATTAGGAGCTGAAAAATCGATATTATATTGGGCGGCCAAAAATCACGATATATTTGCCAAATCGATTTTTTTTTTTCACACCCCTAACCAAGAATAGGTGCAACATTCCCATATCAAATCTTCTCTCTGGCGTGGCCCAAGCACGAGTGGAGTGGAAACAAAGTCTGCGGTGCTATGCGTTTCCGTAGCTAAGGTACATGTGGCGAATCAGGAACGGTTACATACGACGCTTTGGTGGAAACGTTTCCAAACGTTTCCATTTTTTTGTCCGTCCACATTAGACCGCAACAGCTGCAGTCATGAGAGGAGAAACGTCATCCAGGAGAGCGACGTCTTTCCGTCTTTGAGGGTTGGAATCGCTGGAGCTGCATGACTGCGGCAAAACGTTTACGGCCCGTTTTTCCCAAGATGCCTCAGGTTGGAACGGGTTTAAGTCACTTGTTGGAGGCAGCAGGTGTCTGTCCCGGCAGGTGAGCATGAGTCAACGGTCCATCCGAGGTTCCTGCCGGGACTTCAGGGCTCAACTGTTGACTGTAAAGAGACTCCACATCGGACCGGTCCGACGAGTCTGCTGTGCGACCGTGACGGTAAATGTAAACCCCCGTGCCCTTTTAAAACTCTCAAAAACAGACCTGAAGGAGTTTGAGCGGAGCAGCTGGGCTCGTTATGAGGAGACGGACTTTGAAAACCATCAACCTACAACCGGAAAGATGAGACTTGCATCTTTTATGGAGATGATGCCGCCATCTCCTGCAGGAATAATGAACCCATCAACGCAGTACAGCATCATCTACAATCTGAACGTCTCCTCTGACGCTCAGTTTCCCCCAAAAGCGTCACTGCGGGAGGAATGTGAGAAATGTAGCCCAACAGGATACTGGGGGGGGGGCGTTTTGGCTGTTAATGTGTGAGCCCGGGGGGGGGGGGGGTGTTGAGGTCAGATGTGAACGACTCCTCAGACAGAGACTGGCTTTCTTCAGGAGGGGTCGCCGTGGCCGGATAGGTCGCAGCCGCTCGGTTGTCCTTCGGCAGTCCTTCTAGATGGGCTTTTTTCCCTCCGACGTTGAAACCAGATCAGCGGTAACACGCCGGGGGGGGGGGGGGGGGGGCAGAAATGGGGCCCGAAAAACCAAACATGAAGAAACTCGGCAGTAGCTGAGCTCATGCCGTCTTTGGCGACGGGGCTGCAGCTTCACATTGTTCTGCCGCCAGATGTGAGAACTACTGAAACATGTGGGAAATGCCCGTCCTGTTCATGAGCGAACAGGCCGTCTTTGTGGAAAAGGCTGAGGCAGCACGTGGTTTGACCGCTTTGCTTTTTTCCACCCTGAAGGCAGCGTTGGCCTCTCTGAAGCTCCTACGGCCCCCGAACGCATCTGCCATGTCACCTTCAGGCAGCAGAACCCCATCATAACCTTTAAAGGTTGTAAACGACTGCTTTTTCTTTCCTAAAGATCTGCTGAGAGGTTCGGACCTCCCTGCAGTGACGGGTCATTATCCGGAGCGGCGGTCCTGCAGGCTGTTGACCTCCTGCAGAGGCGGTGGTAACTCCGGGTCTGCTGTACATTAACCCCGTGGGCCTTTTCTTTTTCTCCACTGGACCATGACTTCATCTTAAAAAAAAAAAAATGTCAGTAATGAGCAGATGAGGCTGCAGGAAGCAGGTTTGAAGAACTTCCCCTTTGTAGAAACTTTAAAAGCTCTAAATCAGTGGTGCCATAAACATTATTAAAACAGAATAAATCAGCGGACGTACAAAATCCACCAAAGAGCAAAAATAGGAAAATGTTTCCACTTAAGGAATCTACATATTTCTGCTCCTACAGTGAATAATATCATTGGCCACGGTTACGTGATGTTTATTAATTCAGAATTAATTAATCCGAATTAAATAATTCAGAATTAAACTATTTTCCTTCGAGTTTACATGGAAATAGTAATTCCGAATTGAGGTTTACATGGAAAACACGTTTGATCGGCTTTATCCAATTCCGCTTAAGTTCTGGGGGTTGGGAAGGGTTCTGATTGGATGGGGGGGCAGATGTCTTTACTAGGGATGCACATGGTTAACTGTTTAACCGTTAACCGATAACAGGAACTCTAACCGATTAATACTAATGGTCAATTTTGTTTTTAAGCTACGTAACTCAATCAACTCATGGGGGCGTGTCGACAGGTGCAACAGGCCTCTGATTGGTCAATTCTACATCCGCGTAGAAAAGAGCGCGTCATCGAAAAAATGAGGAAGTACCCACATCTGTACGATTCTGGTTCTCCACACTACAAAGACAGCACATATTCTAGTCATTCATGGAGGGAGATAGTGATGAATGTGGGTCTGGATACGGCCGAGACGGTGAGGATGTGGAAAAACGCAAGAGATAAGTTTAGCTAGTTTGTGATTGTCGCTCTTGCCTTGTGGCGTGGAATAACATAGCGGAGACCGCGCTAGTATAAATCAAAAGTGACGGCGGCATCTCTGCGACAAGTTGACGGCGACACATTGCCGTGAGAGTTTACACGGGGAAGTGTCCGCATGGGTCCACGATAACGCGCGCAACATCGCGGCAGCCAACCCTCCCGGACATATCGGTTAACGGTTATTAATCATTAAAGGGCGTCGGTTAACGGTCATTAAAAAAATCCAAAATGTGCATGCCTAGTCTTTACATATTTACATCTACCGGAAGAAAAACAAACTTACTCGATTAGCAACAACATGGAGGACTACATTATTAGCATCCTTTTTGGATTTGTTCTGCCATCTGTTCTTTTAATTATTTCCAGTTCCTCCAAGCTATTTATTGAATAAATCGTCTCTGCTCTCGACCACCGTTTACTGCGTGCTGCCATCTTGAAATGTTGTTTCGAAAACAAGCCCAGCGCGGAATATATAAGCGTCATCGCGACAGACGGGCAAGGGAACGAGCATGCGCAGAAAGACCGGAATGAGTGTATACATGACCACGGAATTATTCTATTCGGATTTAATATCAGAATAAACCAGCCACTTACTTCGGAATTACGTTTAATTCGGAATGGACATTCCGAATTAAACTTTGGAATTAGGTGTTACATGGAATTAGGTTCAGAATTAGGTGTTTACATGGTAATTTTTAATAATTTTAAATTGGATTTAATTTTACTTCTAAATTAAAAAGGAATTAAACTTCCCATGTAAACAACTTGAAGGAGCTAAGGCTAATGCTTCAAGCTACTGAGATATTTGACCAAGAGGAACCTGGTCGACGGGCTTCGCTAACTCGCATTTCGTAAATTTTACTATTGCGTGTTGATCGAAAAATAACCGGAACGATGTTCTTCTGATGCAGTTAAAATATTAATTAAAATATAAAATATTAATTACTCTCATGATGTTTCCAGAAAACAATGAATCAGTGTGTCGTACTAGCACAGCAGCTCCTCCGGTGTTTAGCTCGTCATTGGATTCTCTTTTCTTCTCAGTTTCTTTCTCCGTCTTCAGCCGTCTCCTTCTTCTTGTGTAGTTTTGTAGTAGGAGCGGTGCGCCGCTGCTGCCGGGTGGTCTGGAACGGTAGTTTACGTGCAACCCATCAGTGGACCGAAGAGGAGCCCGTCCCTGTTACCTTTCGCTTTTTAGAATCGGTCGCCGTTTTGAATCGAGATTCAGAATCGAGTCCTTTGGTCAGTCACAGTCGAGATCAGGGCATTGCTGCTCTTCCTTGACTTGGATGGAGGCGGTTCCTCGAGCTGCGTAACGGCCCGTTGACGTGAAGAGGATGCCGATGGTTCTGAAAGACATGCTAGTGCCATGTTTTGTTGCCGAAAAGTAACAGGTTCGCAGTTTGATTTCGCCCGTTTGCTGTCATTCATCGTCATTCATTTGACATGAAAGTATGCGCTCATGATTTTGGCTTTTCAACGGTTTTATTCACGGCAGTCTGTCTCTCATCAGAGTCACTAACCGAGGCGACTTGACTCTTTAATGAGCTGAATTTCAAAGAATGTGGGGAAGTGTCACATGGCTTGATTTGGTTTACACATCACTGTAGTCTGGTGGTCTTGTCTTTATCTGTTCTGGAAGGCCTCAGTCATGAAGGGAAAGCTTAGTTCAGTGATTAAAAATAAAACTCCCCTCCCCTCTCCCCTCCTGTCCATCATCATTTTTTATTGTCATTGAAGGAATGCATTTTTTTTCAGTTAGTAATTCTGATGCATGTATTTCCATCAGTTCAAGGAGCCTTTATTTTTATATCAGTCAGTAATGAACCTTATTTAAGTTGAATGTGAGATATCAAATAGGTTTGTTTGATAGCTTGACGAAAATATTTAAGAGGCTTGATAATAATTTTTTATTGAAAAAAATAAATATCTGTTCATTTAAAGAGTCAAAACTATTTTTGGTTTTGTTCATAGTATTGATGTAATGATCTTAGGTAAATGTGTGTGTTATCGGTTATCGGTATCGGCCTTCAGGAGCTGAAACTTATCGGTTATCGTATCGGTTATCGGTATCGGCCTGTAGGAGCTGAAAGTTATCGGTATCTGCTACTGGTACCGGCCTTTAGGAGATAAAAGTTATCGGTTATAGATATTGGTTATCGGTATCGGCCTTCAGGAGCTGAAGGTTATCAGTATCGGCCTTTAGGAGCTGAAGGTTATCGGTTATTGGTATCGGTTATCGTATCGGTTATCGGTATTGGCTTTTCGGAGCTGGAAGTTATCAGCACCGGTTTTAAAAAACAGTTATCGTGCGTCCCTGCTACCAGTATGTCGTTATTTCCTCCTGATGATTTCCCTGCTGTCAAGGCCTTATCTGCATGTTTTCCGTGTCCTGATCCAGGTCTACACCTACAAGCAGAATGCGCTCACCAGGCAGAAAGTGCAGCCCATGCATCCGCAGCAGCATCGCAGGGGTGGAGGACATGGCGACCCTGGAGGACCTGCACGACGGCGCCATCATGCACAACCTGTTCCTGCGCTACCAGCAGAGGCGCATCTATGTAAGTACCGGCCCGCTGGTGCGCAGCGCCGCCGGCCGCGTTGGTGGTTTTCCCCCACAGATGATGATGTGTGACGTGAACAGATGGCCAAGAATCTGAATCGAGCCTAGCTAGGGCCTACGTTCGCTGTCACCGTTGGCGTGTTTTGTCAGGGTTCAGTTCCCTCATTTAAAAGGAACCTCCCGCGGATGTCTGAAGCTGCTCAGCTGTTGCGTAACAGCAGCGATACCTGTCCAGACGCGGACATGTCGGCGAAGGTGGCAGAGGCTCCGCTCCCAGCCGACGACCAGAGACGACGGGAATGTGGGACAAACCGCTCAGAGCCTCAACCGAACCTGCTGCAGGACAAAGAGCTGTCTGTTCACCTGTGTGGAAGTCACCTGTGAGGTGACCGGAAGGTTTAAAAAGTCCCAAACTTACTGGAACACATGCACTCGCGCCAGCAGGTTATTCTGAAGATGTTTGGGAGAATATAAACCCGTTTGGCCTGTGGCTCCCTTCCAGTTTCTGATGTTGCAGTGCAGTATTATGAGACTTGGCACATATCAGGACGTCCTTGTTAAACTGCAGACTGACATCGCTGAATGAGCTGTCGGGTGACGACAGGATCATTGGCACCGTAGCACAATCAGGATGACCAGTGATCAGCGGTCTCCCAGTGGTTAAAGACCTTAAAGGGCCAGCGCTCGCTAAAGGAAGCAGCCGCTGTTTTCTCGTGTTGGTTATGTCCTCTTCAAACAAGGCTCCCTTTCGCATAAACCAACATAAAAACAGTTCGTCACAGTGTAGCTAATTTGAGGAAGAACTGACTTTAATGACACTCCATTTATACTGAGTAGTTCTGCAGACTGATTTAGATGCGTTCTGAGAGTAACACCGCCCTCAGTCGCCCTCTTTAGTTTCCTGGACTAAATTTGGCTATAGATCCTGTGATGTGGACACAAAAGAGAAACTTCCTCCAGTAGGTATAAGAACGATGAAAAGGTTCCTGCAGTCCAGAGCATCCAGAAACGGCAGCATCAGGAATGGCAGTAACGGTTTTAGTAGACTGATTAACTAACCTAAATCTCCCACCCATCGCTGCCCTGATTTCAACTCACGGGTTAATGAACAAACCCGACCTAGTGTTTTCTTCACAGAAACAACCTAACGACAAAGGCGGCCTTGTCCCCTCCTCGCGCATCAGCCAAAGTAACCTCTGACAAATGCCATCTCATTACTTTAATGACATCTGAATGGTCCCGTATGGTCGAGATTATCCAATCAATTCATCACAGCCGCCAGATCTCCAGCCTGACCGGTGTTTCTGGTCCACGAGAGTCAAAGAGGAGAAATTAGAGGGGAGGTTTCTGGTGAAAGTCTGTTGTGGTGGACTGAGGGGAAGGGCTGGGGAGGCGGCGGCTTCTGGTGGATCAGGGAATCGAGTGGCAGTTCAGAAAGTTACAGGAAAATAGATGCGTTAAAATGTTTGTCAGCACTGATTCTTCACATGGAATGAAGAATCATTGTAATTTAATTCCCTGAAAAGAAGCAGTTTGTCCTAAATCAACTCAGGTCTTTTTTTTCTTTCCAATAGCGTGTTACAAACAATGGAGGAAAAAATCATATGTCCACTTGCTGTTGTAGTTGTGTACAGTTCTCTCACAACAGACAGGTGACTGGCAGGAAGAGGAGGAGCCAGGCTGTTGTAGCTGTGTACAGTTCTCTCACAACAGACAGGTGACTGGCAGGAAGAGGAGGAGCCAGGCTGTTGTAGCTGTGTACGGTTCTCCCACAACAAACTGATGACTAGCAGGAAGAGGAGGAGCCAGGCTCTTGTAGCTGTGTACGGTTCTTCCACAACAGACAGGTGACTGGCAGGAAGAGGAGGAGCCAGGCTGTTGTAGCTGTGTACAGTTCTCTCACAACA
Source organism: Hirundichthys speculiger (assembly GCA_018398805.1). Classification (NCBI taxonomy): domain Eukaryota; kingdom Metazoa; phylum Chordata; class Actinopteri; order Beloniformes; family Exocoetidae; genus Hirundichthys; species Hirundichthys speculiger. Next base: position 510,164 of record JAGFBZ010000054.1, read on the forward strand.
GACAGGTGACTGGCAGGAAGAGGAGGAGCCAGGCTGTTGTAGCTGTGTACAGTTCTCTCACAACAGACAGGTGACTGGCAGGAAGAGGAGGAGCCAGGCTGTTGTAGCTGTGTACGGTTCTCCCACAACAGACTGATGACTAGCAGGAAGAGGAGGAGCCAGGCTGTTGTAGCTGTGTACGGTTCTCCCACAACAAACTGATGACTAGCAGGAAGAGGAGGAGCCAGGCTCTTGTAGCTGTGTACGGTTCTTCCACAACAGACAGGTGACTGGCAGGAAGAGGAGGAGCCAGGCTGTTGTAGCTGTGTACGGTTCTCCCACAACAGACTGATGACTAGCAGGAAGAGGAGGAGCCAGGCTGTTGTAGCTGTGTACAGTTCTCTCACAACAGACAGGTGACTGGCAGGAAGAGGAGGAGCCAGGCTCTTGTAGCTGTGTACGGTTCTCCCACAACAAACTGATGACTAGCAGGAAGAGGAGGAGCCAGGCTCTTGTAGCTGTGTACGGTTCTTCCACAACAAACTGATGACTAGCAGGAAGAGGAGGAGCCAGGCTCTTGTAGCTGTGTACGGTTCTTCCACAACAGACAGGTGACTGGCAGGAAGAGGAGGAGCCAGGCTGTTGTAGCTGTGTATGGTTCTCCCACAACAGACAGGTGACTGGCAGGAAGAGGAGGAGCCAGGCTGTTGTAGCTGTGTATGGTTCTCCCACAACAGACAGGTGACTGGCAGGAAGAGGAGGAGCCAGGCTGTTGTAGCTGTGTACGGCTTTCCCACAACAGACTGATGACTAGCAGGAAGAGGAGGAGCCAGGCTGTTGTAGCTGTGTATGGTTCTTCCACAACAAACTGATGACTAGCAGGAAGAGGAGGAGCCAGGCTGTTGTAGCTGTGTACGGTTCTCCCACAACAGACAGGTGACTGGCAGGAAGAGGAGGAGCCAGGCTGTTGTAGCTGTGTACGGTTCTTCCACAACAAACTGATGACTAGCAGGAAGAGGAGAAGCCAGGCTGTTGTAGCTGTGTACGGTTAGGGTTAGGGTTATGGTTAGAGGTTAGGTGCTAGTTAGACTGGTGAGTAGCCAGAAGAGGAGGAGCCAAGTTGTTGTAGCTGTGTATGGTTCTCTCGCAACAGACAGGTTAGTCACCTGTCTGTTGTGAGAGAACCATACACAGCTACAACAACTTGGCAGGAAGAGAAGGACTGTTGTAGCTGTGTACGGTTTTTCCACATGTGCAGTGGTTTTGTTAGCCATCTCCTCATATGTGCTCCCGATTTGCTTGTGAAACGTCACTCGTGGGTATCCCAGAATGCATATGGCATCGATGAGCAGAAGTGGCAGTGGAGTTATTTCTTAATTGCTGTGTATTGTAATGTAGTTTTAAGACGCCTTCATGAGAGAACGTTGCTTTTCTAGCTACAGATGTTAAGTTAGCAAGATAAAGCCATGTTTTTAGAGATTTTCTTTTGTTTGTTAACAACACAGCTGGGGCAGCATATGAGCCATTTTAATGCTTTAATGCTCTTTTGTGTTCATTTGAAGAAATGCGTCCTCCTGAGTCGTACTTGTCAAGTCTGAACCATCAGTCACCGAGGTTTGAACTTTACATGCATCAGAAATTGTTTCATCCCGCCTGATGTTGGCCTTTGAAATCCTTTTAGCGTTTAACCGTCCTCAGCGTGCATTTATAGTCAGTCAGGGGGTCCGCACACAATGCAGGCTCTGTTTGCTTTTTTGAAAAATATAGTAGATGCTGCCAAACGGCATTGAAGCCTCTTCGCTTTAGCGTTACATAGTTGAACAGGGAACTTAGCCCAGAGGCTACCAGACTTCAGTGTGTGTGTGTTCAGCCTTTAGCTGCTGTGATTGCAACCAGCTGTGCTGTCGACTGGTGGCCTCACTCGTCTCCTCGGCAGATTCCAGTGGAAACGTCCACAGGAGAAAACACACACTCACACTCACACTCCATTCTCTCTCTCAGAAGACTCGGATCTGATCTGGACCCCACGATGCCTCTTTCATTCACACTGACATACACTTTCTCTCATTTTTTCATCTCACGCTGTTCTTTTTCATCTGCACTCTCAACCCGTCAGCACTGTTCTCTGAACTTCAACCCTCATCTCCCTCCCCCTCCACACATGCAACCCGAAACACAAACCGAGACCGTGCATCTCACCATTTCAGTGTCAAAGCCTCCCCCCCCATATAATGTGTAATTGATGCTTTCAGTTCAGTTAATTCAAACAAAGTTATTGGAATACTCTTAAGATGTCACCAAAATCACTTTGTCCCTTTAAAATCTTTCAGAAAATGATGTAAATGTATTCTAAGATGAATATCGATATACATTGGTACCTCTATTTACGAAATTAATTGGTTCTGGAAGTAGTTTCGTAACCTGAAACTTTCATAAGTAGAGACGCGTTTTCCATGTAAATGTCCTAATCTGTTCCAAGCCCCCCAAAATTCGAACATAATTTTTTTTTTATAAATTATAAATAATACATGAAATGACATGAAAACCTGTAAGAAATACATGTTAGAACTAGAAAAGCACTCAGAGAGCGCAGACCTCCACTAAACACAACAATTATCGAAAATTTGAAAGTGATCCAGAATCCAGGATTTCTTCTGGATCACACCCAAAATGAAATCAGTTCTTCCTTTTCACATTTCTGACAACTCCTGAAAATTTAATTGAAATCCATCCATATCTTTTTGAGTTATCTTGAACACAGACAGACAGACAAACAGACAGATAAACGCAGACAAAAACATAATCTCCTTGGTGGAGGTAACGATTGTTTGTTTACCTGGGTTGCTGGGTTACGCTCATACAGACAAGGGGCCCTCCTAGCCAATGGGATGCCAGGAAGATGCTAAGCGATAGCCAATGGCAGAGCAGCTCGGACGCACCGCTTTCAAACCGAGATACAGAGCTGACAGCTATGTTTACGTTCAGTAAACTCTGGGAGCTGTGAGTAGCAGCGCTACTGTATTTTTGCCTTTCGTATCCTGAAATTTCTTTCGAAACGAGAGGAAATATTTTCCCTTTGAGGCATTTCGTAACCTAAAAATTTTGTATGTAGAAGCGTTCGTAAGTAGAGGTACCACTGTATATCGTATCGTGAGCCGAATATCGTGTATCGTATCGCGGGATTAGTGTATTGCTACAGCCCTATGCGTTGGGCTTCCAAAAGCTGTTAAGAAGACCAGTCGGTGTGTATGTGGTCCCTTCAGGCACACCTGTCCAGGTGCACAGCTCGCCGGTGAGTTGGTGGCGAATGGGCCATTTGGATCCGGAGTCGGCACTAGATCGTAAGCGTGTCAAAGATTAGGATGCTTGGCTGAGATGTTGGCTGACACGACCGCCTCGGCTTAGTGACCGAGTCGCTGCAGGCGCCTGCTAGCATGTCGGTTTGATCAGCCAACTGACATTTAAGGAAACAATTACTAAAGAGGACTTTTATGCATCACAGTCACCCGGAACCTTCCTTCCCTTCACCCGGTGGTGTCAGCTGTCTTCACTTAGACCACATGTGTCAAACACAAGGCCCGCGGGCCAAATGTGGCCCGCCACGTCATTTTATGTGGCCCACGAAGAGCTTGTGCATTATTGGCTTAAATTTTAAACCAATACTTAAAATAAGCTTACACCGCTTTAAAGCGCATGTTGACAATAAACTACATCTCCCACAATGCATTTCGTCCTCACCCACAACAATATCAGTATCTTATCATGAGCAAGACATCAAGACGATGTTCAGAACTGATGGACTCAAGAAAAACCTCTACAAACTAACCCCAATATGTCAAGAAAAGAGAAATTGATACACAAGGAAGGCAGTTTCATGAACGACAGGAAAACGAATACAAGTTTGTACCTCAAGGTAAAAAAACAGTATGTCATTTGTGTCAGTCGTGAAAGAGTGTAATCTACGTCAGCATTTTGACAACAAACACGGAGCTAAGTATGCTAAATTTAACCTACAAGAAAAACAAAGAACTGCTTCCGCTTCAGAAACCAAGGTAATGGATACTCTCAGTGATGTTTACAGAGTCCGTTACCATGGCAACGGACTCTGTAAACGTCACCTGTGCGAGAGTAGGTTTACGACCACAAACACTGAGTTCAATATAATAATGAGTTAAATTTTTGAAACTTTAATACGTAATAAATACAGAAACCGTTATTTAACAATATAATAAGGTGCAGTTTAATTTATTTTGATTTTCTTTGCATTTTGCTACATTCATGCCATCAATCTGGCCCTTCCAGGGCAACCATGATGCTGATGTGGCCCTCAGTGAAAATGAGTCTGACGCCCCTGACTTAGACAAACTGTAGCCATCAACATGGCACGTCATAAAACATACGTTATCTCTATCTGTAATCAATCACGGTGAAGACGGCGGGCCGCGGAGGTGAGAAGATGTGGTGTCGTGTTTCACGGCGGGTAACAGAGGAGCAGCTACGCTATCGCCCTCCCTCCGCCCGGAGTTGGATCAAAGACTTTTCCGGCTCTGGCCGGCGCGAGCAAAACGGGTCTCGTGACTCGCCCCGCTTATTTTAACAGGTCACCGCGTCTGTTATCGACCCAGCGGCGGACGGGCCGTGACAGGCGGCGGCTGCTCAACTTTTACAAGCTCTGGGATCATAACTGAGGGGGATAAACGTGGTTCCACTGAGTCCAGGAATGTGCGGACGGCCCTCGCTGGGAAGAGGCCCGAAGTCGACTCCCAACCGGCCAAATGTGTGGACGTGAATGCTCCACATTCCCAACAACCAAGGGGAAGCACTGAGCAGGCAAACTGCTCTTGTGTTGTAAAATCCTGTCAGTTAATATCCTCTCATCTGTGAAAACATCTGTAAAACCCGGATGATCCGGTCCCTGACGGTGGGAATGTGTGCCATGTTGCTTCACTTTCAACAACCTTCCATGCAGATGAGATCGTGTGGCGTTATTTTCCCACAGCGCTGAATCTCGAGGTTTTTGGAAGCGAAACCACGAGCACGCTCCAGGCTTCATTAAGATTGCTCTCAGATGTGGGCGTCATTTCCTGCCGACGCTTCGCCAACCGCGCTGACGTGACTTCCTGTGATGGTGGAATTGGAATCCAGGTGAATAACTCATCTTGGTTGAGGAACGAGGAAACGCAATGAGGCTGAACTGTCTCACGCACTCTTTAAACCAGCCTTTCTCAACCAGGGTGTTGCGGCACACTGGAGTGTCGTCAAAAAAAAACTGCCCTATTCTGACATTTCATATACAGTGGTACCTGTACTTACAAACGTTTTTACATACGAAATTTTCAGGTTACGAAACGCCTCAAAGGGAAAATATTGCCTCTCGTTACGAAGGAAATTTCAGGATACGAAAGGCAGAAATCCAGTAGCGCTGCTACTCGCAGCTCCCAGAGTTTACCGAACGTAAACATAGCTGTCGGCTCTGTATCTCGGTTTGAAAGCAGTGCGTCCGAGCTGCTCTGCCATTGGCTATCGCTTAGCATCTTCCTGGCATCCCATTGGCTAGGAGGGCCCCTTGTCTGTATAAGCGTAACCCAGCAACCCAGGTATATGGAATGTCAGAATAGGTCATTTTTTTGACGACACCCCTGAAGCAGCCAGACGACACCCCAGTGTGCCGTGGCACCCCGGTTGAGAAAGGCTGATTTAAAGAGTGCGTGAGACAGCTCAGCCTCATTACGTTTCCTCGTTCCTCAAACGAACCTGAATATTTCGTATGTAGAGGCGTTTGTAAGTAGAGGTACCACTGTATTTTATTTCCCCAGAAAGTATCAATTTTTCAGCCCCTGGGTATCGATATTCTAAGCTTCTTTCAAAACCCCCGTGTCCCACCTTTAAAAGCTTGCAAGCAACAATTTGCACTGTTTAAATAAATGAAACTATTTTTCTCAACACATCTTTTATTCATTTTGTCCAGCATTTGCCAGCTGCCTGTCAGCCATATAATGTGTAATTGATGCTTTCAGTTCAATAAATTCAAACAAGTAATTTGAACACTCACAAGATTTCACCAAAATCACTTTGTCACTTTAAAATCTTTCGGAAAATGATGTAAATGTATTGTATGAATATTGATATATATCGTATCATGAGCCAAATATCATGTATCGTATCATGAGATTAGTGTATCGCTACAGCGCTACTGCCAACTTAAAAAGACTCATCATTTTTGACATTTTAGGTTTTCTGATTAAATGTGGCAGTTTCTCCACCCATCTGTTATTTGTTGAGTTGTCTTTCTGACAGGAAAACACATTTGTCTGGAATCTGGTGTACAGATTGCTCTTGGCTTGGTTAATAAGTTTTTTTTTTTTTTTTAAATATGAGTTTAATTGCTTTCAGCTGTCTTTGGGGTGAGGCTCTGGACGAAGTGATTTAACGTGACACCGTTCTCTCCAAGGTTAGGGTGCAGAACTGAGCTTAGTTATGCTAAATTAGCACAGGTGTTTTTAGAAATCAAGCCAGTGTTGCATTTGCATGGTATCTTATATGAAATTCCAGCCTTAACGAAGCTATTAACTTTAAAGGAGGTGGAAAATTTCCAATTAGGAAATTTAAAAAAAAAAAGTCCCCAAGAACAGGAATTTGATAAAATTAAATAATGCCATAATCAGTCCCCGAAGAGGAGATTATATTGTTGCACAACAGAATTTTCAGAAGAATAAAATCAAATCAAGATCAGATGACGAACTGCTGGAAAGTCTGAGGTGCAGCAGGGAGAGAGCCGTGCTTGAAATGTGTAAAAGATCACCGTCTGTCTCGCCCAAGAGCAGGTGAGCTGATGACGTCACGCAGGTGAAGTCGTTCAGTGTCAAACGCCGTCAAACGCCACGTCCCGTCCTGCTTTACCCTTACCGACCCCGCCTGTGGTCTTAAGTCCGTTGGAATCAAAAATGCGTCCCTGCGGCCACGTCTCTGCAAAACACTAAAAGCTTCGTCTCCATCAGGGCGACGGCCTCGTCCCATGTGATGATGGAGGGATGAAATGCTCTAAACCTCCTCCTCTTTGCTCAACACCCTCTTTCCATCCCCTCTGACTTTGAAGACTGATTATTGTTATTGAGCTGTGAATAACTCAACATGCTGGTCCCCCGTGCAAACAGTCTTCCACTGACTGTTAATGCACGTTTGCTGACTCATTTGATGGTTTCTCACACTCAGTGCGTTTACATGGGAAGTTTAAATTCAGAATTAAAATTAAATCTGATTTAAAATGTTTAAAAATGACCACGTAAACACCTAATTCTAGATGAAAATGTCCATTCCGAATTAAACTTAATTCCGAAGTTTATTCTGATTTTAAATCCGAATAGAATAATTCCGTGGTCATGTATACACTCATTTTGCTTTAAATTAATTAACACTTATATTCCGCGCTGGGCTTGTTTTCAAAACAAAGTTTAAAGATGGCAGCACACAGTAAACGGTGGTTAAGAGCAGAGACGATTTATTTAATAAATAGCTTGGAGGAACTGGAAATAATTAAATAGTTGCTAATTGAGTAAGTTTGTTTTCTTCCGTTAGACGTAAATGCGTAAAGACGTCCGCCCCCCTATCCAATCAGAACCCTTCCCAACCCCCAGACCTTAAGCGGAATTGGATAAAGCCGATCAAACATGTTTTCCATGTAAACCTCAATTCTGAATTACTATTTCCATGTAAACTCGAAGGAAAATAGTTTAATTCTGAATTATTTAATTCGGAATAATTAATTCCGAATTAAAAAACATCATGTAACCGTGGCCACTGAGACTAAATCCATTCCAGATTTGTTTCTACTCTTAAGGTCTAAAAGGATCACATCCCATACTGCAGAGTTGTTGTAGTGCGCTCATCGGTCCTGCACGTCTCTAACACACTCGCTGACTAAACCAAGCAGTTTTCTTTGGACTTGCTCAACAGGATGAGAGCAGAGAGGTTCAAGCGCGTTGGGTGTGATGGTATCAAACGCCGTGTTCGGTCACCGGTCTGGAAATCGTTTCAGTTTCACACCGGAGCAGAGCTTCCCACGGACGATTGTGTTTTGAGACTTTGGCGTTTCCAAGAAAGCTGCGTTCCAAAGAGCCGGCACCGCTGAGGGAGGAGCTCCTGAGCTACCTGGCTCTCTCACGCGTCCATCAACGGCGATGTTGAACCCAAACAGCGGGTCGAGATGAATCGCCAAGTATAACAAACGTGCAGGAATTTATGTGGTGACAGGGCAACTGCAGCCCCCCCCCCCCGCCTCCATCCTTTACATTTCCTGCCGTCAGTCAGGCAGGTTTGCCAGGTCTTTTTCTCTGACTCCTGCTGTTTTTTTTTTTTTTGTGTCCATCTGGTCCTCATTTCCCTCAGAGCGCCTTCATCTGGTTGCATCTCAGAGAGATCTCGCTCTCTGGACGGGTCTCGGCTGAGCAGGAGAGCCCGCATGCCTCGCCTCGCTCTACAGTTACAGCGTCGGCAGCGACTGACGCCTCTCTATAAACACGCCGACGTTGCTGCAATTAATCCTCTCCCTCGTGGAGCGAATGATTTTTTTCTCCGGCTCGGCTGGAGCAGATATCTGCTGTTTGGTGTTGTGGTTGAACAGAAGATGTGCTTCCAGCAGTGAGGGGGATCCTGGTTGTTTATCTCTTGAGCGTCGGACATTCCTCTCACACGCTGACTGGCTGTTGTGCTGGAGGGATCGTACGTGTTTTCGTGACTTCTGAAGTCGTGTTGGGAGGTTTCTTCAACCCCTGCACCAACTCGGTGTATTTTCTTTATCGTAAATGTGTTTTTTTACACCCCAAGCCTATTCCTTACTTACACAAAAGTGAGACAAGCTTCGGAGTTGAAGTTATCTTGCTCGTTTTTTTTTAATTGTCTTACTTTAATAGTATGCAACAGTGATTTACCGTATTTTCCAGGACTATAAGCCGCTACTTTTGTCCCACGCTTTAATCCATGAGGCTTATACAGAGATGCAGCTTTTCTATGGATTTTTCTTCAGCCCTCAGGGGGCGCTCTAGCAAGAAGTGCAAAAACCAAAAACAAACCAAGTAGTTAAAGCTATTCTGTTTTTGTTCAGTAGTCCTATGTTGGCTATGCTACTCTACATTCATTTTGTGAGCATCAATACCTGTTATTATTGGACAAACTGATTAATAAATGTGTCCAGTCAGTTTGTTGGTTCCCCAGCGGATTTCAGGGTTCTGAGCGGACCCGCCGCAGAGGTAAAGGTTTTAATCGCAGATGTGGACCGGCGCAGCGTGGAGCCAGCCGGTCCACGATCCGGCTCCAAAGCAGATCCGGCACTGAGTGCAAGTGGACCCTGATACGGGTCCGGATGTCTTTGCTGTGTGGGGGGGTTTCAGTACACAGGAGGAGGAAAAATAAAGCAACTTGGTTTTAGTGTCCAGGAGGAAAATGAATAAAACTATCAATGACTTTTCTGTTTTGTTTGATCAGCACTTTTACCTGCCGTGTTACGGTTATCAGTTCAGATATGTGAATAAACACTTATGGTAAAATCTTTCGATGTAAATATCTTATTTCTCAGCCTGGATACCGGCGGCTTATAGTCCGGTGCGGTTATATGTGACAAAATATATATTTTGTTTAAATTTTAGTGGGTGCGGCTTATATTTAGGTGTGCTTTATAGTCCAGAAAATACGGTATCTGTCTTGTCTCTCCAGGGGAGAAAATATCAACATTTGTGTCCAAGACAACAACAGGAATCCGTTTAATAAAAAGGCTCAACAACGGCTTTAATATGAAAGCTAATGCGGACATCTGCTAAATCAGTGGACAGCCGGTGCTACCAGTACACGCGTATGTGTCGCGTACGGGTTTTTAACGCTTCAGACGAACTCTGTGAGACTGGCACTGATCCGTGATGCTCCGGTGAATCCTCGGCTGATTCTGGTGTAGTCATGGTTCTGTCTCGGGATGCCACGATTCACTCAACTCACGATACAAATTCGAATCATGATTCGAATCATGTACAATTAATTTACAGGGAAATTACTTATTTGTTTATTTGTATTATTTCTTTTACACAAATCCAACCTTTTCTTTTTTTTTTTTACCAAAATTGTAGTATTTCTCTTACGCTCTTTTCAATACAGATTAGAATTAGCAGCAAATGACAAAAAAAATGTATACGTTTTCTTTTTTTTTTTTTTACAATACTGTTTTTTTCTTATCCTCTTTATACCTGCATAGCAAATGGCTGGAAAGTGGAAACTGTTCTATCAACTCTCAAATCAGTCTAATCCTGTTTTTGTTTTTTGTTTTTTTAACAATAGGCCTACTGTCCCTTTTCAATAAATCAGTAGTCTCAAGATTTTATTTTCCTTTAGTACATAACAAGTCCACTCTACTGATTCTTGTCTGTCGGGTTACCTCTACTCTTAAATCGTTTCTCTGTTCTTATTTGCTCAGAACAGCCTAAATGTTTAACCTCAAGAGTTTATCCCTGGTGTTTATATTACAAATTGACATGTTTCATATCATTAGTAATGTTAAAATGTACCATTTTCTTAGGTCCGGAAAACCGCTAGCATTAGCCCGTTAGCATGCTAGCTACGTCTATTTTTCGGTTGCATTTTAATTTATGTGAACTTAATTTATGCAATTTATGTTTATTTCAGGTTTACAAAATCTCTCTGGCTGTTGAAAGACTTGCCAATAAAGCTATTGGAAGAGGAAACAAATTGATTCTTAATTAGTAGACATGTTAGCTATCTGCCTGGCTGCACTGAGGAGCAGTGAAGGCAGAATACACATTGTTGAACTCGAGTACCGTAGTTGAACTCGAGTGCACCCCCTGCTGGCCTGGAGGTCGCATCGCGATTTATGGCTTAATTAAATCAGGTTCGAATCATATAAAAAAATCGATGTATACTTATTTTTTTTTTCAAAAATCACGGCATCCCTAGTTCTGTCTGACCCGTCCCTTCCCCCGTTTGATCATCTCATCGCCCCGCGTCTGCTTTATGACCCAGACCAGCCACCGTGGGCAGGAGGCGAGTCTCGCCCCTTTTTGTAAAGTTGATTTCAAGCGGGAACCTCCTGCTGAAATGTGCTTCTCAAACGCGTGCACAGAAGTCACTTCCATTTGCTCTCATACGGCGATGATGATGATTTTATTTCCCTGCGGTGGAGTCGGCGCGATGCAGCGTTTGAGGCTGTAGGAAAACTCGGCTTTATTGCAGAAGAAGCATGGAAAGCATTAATTTCTGTCGCTGACGATACTTCAAATAAACGTGGCTCCCTTTTTTTCTTCCAGCTGGGATGTTTGCTGCCGTACAGCAGCTTCATCCTCTTAAACTGTGAGCCCGCTGTCAGACCCCCCCGAGGCCGAATACGTCCAACAGTCCTCGTATGAGGCAGGTGTCGCGTTTCTCGCGTCACCTCTGTAGCATCTGACGCCGGGCGTGGAGCCAGCGGTGGGGGTGGGGAGGCGGTGGGGGTCAGCGATGAGAGTTGCAGCCTATTAGCTGTCGGCCAGGACGCTGCCACGGTAACCGTTTCCAGGACGGGCCGAGGCAGGGAGCTGATTGAGTCCAAATGCTCGTAATTCATCGAGTTGAGGTCAGACGCAGCTCTGCCCGAAGGCATTCCTTCTTCTGCTCTCACAACAAATCGCACCGTCCCGTGTGAAAGACCTTCATCCTGCACTTTCCCGCCAACGTTCTCAGGGGAACCAGGTCTTTTTTCTTTTCTCTCAAACATTCGTGAACATTTAAACCTGCAGCTGCGCAGACGGGAGGGTCAGGAATCAAATGTTTGTCCCGTGAAAGGCTTGTTGTTTGCTTTTGTGGACCGATTAGGGAAAAACAAAAAAAAAACCCAAAACATGACCCACATCCAGTGGACAGCTGCCGTGACCTTACGAACAAAGACCGCACTGAAATGTTGAGCTCTCATTATTCAGCCATTGTGATCACAATTACCTGAATGTAAATCAGTTTAGGCTGCGTGCCAAAGGAGACGAGCATCAGCTGTTTCGTACCCGGAGGACGAACATCGTCGCCTCTCGCAGCTGTTAAAGCGTTGAGGTTTGAGTCCCTGCTCTCCTGCTCAGCAGACGTTTGAAGGAGGCCCAGCCAAACCAAACATGACCCTCGCATGCATGATTTGCACATGCAGGATCACCTGACACCGGTATTTGACATAAATACCGTCACCTCAACTGCCATTCAAATAGGTCTGGGCTGACTCTGGGTCAGTCAGTCACTGGGACGCCGGTGTTGTGAAATTTCTTCCTACTCATAATATTAAACCTTGTTCAGGAGGTTACTTTACTTTGTCCCTCAAACGTATATGCATTAAATACTGTCCGTACAAAGTTTAAAAATACAAGAAACTAACCTTTTCTCTTCCGTGATAACGGTCAGGCAGCAGAACATTATGGCCTTCTGAGGTTGCCGCTGTACGCATGTGCAGTCAACTCGGGTAGGAAGATATTACGAGTAGGACAAAGTCATCGAGAGGCGGCGTTTCAGGAGCGCCAGAAACAGTGAGCCTCTTTGTTCACGTTTGTAATCCTGCGTGAAAACCAACAAAACAAATCCACCAACACGACGGTAGCGGAGAGGATGAATTAGCCGCAGATGAACGGATGTTTACGGACATTTGTGGAGGATTTATGTGTTCACTTCACCTCGGCTCAGTGTGTGAGTCTCTGTAGAGGTTTTTTCTGCTCTCTGTCTGGCAGTGGAGATTTGAATTTTTTTTTTTTTTTTTTGCTTTTTTTATGTTGTTTAGACGCGTTAACAGAACGGATAAAGCAGATCTTATGCGAGCTGAGCTCATGTCGAGTAATGAAGTAATCTGTCTGCAGCCATCTATCTTTCTGAAGGCGACAGGGAAGCAGCAGCTGGAAATGTGTGGACGGAAATATTCCGAAGCATATTCCGGATTCCAACGGGTTTAGGACCAAGTGGGCAGGAGCAGACTGGAGACGAAGCAGAGGGGGGGGGGGGTACTTAGTTATTAACAGTTGGTGTGACACGTTACTGTGAAGGAGCGTTTCTGCAGCCCAGATATGATCCTGTTGATGAATTCTACTAAAGAATTGAAAATCAGGTCGTCTGCGTCACATACGCATACCCCTCCAGCCAAATAATGTGTTTAAATTGTTGCCCGGATTTGTGCCCGGTTTGTGGTGATCTGCGGTCGAATGTCGACATACTGTCTGCAGGGGGCGGATCGGTCCTCTTGCGGCTGGTGGAGACCTGCCGCCGCGGACATGGACGGTGTCGCTGGAGGCCGGTTCGGGAAAGCTAAGTAGTCCTGAACTGCTACCCACGGCAACCACCGCCACTGGATCCGGGCTGCAGCGTCACTGAGCCGGGACGGGAGCCCCCGACGTAGCGGCGGCAGCATGCTGCCCCCGACCAGCAGTCTACACGCCGGATGGGTCAGCTGACCTGGCAGGGGCCGTCTGGTGACCTGGTGGGGCCCAGCACCGCCAGGGGAGACGCGACGGCCTGGTCCGGTCCGCGTGATGAACTGGGCTCTGGGACGGTCGGCTCCGTTGCTCGCCGGACTGAAGGAGCTCAGTCTTCCCAGAGGAGACGGTCTGGTTCATCGGTGTTTCCTCCTCTGACCTGGAGATATCTCACTAGTCATCATTATGGAGATATACTGGTTCTAACGGCTGTTAACTGGAGTTAGCACTCGGACCACAGGACCGGGCATGAAAAGGAGCGCTGGACGCCGGCACCTCCTCTAGTACACCAGACTGGTGTACTGAAACTTGAATTTCCCCCTTGGGGGATTAATAAAGTATTTTTGAATTTGAATTAAACATTTTAAAAACATTATTGAGGCTCGGGGGGGGGCTCCGGCTCCTGTTCGCGGATTTTGATTTTCGCGGGGGGGCGCCAGTCCCCATTAACCGCGAAAAATAAGGGATCACTGTACACAGCCCTTAAGAGTTTACATGCGTTACCTGCTGACGCTGCGCGTGACGCCGTCGTTAGCTCATCTGTACATGTGTCGCAACACGGTGAATATGGAGCAAATTACGCTGTTTTACTGCACATTTGCTTGCCGTCTGATTAATGACTGAATGATAAGACTTTGTGCACCTGCGACTGCAACCGACGACTCGCTCCACTTTTGTATTTATATCATCAACTGCTTTGAGGGATTCGAGATAAACGGCCTGTGAAAGTAAACAGTCATGATGACAGCAGCCATTGTTTCCATCCCTGAGAAACTCCCTGGAGCTGCTACTACTAACCGACTCCCATCCCCACAACACACCGGCCCACTCTGCTAATCCTCAAATTGTTGGTTTGACCGTGTTTCTGGCTCTACACGCTGATATGCCCGTTAACGTAATTATTGCTATTACAGCTGTTATTAAGAGTCCTGAGGTTTCAGCGTTGGAAAGAGACATTTAATTCCTTTTTTTTTTTTTTCTTTAAGAAACAACGAGCCTCCTGTTTTGAATTCACGTGCTTGTTTTAGTTAGAGTCCATTTCAAAGCCACAATCCAATATAATAAAAGTCAAATACCGGCTTGGCTAACTGTATTATAGGTAATGAAATGATAACAAACAGGCAGAAAGCTCAGAGAAGAAGAAGAGGGACAGAAAACTCTGGAGGCCGACGGCCCCGTTTGCTCTCAGATGTTTTCATGTGTTACTGAGGCCACGTGAGAGTAACAGGATAACAGAGAGGAGGCGTGATGTTCCTCCATCCCTCCATCCCTCCATCCCTCCCTCCATCTCTAATGCACTTTCTTCTCCTCCTCGAGGCAACAGATTCACAACCTAACGTGCGGCTGTGGGAACAGCGTGCACATCGTGCAGCGCTGTAATAAGATTTTCAGAGTGTGCAGACAGAAGTGGTCCTCATCTTAGAAAAAAATAAAAATGTAATTTCAGAAAATGCGTCTTTGAAATCCCAATAAAAAACAGCTGCCATCTCTTTCCCTTTCCCTCTTTCCCTCTTTACCTTTCACCCCCCCCTCTTAACATGAATGGAGCTGGGAGCTTCAAACTTACTCCTCTTATACCACAGTTGATCCGCAGTTCGCTGGTTTCTGTGCAGTTTTTCTTGGAGAAAGTCCCACTAGACGAGTGCTGACACGATGAAACTAAAGAACTAAGTTGATTTCACATGATTTTGGAGTCTTTTTTTTTTTTCTTTTACTGCAAATGAAATAGTCCTGCGGACAGCAGGACACCCAAGACAAACAGTCCCAGTTCAGCAAGAACCACTTTTTGAGAAAATTATAATTCTTTGCGAGCATAATAGCAATCTATTGTGGATTATATTCATCTGTGTTCTGCTCCTGGACCTCCTGGGAGGTCCGAAGCGGCAGCAGAGGCTCCTCCCACGTTGCTGCTCCAGGACAGAGCAGCAACGTGACGTCGATGAGGTCGGATGCAGTTTGGAAAACAGCTGAGGTGGAAGTGGACTTAAATAACACTGCAGGGTTGGTTGTGAGGTGACCCGCCGCTGATTTCTTAAAAAAGCATCTGTCGCTCCATCAGCGCCGGTACCTGGACAGGTGGCTTTCACCACCAAACCCCGTACGGCAGGCGACGGCAGCAGTGCAGCATTTAACAGATAATCATCTGCGCGTTTGTCTGAGGAGACGACGGACACCACGATAGAGCTAAAAGTGAGTGACGATCAGTCAGCAGGAAGACGCAAACGCCTCCAGGTGAGGAAGTTCAGAGCTCCGTCACCACCTGGCGGTGTAAAGGAGCTGCGACGTGAACTTCAGAGGTGTGTTTCCTCTGCTCTCCAGAGGTTTCTGCTGCAACGTCGCCTAGTTGAGTCAAGACGTCAGCAGCGCTTGTGGCCACGTGTTAATCAGCAGGCACTTGAAGGGGTTAACTGAGCATGAGGTTGGTCACATCTGTTAGCTTTTCCCCAGATCCACCAAAGATCAAATCAAATCAAATCATATCAAATATACTTTATTAATCCCCCAAGGGGGAAATTCAAGTTTCAAGTACACCAGACGCTGCAGTCTGGTGTACTTGAGGAGCTGCCGGTGTCCTCCTTCATGTCCTGGTCCTGTGGTCCGAGTGCTAACTCCAGATAACAGCCGTTAAAACTGTTAACAGCCATTAAAACCAGTATATCTCCACAATGGTGAATTAAGTGAGATATCTCCAGGTCAGAGAAGGAAACACCGATGAACCAAACTCCGATGAACCAAACTGTCTCTTCTGGAAAGACCGAGCTCCCTCAGTCCGGCAAGCGATGGAGCCAACCGTCCCAGGGCCCGGTTCAACATGCGGACCAGGTTGTTGGCGCCACCCCCGGCGGTGCCGAGCCCACCAGGTCTTCTTCATACGGCCCCCGCCAGGTTGGGCTCCCGTCCCGGCTTAGTCGACACTGCAGCCCGGATCCAGTGGCGGTGGTTGCCTCCTTTTCTTGTCCGCAGGTAGCAGTTCAGGATTAGCTTCCCCGAACCGGCTCCCAGCGACACCGTCCATGTCCGCTGCGGCACATCTCCACCAGCTGCAAGAGGACCGATCCGCACCCGCAGACAGCACGTCAACACCCGACCGCAGAATCACTACACACCGGGCACACATATGGTAACATAGATATGGGATGAATTCCAGTTCCTCCCTTAACCCTCAATCTCAACCCTCAATCTCAAAAATGCGCTCTCCCGCTAAGTGCCAGTGCCGTCCCGATTCTCAGAAGGTCAAGTTGAGGGACAAGTTTGAGGGGTGTATCGCCCTCAATATTGAGATTCTCCGGCACCACCCTTGGAAGTAAGGGCTACCCAGAAGGCATTGCGTATTTTCACCACAATGTCTTCGAAAGGGTGGCACCGAAAAAAGCAAGCTTCAAATGCAAGTATTTTTGTAGTTAATAAAGATATAAATGTTACGAAACTATCTTATTGTCTTTGTTATATATATTTATAATATCTTCTTCTTCTTCATCGTCGTCGTTTTCTTGACAGACTGGACGTAGCTTTGGCGTAAGGCCGCCCCCCACAGTCTGAAGATGTAACTGCACTCAAGGGGTGTCCCATTTCTAAGTCACAAGATAACCCTGACACTTACTTTGGAGGGTCAAGACTTGAGGGTTAAGGGAGGAATTGGAATTGGAGAAGAAGGGTACTGTGGTACGAGGACGGAGGTACCACAGTGCCACAAACCAGCGCTCACGAACAAAGCGTGGAATAACGACTGGAGAGGGAACATTGATGCAACAGTCTGGGTTCAAACCTGGAGATCAGTAACCTCTCAGTTTGCAGCAAGACCATAAATGGACCCTGACGGACCTAAATGGTCTATAAAGTTCAGTAATGACGTTGGGAGGATCATTCCCCGTGTGTTGGACCTGCACGTGCACTGATAGATACTTGGAAAATGCGGTGGACGTATTGCATTTTTGATGTTGGATTAAAAAGCCGATGTGTTTACCGTCCAGGCTGCCAGACGCACGACTCGGAGGGTTAACCTTCAAACGACTTCTGGCTGTAGACGGGAAATCTGCAACAACAGCTGGGCACTGACGTGATGCCCACGGGACTTATCTGACTTATCGACCTGAGGGTATCACTAAGGTGTGTCGACCCAACATGACCGACCGTTTATCTGGTTTTCAGTTGGTCAAATGGAGAATGGGTCAGCGTCGTGGCCCTGGACGGTTTCCATCTGCCATGACTCAAAGCCCAAGTAAGGAACTCCTCCCCCAGCCTGGGTCCAGTTGAACGTATTCATCCTGGAGTCATTTCAGTCTGAACCACATCATCGTACTCATGTTAGGAGGATGGAGGATGGAGCCAGCACACGTGAAGTTACGCTACAACTCCCTTATCAAATGCAGCGATGCAGGAGAACAACGTCTACGTTGCTTCAGACGCATTCATTTGCCTAAAGTCGGGTCAAGCCCAGCCTTCTGATGCGCTGGCCAGATGTTTTGCATACGCATCGACTGCAGCTCTCAGCCATCTGTAGAAAATGAATGGGATCTGTGCAACATGATTGACTTGTTGCAAGTGCAGATGGTGACGCTCGTTACGAGTAATGGAGCTGTGAACTTGAATAGCTGCCCAGGAAGTGATGCCCAGGGATCATTTGCATGATTTGCATGTCCTGCAGTGTCGCTACGAGCCAACGAGGTGGAGACGTCTAATGTTACAACTAATTATGTCAACATCTTCAACAACAACTCCAAATCTAGAGTTCTTGGATCTTAAATGTTAGGAACACACAAGGATTGCTGCACATCTGGCTTCTCCTGGCTTTGCTGGGTGACCAGCGCTGCCCCGTCGATGCGGTGCAGAAACAGCTGAGACGTTTTTCTGAGCTTTTCTGAGCACGTGCAGAAGCGTGTTGCCTCCTCTGACCTTTCCCAGATTCAGGCGGCCGCGGTGAAGACTCTGAGCTGCTGTGACGAGGGCTTCAGGAGCAGAAACGTGCCACTTTGGGGTTTAAAACATAATGTTTCCAAACTGCAGATGACCTTTTACTGCGTTGCTTGTTGTTGATTCAGTTTTCTTGGAAAATGAGCACATCAGAGGAAGGGGGGGGGCTGTTTACAGCAGCTCTTAGAAGCTCACGGGTTTTGACGGGTTCACCGTTTGAGTGGACCTTCGCCAGCGGCGATGACGGTGAGAATCTGAGCCTCCGTGGTACCCTTACCGCCCCTCAGACCCGCCCTGCAGCAGAGTTACCCAGTTTTCTCAAAGATACATGCTTATATGCTGCCTTCTTTCTTTTTTTTTTTTTTGTTCCTGCCTATTTATGCATTAGTCACCACCGCAGCGCCGGAGCTGCAGCCAAGACCTCTCTTGGCTTCGTAAACTTCTACTTCAGCAGTTTGGTTTGTTTTGCTTTGAGCTTTGAAATCTGAAGCTGGTTATAGGAGAAAAAAAAAGAACAAAAAACTGCAGTTTGGAGGAGGTGAAAAAGTGAAACTATAAATGCAGCGGGCCAGATGCAGCTGGCTGTCGTGTCCCTGAGCTCTGTGGATAACAGTGGAAAGGGATTTGGAGGTTCTTCATGTCTGTCCACCTTCCTGGGGGCTTGATGGGGGTTTTATGTCTCTGTGAGTTTGTCCAAAAGAATCCGATTATGTGCAGATTTTGTCCCGTCTCGTCCTCCACCTGCTCTGATCGTTGCACATTAAATCAAAAACCATTATCATGACTGTCTTGAGATTCTTTAAAGAAGCCTGTAAAACAGGCAGATGTAAAAAAAAAAAATTAGGCCTGGGCAACAAATAAAATTTTTAATCGCGATTAATCGCATTATTTCTCAGATTAATCGCGATTAATCGCATTGTATACCCAGAATCAAATAATGAATTCAAAAGTAGTGTAAAGGTCACTTTTATTTAAATGTTCTGCTGCCATATGAACTAAAGTGTCATAAAATTGTTGTTCAAACACTTTTAACATCAGCACTTGTCAGTAACACATATTTAGTGTAAATCTCATCTTAAAGCTTATTGCCACTGCCAAGTTTGCAAACAAAATCCAACAAAATGATTGTGTCTCAGCACAATCAGAACATTAAAACAGGTAATTTCTGAGGTAACAGCAGAAACTTTTAACAAGGAGTTCAACTTGTCAGTTGTTACAAATAACCTTGTTGACAATTTTATTACATTTTTCATTTTTTTTAATATAACACAAAAAAAAACCACAAAAAAAATGCCTGTTTTATTAAATATTTCAATTTTAGACTTGGATCAAAAATACGAAATAAAAAAACGGGCCACAAAACTGAATTAGTTTTATAATGGAGGACTGGACTTTCTGTTGTCATTACACATCTGTGCCACTAGATGGAGCCGCACTGCAGTAACCCTCTAGAGAACAGCAGGACAGTGAACACATGGAGCAGATCTAATGGAACATGGAGGAATGACAAGAAAGTTTTGTTACAGTCAAGAATTTTATTTTTTTCAGACAGAATATTGCTACCTGAGTTGCTACCTGAACTGTAAAGTTCACAGATTTTTACCGTTCTCCATGTCTGTTTTAGCTTTTCCATGTTTACCTGCCAATTCTCTTCCGGTTCCACAGCAGCCAGTAACAGACTTTTCAAAACAAAAGCATGTGAGCAACATGCGTTAAGGCGCGGTAAAATAAAAGTCGGCGTTAATAAATTAATGAGTTAACGCGATAATAACGCGTTAACTTGCCCAGCCCTAAAAAAATGTATAAATAAAGTGCACTTTTTGATACCGCGTTGATCTGTTGACGCTGCCATTCAAGCGTCTCTGTCGTGTCTCTCTGCCCCACAGACGTACATCGGCTCTATCCTGGCGGCGGTGAACCCCTACCAGTCCCTCCCTGGCCTCTACGACCCCCCGGCGGTGGAGCTGTACAGCCGCCACCACCTGGGTGAGATCTCCCCGCACATCTTTGCCGTCGCCAACGAGTGCTACCGCTCCCTGTGGAAGAGGCTGCAGAACCAGTGTGTCCTGATCAGGTGGGCCGTCCTATGTGATGTTTTTTATTTGTGTGTCTTACAGAATGTTAGGTTGTCTTTGAATGACCAGTTTTTTAATGTTGGTGTTCTCTGTGATGGAGTATATTTATTTGTTTCTTTCCAGTCACTGCTAACCTAAAACCTCTGACGTAACCCAACACCGTCTCTCTGTTTGGGCTGGTTTAGGTTTGAAAACTTCTCATTGAGATGCAGATTTTCAGGGTGCCGTTGACACCCCATGTTTCATCGTCATTTAAGGTGGACGTCAGAGCTGGGCAGATCGATCCAAATATCAATAATATCGATAACAACACTGGTATTGATATTGAATGATACTGTAAAAGATCGATACTCAAGCTTTTTGTGAAGTGTGAATTGGTTGAAGTCGCTGTGTCCTCCTTCAGTCCAACAGAGAGCGTCCAGGTAGATCAGAGTGGTCAATTTCTGCATCAATTCATATTAACTTTCAAATTACATGTTATTTAAGCCATATGTTACTGGAGCCAACTCAAAAAACTATAATTAAGACCTTGAAATAACCCAGTACATGTCATGTATCCCATTGAAAGGTGTTATCTAAGATAAAATAACATTATAGGGGTGAGTATTGGCAAGGACCTCGCAATACGATATGTATCATGATATTTGAGTCACGATACGATATTATCACGATATCACAATATATTGCGATATTCTACCCAGTTAATATCAAAATTAAAAGTAGAGATGAAAAATCAAGTTGCTGTATATGTTCATCAGATGATATTGATCATTCAAAGGACAAATTGAGTCAAAACTATTTGCTTCAAAACAACCTATTTTTTGTTTATTATTAGTGTTTTTGTACATTTAAATATTCACAATGCTTCTAATACATGAATACATGAATTTTGCTTAAAAAAAATTGATATTAGGAGCTAAAAATATATATATTTGTGGGCGGCCGAAAATCGCCATATATTGCCAAATCGATTTTTTTTCACACCCCTACTTGGTGATAAGAATTTGATTTTTGAACAAAAGTTTTAGTAGAAGGATGTGGATCAGTTTTGAAGGCCGGTCCAGTCATGTCGAGAACAAAAACTGACAGCTGATATCGCGATATCACGATATATTGCGATATTCTACCCAGTTAATAATCAAAATTAAAAGTAGAGATGAAAAATCAAGTTGCTGTATATGTTCATCAGATGATATTGATCATTCAGAGGACAAATTGAGTCAAAACTATTTGCTTCAAAACAACATATTTATTGTTTATTATTAGTGTTTTTGCAAATTTAAGTAACCATTACAACATACTGACAGCATTGTAACCACTCTAAGTGAGAACATGAAAATCGATATTATATTGGGTGGCCGAAAAACACGATATTTTACCAAATCGATTTTTTTTCACACCCCTAATTAGATAATTCTTTATTTATCCCACAACGGAGAAATTTATAGTTAAAGCAACAGGAAAGTGCACACAGTGCAAACAAAGTTACACAAATATGGAAAGATATAAGAGGTGGACTAGAAAAAACATTATGAACAGAACAATTCAACTCAAAGAATATTTACAGAAAAATGTTAATTGTGCTAATAAAGCATTTTGCTGTCACCTATAAAGTTTTGCCGAAATTGTGTTATAAGTTTTAACAAAATAATTCAAATACAAAAATCACAAAAACTCCAAAAGGTCAGCAGTTTCATGACAGATCAAGCTTAATATGAAAAAGAATCGGTATCGTTATCGGTATCCGCGATTCTGGCCCTGTATTTACTTGGTATCAGATCGATACCAAAATTCCCAGTATCGCCCAGCTCTAGTAGTAGTCAGTGCAGGTTGGCTCTGTTTTAGACCGGGCCACCTAGTGGTCACTCGAGGAGCTGGTATCGTTATCGTTATCAGTCTCAGTATCAGTATCGGTATCGGTATCGGTATCGGTATCGGTGATACTGGCCCTGTATTTACTTGGTATCGGATCGATACCAAAATTCCCAGTATCGCCCAGCTCTAGTGGTCGTCAGTGCAGGTTGGCTCTGTTTTAGACCTGGCCACCTAGTGGTCACTCGAGGAGCTGCAGCTTCTTATAGTTCGGCGAAGGAAGTGGAGGTGGGAAGTGTTTCATTAAGGCCTCAGTAAATGGGAGAAGTCGCATCCGTCCTTTTTGTGGCCACCAGGGGGCAGAAAGCCTCAAAGTCCTAACTGTTGTTCAGGTTTTGGTGAATATTTACCGTTTTGTCTTCACATTTTCCCTCTTTTGCTGCGTGGTTCCCATTCAGAGCGGTGGTTTTGTCCGTCGTCAGTGGTTCTCTTTAAGCCGTCTAACCGGGCTGAATGGATCTTTGTGGTCTTTGGCGTGTCCAGTCGCTCCCCGTCACCGTGCCAAACGCTTTGATCGAGTTTCAAGTCTCCTGGGCTCTTTGGCTGCACCTCTGACGATCCGAGCGTACGCTGCCGCTCCGTCTCCGTCTCCGTCCTCCATCCACCGGTTTCCTTCCTCACATCCTTCCTCTCTTGATTTCAGCGGGACGACTTTCACGTCCGCCGTCGCTCCATTGTTTCATCCAGCTTCAAAAATGTTATTTCTGTCTCAGAAATGATAATACCGAGCTCCTGATTTAGATGCAGGAGGGTTTAACTGCTGCTGGCGGGGGCGGGTGGGGGCATCCTGAACACGTGGCCGGTTCGTCGTCTTTATTCCTTGTTTTCTTCCAGCGGAGGGTCGGTCATCCCAGAACAAAGCGGAAGCTCGCTCTAAAAATGTCCCCTGAATTGGACGCATGTGGCTTGTTGTCATAGTTAGAAGACATATTACTGCCTTAAAACATGATCATTATCTCAAAACTGTCTTGAATCAGACTCTCCTGTCATGACTGGCTCAATATTTTACCGGAGATCGAACGGCGAGGCCAGAAAAGATCGCTGGTTACTCTTCGGACGAGAGACGCTCACCTTATTAATGGCGCTTGTGAATTTCCGTCTCCTTCAACGGGAGCTGAGGAGCTTTGAGCGTTAGCGGCAGGCCTCTAACGTAAGACTCCTGCAGTTTTAAGGACAGACGTGATGAATAATCTCATTCGTGTTATTAGATTGTCTTAATAGAATGACGGTTAAACAACAAAAGTGGCCTTTTATATTTCATTAGCTCCTCTAAAATAAATTAAAAGCTCACTTGTGTTTAGTTCTCGGCATGCACATGACTGGAATTAACCAGTTAACGATTGGTTTTTTACTGCAGAAAAGCTGCAGTAATTATTTCCAGATGCACAGAAGAGCTCTGTGTTGCATTTAAATTCCAACGTTTCGGCAGTTCGTGCGTCCGTCAGGACGTCTGTCACAAATGTTGGGTGGACGAGCTTCTTGGATGTGGCGCTGAAGGTTCAGGCTGTCCTGGAGCAGTCAGGTGATCAAATGCTGAGCTTCACTGGCGAAGACGCCGCGGTCATTGTATTGATTCTGCGTTATATATCGATCACGTCATTTTATGTGGCCCTCGAGAGCTTGGGCATGATTGACATAAATTTTAAACCAATATTTTAAAACTTAAAATAAGCTTACACCGCTTTAAAGCGCATATTGACAATAAACTACATCTCCCATCATGCATTTCGTCCTTACCCACAACGATAACGGCAGCTATGAGCAAGACGATTTTTCAGAACATCTCCAAGAAAAGAAAAATTGATGCACAAGGAAGGCAGTTTCATGAATGATGGGAAAACAACAGTATGTCTTTTGTGTTATGAGAGGGGTGTCAGTCGTGAAAGAGTTTAATCTACGTTGGCATTTTGACAGCAAACATGGAGCTAAGTATGCTAAATTTAGCCTGCAAGAAAAACAAAGAAGCTTCCCCTTCTGAAACTGAGGTAATGGATACTCTAACAACCACAAACCCTGAGTTTAATATAATAATGACTTAAATATTTGAAACTTGAATACATAATAAATACAGAAACCATTACTTAACATTATAATAAGGTGTAGTTAAATTTTTTTTTTTATTTATATTGCATTTTATTACGCTCATGCTGCCAGTCTGGCCCTTCGAGGGAAACCATGATGCTGATGTGGCCCTCAGTGAAAATGAGTCTGACACCCCTGACGTTATCGATATGCAGTGATCACTCGCCAATTCGCGCTTTAAGTGCCACGGTTTTAGTTATTCACAGATTTTTTTTCAGAAATAAATAATTTTTTTTTTTTTTAATGAAGAAAATATTGCGGAAATGTCACAGAATGTTGTGCGCGTTCTCTCGCAGCAAAGAAATGTTGTGAGCCAGCCTGGCCCCTTTAAGAAGGTGGCTTTATGGGTAATGGTGTGGCCTTATGGGTAATGTAGTGTGTGTGTCGTGGGACGGCAAAATGAAAACGTATTTAGATGAAAGAGCGGTTTCTTTACTACGGTTCAGAGACCAGAGGCTGTGAAGGAAACAGAAAGACCACAGTTGAGCCTTTATCTTGTTTCGCTGCAGTGTCTCCCTACTTTTTTGCGGTTTTTAAACATATTTTAAACACATTATTTAGGCTCGGGGGGCTCCGGCTCCAGTTCGCGGATTTTGATTCTTGCGGGGGTGCGCCGGTCCTCATTAACTGCAAAAAATAAGGGATCACTGTATATCGTATCGTGAGCCGAATATCGTGTATCGTATCGTATCGCATGATTAGTGTATCGCTACAGCGCTAGCCGAGAGAGAGGGCCGAAAAAAGGCAAACAGTGGCGCTAATATGTTTGCATACACTAATCTCGCGATACGATACACAATATTTGACTCAGGATACGATACATTTACGTCATTTACAAAATATTTTAAAGGGACAAAGTGATTTTGGTGACATCTTGTGAGTGTTCCAATGACTTTGTTTGAATTAATTGAACTGAAAGCATCAATTACACATTATATGGCTGACAGGCAGCTTGCAAATGCTGGACAAAATGAATAAAAGATGTGTTGAGAAAAATAGTTTCATTTATTTAAACAGTGCAAATTGTTGCTTGCAAGCTTTTAAAGGTGGGACACGGGGGTTTTGAAAGAAGCTTAGAATATCGATACCCGCGGCTGAAAAATCGATACTCTCTGGGGAAATAAAATATCGATATATATCGTAGAATCGATAAAATCGCCCAGCTCTAGTGGAGGTGAAATCATGATGTGGAGCTGCATCTGGTACCATCAGTTCTCCTGATGTTCTGAAATGACGGTTTCCAACAGTTTTACTGCAGAACCGTGTCACACACAGTTCCCTTTCTTCACCCCCCCCCCCCCCCCCCCCCACCCCCACCCGTCTGCTTCGTCTTCATCCTTGTGTTCGGGACACAACAAGTCTTTTGTGAGGCTGTCCAGGACGCCGGTCAGTGGGAAGAACATGCGTCGGGGCAAAGGCGTAAACGCAAACATGTCGTGAAGACCCGGAGCTGCACGAAGCTTTATTCTGTCTGCACCGCTGTACCGCTGCACCGCTGCACCGCTGTACCGCTGTACCGCTGTACCGCTGCACCGCTGCACCGCTGCACCGCTGCAGCAGATCGTCGTCACTTCATTCCTGCAGCCAGTAAAGTTCCTTTGAGGACTCTGCACTTTCTTCTTGCTCTTTTCTTTTTTCTTAAAAAAAACAAATTCAGTTTGTCCGTTTTGACCTTTCAGACCCGTAGTTTGATAAACAGTTCGTTCACTGGATCACAGTTCGGTCGTGTCAACGGTGCCGGTGGCCGGCGAGCGCCGACCACAGACCGCAGCCGTGACCTGCCGCTGAAACACAACCTGCTAGTTTGGTGTCAGTTAAAATAGAATAAATGACACGCTGAGCCTTCCAAGGCGTGGACGGTGAAGCTTGTTTATCCTCCGCTGGATCCAGATTGTTGAAATGTTCGGAATATTTTGAGGTTAACATTTGTGCTTCAGTTCCTCGTCTGGTTCCTCATCTGGTTCTGGAGTCACAAAGCAGTGAAACGGCATAAATCTGTCAGGTTTTCAGCAATAAAGTGTATTTCACTGTGTATTTTAGCTGCTGAAGTGGTTTTATTGCTTCATTTTTTTCCCATCAGGAACGTAAAAACAAGACGAACAAATTAATGACAAAGAAAAAAAACCTCTAATGACATGCATAAACTCATTCATCCACTCATCCATCCACTAATTCATCCACTCATTCATCCACCCATCCACCCATTCATCCACCCATCCAATTATTCATCCACCCATCCACTCATTCATCCACCCATCCACTCATTCATCCACCATCCACTCATCCATCCACTAATTCATCCAACATTCATCCACCCATCCACCCATTCATCCACCCATCCACTCATCCATCCACTAATTCATCCACCCATTCATCCACCCATCCACTCATTCATCCACCCATCCACCCATTCCTCCACCCATCCACCCATTCATCCACTCATCCATCCACTCATTCATCCAATAATTCATCCACTCATTCATCCACCCATTCATCCGCCCATCCACTCATTCATCCACTCATTCATCCACCCATTCATCCGCCCATCCACTCATTCATCCACTCATTCATCCACCTATTCATCCATTCATCCACTCATCCATCCAATCATTCATCCACCCATCCACCCATTCATCCACTCATTCATCCACCCATCCACCCATTCCTCCACCCAGTCTTTCATCCACTCATTCACCTTAGATCCGTTCTGGCGATGTCACACTGGGACCCTCCAGAGGTGTCAGCTGATGGGTCCGTGGCCCCGGACCCTCCAGAGGTGTCAGCGGGTCCGTGGCCCCGGACCCTCCAGAGGTGTCAGCGGGTCCGTGGCCCCGGACCCTCCAGAGGTGTCAGCTGATGGGTCCGTGGCCCCGGTGCCGGCCGTTCTCCGGCCAGCAGCCTTCTGCGAGGTGTCAGGTGGCTCGTCCGAAGCAGGCGGGAGCCGCCATGTTGGCCCCTGGCTGACGGCTTCCAGGCCAACCCATAATTATCACATACATTGAGAGTCTGGTTGATTCTCAAATACATCATTTTTGGGATTTAAAGGCCTGAAGCGTAAAAATCTGCATGTTTAAAAGAAATATACCAGACATTTAGTCCCCTTTAAACTTCACGCTGCGCATTTTTATCAGCGACAAGGGTGGCAGATGCGCTGGATCCCAAAAACCAGTTCCTAGTTTTCTGCGTTTGAGTATTACGGTCCTGTTCTGCTCTGACCCTGAGAGAGCGCCGCTTTTAAACACTTGCTCTTTTTTCCTTTTTACTGCCTCTGAGCCGCTAATCGGCTGGTAAGTGTTTCCCTCGAGCGAAGCGCTAAACGGCCAGCTGCGCTAGCGGATCTGGCGTTTTTAAGGTAAAGAGATACCTCATTCCTCAGCTGATCTGTGGTCTTTTTATTCACCGGCGACAGTTATTTTCTTTTCTGTTCACACATGTGAAACCGTTCTCACCCTTGAAGCTGGATCTCCGTCGGAGCCAGAACCGTTGTGACCCGGGCCTCTTCAGGTCCAGCTCTCAGGCTCGTAACGGTCCTGTTTTCGGTACTTGGCTCAGAAGATCGTTTCAGCACTGAGCCAAAGTCTCTGCCAGCTGCTTCGCTACGTGGACCGGGTCACAACCAAAAACACCGACCCGGACCTCTCGTAAAACACGAGCCATGCTAACGCCCCCCCTCCCACAAAGAGGGGATCACTTCACGTCTGAGAGAGAGAGAGAGGGGGGAGCTATAAATTGCAAGTTGGCACTTTCATTCGAAGCAGGAAGCTTTCTAGTCAGATTTAAGAATCGTGGGTAATCAGAGCCAGGCGGGGGGGGGGGGGGGGTGTCTGCTCTAACACAAGACCATCTGCTCATTAATGCTCATGAATGCCAGTCTGCATTTTCACTGAAGCAGATACCTGCCTTCATCCAGTCGCACCACTTTAATGGAGAAACCCCCCCACTGAGACTCTGCTGCAGGTTTCAGCAAAAACCCGTTCTGAACCGCCGACAAGGAAACTCCCGCAGGGAGGAAAGAGGCCACCGTGGCAGGTTTTCATATGGATAATAACGCAGTTAACAGGAGCTTCATATCTTTATGACTTAATGCCCTGTGATTGTTGCGGCCTGTTTTCTGTTAGTCCCGTTGGGGAGAACAGTTCGGTCCTGGGCGGCGTCATTCCCGCTCTGTGTCTTTCCTGTACCGTCTGCCCGTATCGCCGTTGGTGACCTGGGTAACACTGGGATGGAGCCACTTCCTGGAGCCGGGTTCCAACATCTGGTTGAAACAGTGAAACCTGAACAGAGGTGGCTGTGAGGGCGGCTCGTTAAAGCCCGGCGTGTTTGGTCGGCTTTAATCCGGGCGGCTCTGAGACCTTCAGACAGCCATGTTGGCTCCACCGTTGCAGCTTAAAGGAAACTTAAGGTTCTGAATCACCGCTGCAACCTTTGAAGTCCTCAGTGATGTTTCTTCACGTCGTAAACATGCAGACAAACGATTACAATTTTTTTTTTTTTTTTTGTCAGAGCCTTTAGAGCTTAAACTGCCAGCAGAGGTTTGATTAAATTAGAAAACTGTCAGGGTGCGCGACCCCCCCGGCCCCAGACCTGGCACATGGTCCCTGACCTCCTGACCCTGAAGGCGTGCGTGTGGTTAAACCCAACAATTACTCAGGCATCTGGGGGCTACGGAGGCCCCTGCAGCAAAGCCCCTCCAGGACATACCTGAGAGGTTTCCTCTGGGGGTCGTGGAAGGATTCCAGCTGAGATCAGAGCAAAGGCAGGGTGCATGATGGGAAGGGAACACTTCAGAACACGCTGGTTTTGATTATGGGTGAGTATTGGCAAGGACCTCGCAATATGATATGTATCATGATACTTGGGTCACGATATGATGTTATCGCGATATCACGACATATTGCGCTATTTTACCCAGTTAATATCAAAGTTAAAAGTGGAGATGAAAAATCTAGTTGCTTTATATATGCTAACGTCCAGACGGAGAGGCTGGACGTTAGCGGGTCACCGGAGACTAGGGGCGAGTATTGGCAAGGACCTTGCAATATGATATGTATCATGATACTTGGGCCATGATACGATATTATCGTGACATCGCGATATCAGAGATGAAAAATCAAGTTGCTGTATATGCTAACGTCCAGCCTCTCCGTCTGGATGTTAGCGGGTCACTGGACACTAGGGGCGAGTATTGGCAAGGACCTTGCAATACGATATGTATCATGATACTTGGGCCACGATACAATATTATCACGATATCAGAGATGAAAAATCTAGTTGCTGCATATGTTCATCAGATGATATTGATCATTCAGAGGACAAATTGAGTCAAAACTATTTGCTACAAAACAACCTATTTATTGTTTATTAGTGTTTTTGCACATTTAAATTTTAAACAATTTAAATGTGAAAATCAAACAATTTTCCTAAAAAATTGATATTAGGAGCTGAAAAATTGATATTATATTGGGCGGCTGAAAATCGCGATATATTGCCAAATCGATTTTTTTTTTCACACCCCTAGTTTTGATTGTAGCACACGATGGACCGCATGTACGGCTTTTAGTCGTGCAACATTATTTCTGCCACTGAACGTAACTTTCCAGGGGTTCTTCCTGACTTTACTCACGTTTGGTTACACATGGACATCGAATTGTGGTGAACGCAACATTTACACGAGACCTCAAAAACTGCCACAGAAGTTTTCCTTCTTTATTGATTTCCAACGCCAGTCAGTTTTGACAAAACTGGCAGTTTATCCATGGTGTCATTTGAAAGAGAAGGTACCTTCTTATTTAACTAATGACGGTTTATAACTAGGGGTGTGAAAAAAAAAAAATTTGGCAATGTATCGTGATTTTCGGCCGCCCACTATATTATCGATTTTTCAGCTCCTAATATCGATTTTTTTTTTTTTACAATGCTGTCAGTATGTTGTAATGGTTACTTAAATGTGCAAAAACACTAATAATAAACAATAAATAGGTTGTTTTGAAGCAAATAGTTTTGACTCAATTTGTCCTCTGAATGATCAATATCATCTGATGAACATATACAGCAACTTGATTTTTCATCTCTACTTTTAACTTTGATATTAACTGGGTAGAATATCGCAATATATCGTGATATTGCGATAATATCGTATCGTGACCCAAGTATAATGATACATATCGTATTGCGAGGTCCTTGCCAATACTCACCCCTGTTTATAACTGTGGACACGTCAGGTCACCTTAGAAGACCCGCTTGATTATTTATTGATTTCTTTCACTTGATTCTTTTCTTTTTTCAGTCACTCTCTTGTAGACTTGCTGAGGCGTTTGGGTCCGTCGTCCTGTTGCATGGTCCAATCTCAGCCAAACTCTTCGGTGTGCTCTTGGTTCACGGTGACTCGACGGCGGCAGGGTCCCCAGTAGGGCTGAACGATTTTAAGAAAAAAATTGTATTGCGATTTTTCTGGTAGATATTGCAATTTCAATTTCATTCATGATTTTTTCCCCCTTTCAAATCAAGTTCCAGTGAAAATCAACATTTGCGTAAATCACAGAACCCTACATCATCCCATTTAAACGGTTAATTCCATAAAGCCAACGCAAGAACGAAAAACTGAAGTCAATAATAGATTTCCAACGTTGGACCTCGCAATACAATATGCATCATGATATTTGGGTCACGATATGATATTATCGTGATATCACCTTATATAGCGATGTTCTACCCGGTTAATATCAAAATTAAAAGTAGAGATGAAAAATCAAGTTGCTGTATATGTTCATCAGATGATATTGATCATTCAGAGAACAAATTGAGTCAAAACTATTTGCTTCAAAACAACCTATATATTGTTTATTATTAGTGTTTTTGTACATTTAAGTTACCATTAGAACATACTGACAGCATTGTATAAAAAATCAATATTAGGAGCTGAAAAATCAATATTGTATTGGGCGTCCGAAAATCACGATATATTGCCAAATCGTTTTTTTTTTTCACACCCCTAGTTAGGAATATTTATTAACAAAAAACATTGGTGATTAGCAGCTGGCAGCATGGAGCCTTTCTATGAGCAGACAGGGGGGAGCTTGGGTTAAAGAAAAGAAAGACAACAGACCTGGAAGCAGTCAAGAAACTGCAGTCAGATAAAATAAAGGCTCAGAATGATTGATTCGGGCGTACGAGGCTTGTTGATGTGGAGTGAACTGGAATTTGGAGCTGAATCTGTTGTGGGACATGAACCCACTGGAGGTCTGACCGCGTCCACCAAATTAATCCTAAAACGTCCTTGTTGTTGTTTTGTCTCTGGACTGAAGCTCAGCTTTAGCAAAGCGTGAGTTGTTCCCTTGAATCTGAAAAGGTGTTGAATGCAGAGGAGCAAAGCAGAGATTAATGCTGCGTTTAAATCCATTTTAAGTAGTAACTTAATCCTAATCTTCTCTTTGATAAACTGGCACTCGAGCTCGGTTATGTCACTGCCGGGAAAAGGTTTTCATTTCTTAAGAAGATTCCGTACCAGATTAAATAACATGAGGAGAGGGATCTTTCTTTCTTCTCCTTCATCAGTTTCTCGTCTATTCTCAGAAACCCTTTCAGAGTCTGCAGCCCCGTCCACGGAGAGGATGTGGGCCAGGTCCGGAGCTGTGGAGGTAGTTTGTCCAGCGCGCTCAGCTGCTCCTCTGAGGACCCCCCCCTTCCTGTCCGTGGGGGGTTTGTACCTTGGGTGGCAGCGGCATGTGGAGAGCCGGGGATTAGCACAAAAGCCGGGTGCTGTTTAGCTGTGTTTGTATGTGCGCGTCCCAGTTCGGGTGATTTGGCTGACTGCCCGAGGTCTTTTAAATAAATTACCTTTACAGGCCCCCCTTTCAGATTTGGCACCACAGAAGTCTGGGCCATTGAGTTGAAGCTCTTTAGAGCCTCGTCCAGTTCTTTCTAAGAATCTGACCCATTGTTGGAAAACTTTACAGTTTCCTCACATTTGTAGTACACGCGCACAAAACAAGAAATTGAGATTTGAGAGGGTGTGTTGGTCCTTTCTGGCTGATGTTTGGAGAAGGTCTTGATGCATAAACGCTTTGGGTATGTGGAGCCATTTCTGCTCTTTTATTTTTAAAATGACTTGCAAGTGAAAACAGAAACCATTACAAAAATTTAGATAAGTGAAGAGTTTTATCAGCAAAGGTTAGTCCCTAAGGAACCAAGTGAGTCACAGAGGAAAGGAGCTACGGTGAAGACCAGGTTAATGTTGACTCATCTACCAGCCACCACTGGGCTGTTACATTACTTCAGCTTTATTCTTTTAGTTGAGCAGAACAATTAGAAGTTACAATGTTTGACTGAAATGTCTTCACAAGTGAGAGAAACTGAAGTTTTAGTTGTACAAACCAAAGCTACTAATCCTGAGGGTTTATTTATCCTTCTGCTCCGCCGTAGCTTCACCGTAGCTAGGGCCCTATGGAATGCCCGAACACGGAATCGCGGAATTGGAGATTAAAAACGGAACTCAATATTAAATGCGCAATATAACAGAGCTGAACGGCAATTTGCATAAAAGTTTTTTTTCTCCCGGACTAAAAGGAACTTTTCTTTCGAGAAAATGTTCCAAGAGGGGTTCACGAAAAGCTGGGACACTGCGATCTTCTCCACTCCCTCCTTCTTTTTTGCACTTTACATTGATTTTACCTATTTGTTATCAAAAAAAAACTAATGTTTTATTGTTATTAATATGTTTAAAAGTATGAAAACATTAAAGTTTACAATTATAATTGCATAAATTGTCTATATTTCATTACCTTATATGCTGTCTAAATTTTGCATAAAATGCTTAAAACGGAATTCTCAAAAATTAGAAACCGAAAAACACCGAAAATGAAAAAAATTAAAACAGAATTTGAGAAAAAAATCAAACAGATTTCATAGGGCCCTGCGTAGCTCCGCCATAGCTTCACCTTAGCCCCGCCTTAGTTCTGCCGTAGCTCCGCCATAGCTCCGCCGTATCCTGACGTCGCCTGTTTCCAAACGTAACTGCGCATCACGTCGACGCAGACCGCAACAAGCGCGATCGCTCAATTTCCATTCCGTCCTGTTCGAAATTTCCCGCCACTACTTCTTCTTCGTCAAGTCGAGTTGAGCGACGTTTGCCGGGGGGTACGTAGCTGCTACACAGGAGCATCTGTCTGTCACTGAGATAACAGATACTACTAGTTTTTGAAATTAATAACTCTGAAACCGGTTTCAAAACTCGCAACATTCCTTTGCGGTTGTGTTGAACCCACCTGTTCCTGCAAACTGGTGGGTTTGCAGGAACCATGATTGCATAAATTCATGAACACGACTGCAGTTTTATAGATCCAGTGTGGGGTTCGGTGGGATCTAGTGAACCACCGTCCAAAAGGCGTCCCGAGTTCTTAGTTTCAGGAAGTTTCAGACTCTTCAGATGCTGTTGGGGGCCGTGAGGGGCCCGACCGCGACCCGGATGACTGCGACTCTTCACCAGCAAGGCGTTAAATTTACGGCTCGCTACTTGCCTTCAGAAGGTCCAAATCGGCTTCATTGGTCAAATAAGGAGAATTCGTCAGCATGAATCCAGGTTCAGGTGATAATATGAACAACTCTGAAATTATTGGAGCGGGCATCGTCTGGAGACGTTTCTCTCGTGCCTCTTCAGTGGATGCAAAGCTGAAGAACACAAATAAAACTCGTTTGCATCATCCGGCGTCATTTCCCGCCACAGTTTCCACCTCCTGCTACTCCTGAAGGAGCGTCCGGTCACCGTTAAGCTCCTCCGACGTCAGACGCTCACCGCTCTCCCGGGAGCCGCCCGGCCATTATCCAGATGAAGAGTGTGAAGGGAGTCAGCCGCCGTCGTAAAATGTTTACAGACCTCTCCTGAAGATGCCTTTAATTTGTAGTTTCGTTTTCAGGACTTGAAACAGATTCCAGCGAGCCAGAGGGGCTGTTTCACAAGTACAACCTCCGGATTAAACGGACGCCAGCGCACTCGTCTTCCAGTTCGAGGCTGCACGTGAACGAGTGTAGTTGAGAACGCAACACGGATTTGTCTTTTTAACGAACAAATGTTCCTCCGAAGAAGTCGCTTTCGTTGACCTCAGTCACGTCTCCAGTGAAGCAGAACAAACGCGTCTGAAGTAAGTAAATTAACAGTTTTAATTTGCTCTCTGAGGGCCGATGGTTAACGAGGCCTGTCCGACGCTCCCACCGGGTGCCGCCGGGTTGTTGGGTTCGCCTTAAATGCCACCGAGAGGTGAGGAAGGGGGTAACTGCAGGGCTCCAGCCAGCCCCGTTATCTGCTGCTGCCATGGAAACGTGTGATTTCACCTCAGGTGGGATGTTTTTCATCACTGTTCGATACTGTGTGGAGTTGACTGGTCCCCAGTAGGCTCCACTTCACGCAACCTACTGGGAATCACTGAGTCAGTTATCTCAGAAAAATAATGATCAGAGCCACGTCAAGGGTTTTTAAAGGCCCAGGGTCCGTGCCGGTCTGCTGCCAGGTCCTGCACGAGACGCTCAGACGGTGATGGTTCTTGAAGGGGGGAGACGACTGGACTCCAGTCAGCGGGGATCAAACAAAGAGATGAGAGTGACGGCGTTCACCAGCGACTGCAGATGAAGCTGATGCGTCTTGTCTAGGGATGTTCCTGGTGACTAATTTCCCTCTCGACTTAATGAAAATTTTAATTAAGACTAGTCTGAGAAGAAAAAGATGCGCTCCAGCCTGGAAGTTATCAGTTTGCGTCCCGGTACGGTGTATTCAGGCTCAACATATTCCATTAACTTCCTGAAGCCTTTACCTTCCACAAAGTTAAGTGGAAGCATATCTTGCGAAGTCATTATCGTGATGAGCTGCATTATCCTCTCAGACCGGACGGGAGAACACGTCTCCGGGTAAACAATGTCAAATCGGCCTGAGTGTGGCTAGCACCGCTAGCATCAGCAGCCGTCGTCTCGTGCAGATTAACATCCAAATGCTTGAGTCGAATGTGGTTGCGCATTGCTCCAGTCGAGTGATTGTATGCCAGTTGTTTCTGACACAGTCTACATACTACCTTGTTTTCATTTTCTAGATTAAAGTACCACCAAACTGCGCTGGTTTTGCGAGAGGCCATCTTCCCACCGTGCCGTTTTAAAACTCCAGTCTACTCGAGCATTGCTGTGGAGAGGGGGACTGCTGCCTGACGGCTCTGTAGCCCCGACTAGTGGCGGGCAGCTGTATGACAGTTAAGCGGCCTTGTATGTGAATAAAACACAAATTGGTTTAAACGACTAATGTTTCTGGTGCCGACTAGTAAGTGGGCAGACATTTAATAATTTAGACGACTAATCACGCGCATCCCTAGTCTTGTCAGACAGCATGACATGCAGGTCACAGTCATCGCTGCTGTAAATGGACAGTAGCTTTTATTCATGTATTTCTTGTTCTCTAGTTCCACAGCCTCCAATGATTCAGCGGAGTTACTCTGCAGGAGAGACGGGGAGGGGGCAAGGGGGGAGGGGGGGTTATAGCTGCAGAAAAACAGCTGCTGGGAGGAAACCTGCTGACTTCAGCAGAAGTCAAGCAAAACTGCAAAGTTTTTGGTTGGAACAGCCAAGATGCTGAGTTGCACCGGCGAGCTGATGATGATGATGATGACCCTCATAAATGCTCTTCCTCATTACAGAGCGCCACTTCACTCTTCGTTAATATGAGGAATGCGCTTCATTAGCTCACGCCTCCCCTGTACGAGGTTGCCTTTAAAACTACCTTAAATGTTCCTGACTGAGATTCAACAGGATGCAGAGAAAAGTTGGTCATGATGGCGTCACATAGGGATGCACGACAGGAAATTATGACATCATCTCGATAAGTCCAATATCACGAACAAATAGTCTCGATAACATATATATTTCCATCAACACGGCAGTGCCTCGCTCCCTCTGAGCCTTGAATGACCGGCAGTGAATGTTATGTTCAAGTGACGTCAGGCATAATCAGAAAAATGATTTCTCAGTAAGAAAATTCAAGAATACCCCCTCATGCCAGAAAACAACTCGTTAACTCGGTCATAATTTTGGTAGTTGATGACTTGAATTGATATTCACAGTATTTTCCCACATGTTACACATAAAAAATAGAAAAGGCTGGAAGAACGACTAGCAAACAAGAGAACGGAGGAATTTACATTATACCTTGAATACAGCATCGCGGAACAGTGCGCTGAAAAACAAAAAAACATGGCGGCGATGGTGTAGAACTTCGTTCAAGTTTCAGAGAAAGATAGTTCGCTGGTTATTTGTGACAAATTCTCCAAGTTAAGGAGGGAAAAATAGCACAAGCTTTAATTCGTCAAACCTGATGAACCTCCTGAAACATAAAGCATTTTTTCAGTTAGTAATTCTGATGTATGTATTTCCATCAGTTCAAGGAGCCTTTATTTTTATATCAGTCAGTAATGAACCTTATTTAAGTTAATGTGAGATATCAAATAGGTTTGTTTGATAGCTTTATGAAAATGTTTGAGAGGCTTCCAATAGTTTTTCATTGGAAAAAATAAATATCTGTTCATTTAAAGAGTCAAAACTGTTTTTGGTTTTGTTCATAGTATTGATGTAATGATCTTAGGTATATGTGTGTGTTATTGGATGTTGTACCTTGCATGTTTTAATACTTCCTAAGTGTCATCCATGGACTGGAATTAGTGGACAGGGACTGTCAGTGTGGAGTGGCCAGTGTGCCATCTAGTGGCAGAGGAGTGAAACAGCATTCCCAGTGGTGCCAGCAGTGCTGCTTGTGCATCTGAAAGTCAACTCTCAGGAGGTCGGAGGTCAGCGGCACAACAGTCTCACAGATGTGGTTTTCTTTCTCTGTTTCTGCCCTCAGTGGAGAGAGCGGAGCCGGTAAAACTGAGAGCACCAAGCTGATCCTGAAGTTCCTGTCGGCCATGAGCCAGCAGTCGCTGGAGGCCTCCTGCAGGGACAGGACGTCGCACGTGGAGGAGGCGCTGCTGGAGAGCAGGTAAGCATTCGCCCCGTCGCACGTTAATCGAAGAAACCAGACGCCCCGGTTCACGACTGTGCCCCCCCCCCTGTGCCCTGCAGTCCGATCATGGAGGCCTTCGGGAACGCCAAGACAGTCTACAACAACAACTCCAGCCGCTTTGGGAAGTTTGTCCAGCTGCATTTCAGCCAGAAGGGCAACATCCAGGGAGGCAGGATCGTGGACTGTATCCTTTTAAAGCTCACTCATTAGCACAGTTTAGCTTAGTTTAGCTGGAGCTCGTGTTCAGCTCAGCCGTCTGAAGATCAGCAGCGTTTTGTGACCGTTGTGACCCTTGACCGACTCTTTTCTGACCACAGACCTCCTAGAAAAGGTGAGCATCCTTCCTCCTACCGAACCTGCAGCTCTGTTTAATTTCCTCTGCGATCCTTTGATCTCCTGCCGGTTTGGTTTAAAAGCTTGTTTTTGCCGGCGCTGATGACACTGGTGTTAAAGTTTAAAACATCAAAAGCGCCCTCAGGGTTCTTAGGGATGGACGATAACTGTTTTTTAAAACTGATACCGATAACTTTCAGATAACCGATAACACACACATATACCTAAGATCATTACATCAATACAATGAACAAAACCAAAAACAGTTTGGACTCTTTAAATGAACAGATATTTATTTTTCCCAATGAAAAACTATTGTCAAGCCTCTCAAACATTTTCATAAAGCTAAACAAATAATAATAATAATAATAAATAAAGCAAACAAACCTATTTGATATCTCACATTAACTTAAATAAGGTTCATTACTGACTGATATGAAAAAAAAATAAAGGCTCCTTGAACTGATGGAAATACATGCAGCAGAATTACAAACTGAAAAAGATTAAAATTTAAAGGATTTTGGCTTGTGGTTCCATTTAAATTAATACATTTAATTAAAGTAAATGAGGTTCGTGATTTTTTTTTTTCTTTTTTATCTCATGAGCTTTAGATGAGAGAGATGAGGAAGAGAGGAGAGGGTGCTGCTACGGTTGCATTAGCTTTAGCATTAGCTCTCGTTAGCGTGATTTCAAAACTCCATGGAAGCGAGCGATTGTTATGTTGTAGGTGGCTGATCAGGTTTTACGTATTAAAGCTTGTGCTTCCCTCCTCGTAGAATTCACTCAGAGGATTCGTCACAAATAACCACCAAACTATCTTCTTCTGAAACTTTAACGAAGTTCCACGCCGCCATGTTTGTTGTGATCAGTACGCTGTGCTGCAGGCTGCATTCAAGGTGTAACGTAAATTCCCACGTTCCCTCGTTCCCTGTAGTCGTTCTTTCAGCCTTTTCTATTTTTTTCTTTTTTATGTGTAACATGTGGGAAAATACTGCGAATATCAATTCAAGTCAGCAACTACTAAAATTATGACCAAGTTAACGAGTTGTTTTCTGGCATGAGGGGGTATTCTTGATTTTCCTGATTGAGAAATTGTTTTTCTGATTATGCCGACGTCACTTGAACATAACATTCACTGCCGGTCATTTAAGACTCAGAGGGAGCGAGGCACTGCTGTGTTGACAAATATATATCAGGGGTGTCAATTTTCCGTGGATTTCCGAGTTTTTTTCCATCCTGGGGGTCATTTTTGAGATACGTGCAAATATGTGATGAACGTGACATGAATTCTCCATTGCGATTGGTTGATTGAGACCAGGGTATGCGCACTGAGCCCGTTGACAATCTAGCTGCCATCACAGCCAAATCAATGGTCAAAGTAAGCCTGAAACACATTTCCTGAAATTCACAGGAGAGATGTTTATTCCTTATTGTACTTATTTATTGTTAGACAACGCGAATGAAATATACAGCGCTTCTCACCACTGGTAAATGTAGCTAGAAAACGTAAACTCGTCTGCCTCGTCCCCGGCGTGGACATCACTAGATCCTGCTTCTAGTCTCAGCTTAGCAACGTAACCTCCGAGTACACATGAATGAAGAACGTTGGTCTGACTGGAATAATGGAACAATCTGACCTGATTGGTTCTAGGACAGGATTTACTGACCGTCCAAGCGTCATTTAAATTGCCGATTTCTGAAGTGCTCAGTTTACTTATTAGGGCAATTATATGATAATTAAATTTTTAAAAAATCTCCCGACTCCGACCCCCCCCCTCAAAATAGAAAACTCCTCGGATCTACACGATTCAAGTAGGTCTCCCTTTTTGACTTCAAAACGGCAAATTTCGCCGAAAGGTGAGGGATTTTCATGCCTGAAGTATTAGTTATTCAGGTTTAGGGCTTTTTGTGATAAAAAAAAACAATTAGGAAAAGCTAATGTTCAGAGTTACAGGCATCAAAAAGACATGTTGAATTTAACATGCTATTTTCTATAACTGCTTACTAAAGTTTTGGATCCATGTATCTTGTCAGTGATATGTTTTACTGTTGAAGTTCACGAGTGACTGAATCACTAGTCATTCTGAATTTTTGCCTTTAATAGGCAACCAATATTTTCATAACAACTACTTTTATTTTTGATATCTAACCTCAGCCTTATGCTCAGTGGATTCTCACATTAGCAGGAATAATTAAACTTTGTGCCATTTTTTATCTTTTATTTTCTGTTGAGGGAAAGCTTTATTAAATAAATAAATCATTTATTAAATATGATGTTGAATCGGATTATGTGGCATTCAAAGTAACAATATGGACAACTTGATGTTCTCTACTTGATGCTTCCCAAATAC
The DNA here is from genome assembly GCA_018398805.1 of Hirundichthys speculiger. NCBI lineage: Eukaryota > Metazoa > Chordata > Actinopteri > Beloniformes > Exocoetidae > Hirundichthys > Hirundichthys speculiger. Next base: position 550,263 of record JAGFBZ010000054.1, read on the forward strand.
ACGATGCTGTACTCATGATGCCTCCTAAAGTACCCCGAGAGTGCCCAAAATTTTCTCGAGCCCCCCCACACTTTGCGAACCACTTCAGAGTTTTTTCCAAATTCCCGTTGACACCCCTGTATATATGTTATCGGGGCTATTTGTCGTTATATTGGACTTATGGGAATGACGTCATAATTTCCTGTTATCGGCCCGATAGTTATCGTGCACCCCTACTTCTTCCTCCCTGAGCTAAATATTGGGACGTATGTGTGGAGGACGGTGACCTCCTAGTCACCAGTCTCAGTAGACATGAATTAAAGCTCGAAAAACCCGGCAGAAGGTCCGAGTTTGGAAGTGACCTTGCTCTGCTTGCTCTGCTTTAAACCAACCCGTCCCTCCGCAGAACCGAGTGGTGCGGCAGAATCCAGGGGAGCGAAACTACCACATTTTCTACGCCGTCCTCGCCGGCGCCAACAGCCAGCAGAGAGGTGAGTCAAAGCCAACAAGCGCGAACGGGACGAGTGTTGAGACAACCGTTTAACGCCGGTCGTCCCAGAAGTCAGTCAGCTGCAGGTTGACGAAGAAGCCCGAATGTGCGTGAGATAACGTGCGCGCTGTTGTGCGTCCGCAGAGGCGTTCGGGTTGACCCACGCTGACAGCTATCACTACCTGAGACAGTCCAGCTGCCACACGGACAAGACCATCAATGACAAGGGCACTTTCCAGGAGGTTCTGGTACGTACCGGATATAAAATCTTCCTTAGAGGCAGCTGAGAACAGGTGAGTCTTCAACCAGGTGTTTCAGCTGATCTGAGGCTTTCTGGGAGTTTGTTCCAGACATGTGGAGCATAGAAACTGAACGCAGCTCCTCCATGTCTGGTTCTGAGTCTGGGGACTGATAATAAACTGGATCCAGATGACCAGAGGGGTCTGGTGGGTTCATACTGGGTCAGGAGGTCACTGATGTATTCTGGTCCCAAACCATTCAGAGCTTTATAGACCAGCAACAGAACTTTAAAGTCTATCCTTTGATGGACAGGCAGCCAGTGTGAGGACCTCAGAACTGGACTGATGTGGTCCACTCTTCTGGTCTCAGTGAGAACTCGGGCAGCATTTACCGAGAGCCTGTACAGGGCCTTGGTCTCCTTGTGACATTGTAATATATATCTGTGTGTCATCAGCGTAGCTATGGTAACTAATATTGTTCTTTATAACCTGGGCCAGTGAGAACATGTAAATGTTAAACAGAAGAGGCCCCAGGATGGAACCTTTGGGAACGCCACATGTAATTTTTGTCTGGTCAGATGTAAAACTGCCTACTGACACAAAGTACTTCCTGTTCTCCAGGTAAGTTTTGAACCAGTTCAGTGCAGCACCAGAGACCCATTAAGTTCTCCAGTCGTTGGAGTAAAATAATGTGGTCGACTGTATCGAATGCAGCGCTGAGACCCAGTAAAACCAACACTGATACTTTTCCAGCGTCTGTAGTCAGACATCTGTCATTCATGGCTTTGGTCAGAGCAGTCTCAGTGCTATGGTGCTGTCTGAAACCTGACTCAGTAGAAGAAAAGACCCTGATGAGACCGAGAGACGAAAACGAACCTCCGATCCATCCAGACCTCGAACGCTGACCGTCTGCAGTGTTTTAGTCGTGACCCAAAAGAAACAGAAATCAGTGGAAGCAGATATTAGCCCGCGGCCGTCGGAGGCTCGTCGTGGTGGTTCTTCTTGTCACGTTCCTCCCCGTTTGTCTTCCATGGTTTCTTCCAGAACGCGATGCGGACGATGCAGTTCACGGAGGAGAACATCGGCGAGGTCCTGCGCCTCCTGGCCGGGATCCTCCACGCGGGGAACATCGAGTTCATGACGGCCGGCGGGGCGCAAGTCTCCTCCAAATCAGGTTGGGCCGCTCGTCTCCGCCTTCCCCCTGCTCCTCCTCACCTCCTTCCCTCCTTCGCCGCTGCTTAGTAACGAAACGAGCCGCGAGTCTCTCCGACCCACCTGACGAGTCAGCGTTTCTTGCCTCCGCAGCTCTCGGCTGGACCGCCGAGCTCCTCGGCCTGAACTCGGATCAGCTGGCTGAGGTCCTGACGCACCGGTCCATGATCCTCAGGGGCGAGGAGATCTCCACACCACTAACTGTTGAGCAGGTCTCTGATTTTTGTGTCTTTATGGTGTGTCCTGGGGAAGAACCGATGGCCTGTTTTTAGGAGCGGGTCGTGTCTCGTCACTCTCATCACTAACCAATCGTCTGCAGGCGGTGGACTCCAGAGACTCCATGGCCATGGCACTTTACGCCCAGTGTTTCAACTGGATCGTCTGTAAGCTGAACAGTCGGATCAGGGGCAGAGAAGACTTCAGGTCCATCAGCATCCTGGACATCTTTGGATTCGAGAACTTCGAGGTGCGTTCGGACTGGACCTCTGGGTTTATTCCTTGTTTATTCCTCTTAGATCACATGTGTCAAACACAAGGCTCGCGGGCCAAATGTGGCCCGTCACATCATTTTATGTGGCCCTCGAGAGCTTGGACATTATTGGCTTAAATTTTAAACCAATATTTTAAGACTTAAAATAAGCTTACACCACTTTAAAGCGCATTATGACAATAAACTACATCTCCCATCATGCATTTCTTCGTTAACCACAACAATAATGGTAGCTATGAGCAAGATAATTTTTCAGAACTGATGAACTTAATAAAAACCTTTACAAACTAAAATAAAAGAGTTTAATCTATGTCGGCATTTTGGCAGCAAACACGGAGCTAAGTATGCTAAATTTAGCCTACAAGAAAGACAAAGAACCGCTTCAGCTTCTGAAACCAAGGTGATGGAAACTCAGTGATGGTAACCACAAACCCTGAATTTAATATAATAATGACTTAAATATTTGAAACTTGAATACATAAATACAGAAATCATTATTTAACAACATAATAAGGTGTAGTTTATTTATTTTGATTTTCATTGCATTTTGTTACTTTCATGTTGTCAATCTGGCCCTTCGAGGGCAACCATGACGCTGATGTGACCCTCAGTGAAAATGAGTCTGACACCCCTGTCTTAGATTGTGGTTTTTTTTTTGTCTTTCTAACATCTGTTTTAACCCCCCCTCCCCCACAGGTCAACCGCTTCGAGCAGTTCAACATCAACTATGCAAACGAAAAGCTTCAGGAATATTTCAACAAGCACATTTTCTCCCTGGAGCAGCTTGAATACAACAAGTAAGTCGTCCAGCGGTGGTGCTCTTTCTTCCCCCCGGAAACATCTGGAATGTGACGATGAACGAGAACAACAGACTGGATTTATCTGTGGCTTTGTTTGCTTTTTAGCTTCATTTATAACCACTGCTTTTATTCCATGACAGCCCACATCTATGAATGACTCATTTGGTAACAATCAGTTTCTTCCAGTTTCTGGGATAACAAATGTCCACGTATTGCTAATTAATGCTACACAGGGAGGTAGCGCCTTCTCGTGTTTCTGTTTATCTAATGAACATCTGGTAAATGGAGGAGAAGCTGCTGATGAGGTCATTTACAGGATAAAAATCTGGTCATTTATGGATCTGTTTGTTGTTTGTCCTGATGCTTCGTGCAGAGAGGGTCTGGTCTGGGCCGACATCAACTGGATGGACAACGGGGAGTGTCTGGATCTGATCGAGAAGGTGCTGCCGCTCATTAAAGATGAAAGAAATAATGATAAATGATCATTAGTAACAGGGCTGTAGCGATACACTAATCTTGCGATACAATACGCGATATTTGGCTCACGATATGATACGATACAATACTTTCACATCATTTTCCAAAAGATTTTAAAGGGACAAAGTGATTTTGGTGACATCTTGTGAGTGTTCCAATGACTTCGATGATATCGATACCCGCGGCTGAAAAATCGATACTCTCTAGGGAAATGAAATATCGATATATATATATCGCAGAAACGATAAAATTGCTCAGCTCTAATTAGTAACTGTTAAAGTTAAGATATCTTGGTCTCATTGGTGAAGGTGACACTTCAGATGATGACAGATGTTGATGATCTTTGCGTTTCCGTAGAAACTGGGCCTCCTGGCGCTGTTGAACGAGGAGAGTCACTTCCCGAAGGCCACAGACGACACGTTGCTGGAGAAGCTCCACAGCCAGCACTCGGTACGCTTCCTGAGTAGATGTTTCTCTGCTCAGTTGACGGTCGTCTGCAGGGAGTTTAAAGCTTTTCTTTGCTTCTCTGCAGAAAAACCCGTTTTACGTGAAACCTCGTGTTGCCGTGCACTACTTTGGAGTCAGGCACTACGCAGGAGAGGTGAGGCCGTCGTTGGCGCTGTTGGTTCTGTTTGACTTTTACGTTTTTTGATTTAGGAGGTGGAACCACGTCCATGTCCTGGTGAGACTCTGACGCCCCCTTGTGGCTGGTTGCAGGTGGTGTACGACGTGAGGGGGATGCTGGAGAAGAACAGGGACACGTTCAGGGACGACACCCTCAACATGCTGAGGGAGAGCAGGTGGGTTCCCTGAACCTATGGAGCCCCGTTTGGGTCATAATTCAATGAATGTCTATTATTATGAAATACAGGCGTTTATTATTATGAAATATTTCCCATTATTATGATAATGGTTTCGTTTTTCATAAGAATGAGCTTTTACATAACAATGGCTTTGTTTTTCATAAGAATGATTTGTGTGTCAATCACAGCAGAGAGGGCGGAGCCATTTATGTGATTGGCTGCTCTTTCATTCAGGCATAAGCAACAGAACAGTGAATATGGTCAAGGTTTCCCATAGCTCAGTCCAAGCTGCTATAGCTACAATCGGACTAGGAGCGCACCTTGATGACGCCACGGCCCGCTGCTAACGGGACCTCACGGCCAAAACTAGTCAATGTCAGAGCGTAGAATGGAGAAGGATCAGCCAATGAGCGTGCAGGTTCAACCACTGGTCCCGCCCAGTGGCAAAATGTCATTATTATGTAAAAGCTCATTCTTATGAAAAAGGAAGCCATTATGTAAAAAATCATTCTTAGATTAAAAAAAAAAAGCCATTCTGAAATAAACTATTATGCATTAAACTAAGATTAAATAATAATAAAAATATGTCATAATAATTTTTTTTCATAATAATGGGAAACATTTCATAATAATGGATACACATTTTTTAATAATAGACTCATTTATTTATTGAATTATGACCCAAATGGGGCTCCATACTGAACTGGCTAATACTCCCTGAACACACTGTGAAAATGAGAGCGCCGCTGCCCCCTACTGGAGTATATGTGCAATTACACTTTATTCCAGTATGGGAAAAAAAAAAAAGGCTTATTCCCCGGAGTCACAAACGCCCCCCTTAGCATCGCACTACACTCCCCCCCACCCCCCACCCCCAAAAGGGGGCGCGCCACCCTATTTGAGAATGACTGGTCTAACGGCTCATCTCTGTTCGCCAGGCTGGACTTCGTCTACGACCTGTTCGAACACGTGCTGAGCCGCAACAAACAGGACACCCTGAAGGGCGGCTCCAAGCACCGGCGGCCGACGGTCAGCTCCCAGTTCAAGGTAATCATGGGTGCGCCTGCCGCCACTGCGGCCTGGTGAAAACCCGGCTGCCCGTGGCCGTATCAGTGCACGTGCCTCGCCCCGGCGGCGTTGGCGTCGTGCGTGGGCGGTGATGGCAGCGGTGACAGCGGTATGTTTGTTTTCCCACAGGACTCCCTGCACTCCCTGATGGCCACGCTCAGCACTTCCAACCCGTATTTCATCCGCTGCATCAAACCAAACACGCACAAGGTGAGTTTTCATCATTCACGTGAACCGTCGAGCGTGCACGTGCGCGCTCTGTGCCTTTTGTAAATGTCGGTGGGTCAGCGTGTCACGGCGGAGGACTGCGTGTGAATCGCTTGTCATTTAATAATCAAACAGCCCCTGCTGACCCCTCCCCCCTCCCCCCCTCCCGCCTCCGAGCAGCAAGTAGGAATGAGAAGTGCCCCCGGGCCTCTGTCGGCGACTTTTAACCTTGTGTTGCCAGGCAACAGGCAGAAGCTGTGGAGTAATGAGGGGGGCTGATGTACACAGATGATATACTGAGAGGGGGCGTGGCTTCAGTCAGACTCAGCCAGATGTTAACCTGCTTAACTGAATGTCGCTCGTCCCTATCAGGGGCCGTCCACGTCCACGTCCAGGTCTCAATCATTGAATTGAGGTTTTGATGATTGTATTAGAGGTCTTTACGGGTCCACTTTCATGGACCCGAACCCCAACGGACCCGTGAAAACTCAACCCGAAATTGACCCGACCCGAGCTATTATCATGAGTCCGGGAGTCCAAACCCAAATGGACCCGCAATATTTTGACCTGGAACTGACCCGACCCGAGTCTTTAGTTTCCGAACACGAACCGAATTGAGTTACCTGAATAGAACCGAGACAATCCAGCCCATAGTTGCTCATGTTAAAGTTGTCTATCATTGAATAAAACTAGATTTTCTTACCTAAAGTTGTCTTCTTCTACCTGGTTCAGTTGCTACATAGGCTACGTGATGTAAACAACAATAAATCCACGTCGTTGTTTTCTTTGTGGATACAGATGCTATTGGTACCAACTGCTAACGCTAATAGCCTACACCGGTCAGGACGTGTCATGAATATGTTCTCTCATCCAGCGTTGTCATGTTGGTGATCCGTTGTGCTTTACAGCTGCCGGGCAAACCGCTAATAACACGCTACGGCAACACGATTGTTTCATGACAAACACGCTACATTAATGAATAATTAATTAAACTGCCCCGAGTCCTGACATTGGCTGCCACCGCCAATATCTTTACCTCTCTCGCGTAAACGTGGACCCAGCCTGTCAGAGAGCACCGACCGGACCCGAGACTAACTACCAATTCCGAATCAAACCCGGAGTCACGTCTTTTGAATGGACCCAAGACCCGATTTGGGTCGCGTCGGAACCTCGGGTTGTCGGGTTGTTCCGAAGACCTCTAGATTGTAGTCTGACTTCCTCTGACTGAGTTTGTTTTGTCCAATCAGGTTTCCTCATCGTTGCATGTTCTCGGGCAGCTGGGTCGGATGGGACAGAACGGTCCCAGCTGTTTCAAAGTTAAGGGTCGTTCATGTCGTTGAAGCTGGACCCCAACGATCTGCTAATGATAATAAATATACGATTTAGCGTAATGTCCGGGCCAAGAGTATCTCATTTCATTGACGCGTTCATCTTCATGCTCACTGCGTTTGTCCATGTTTGACGGTTACAACAGCAGACGAGGAGGTCACAGGTGCGCGTCCTCCGGGAGGCCAGCTGGACGGCCGGCGTGTCTTTATGAGGCGAAGCGTGGCCGTCTGGACTCGTCAGATCGAATGTTAAACAAGGCTGATGACTCCTGAGTGGAACTTAATGTAGTCTGGAGGTGGTGTTGGTGGGTCCCCAGAGGGTTGAAACGGGGGTCAGAGCGTGACACGTGGCCCCTGGGGGGCCCCTAGAGGGCCCCTAGAGGAGTCCCGTTCATCTGCCTCTCTGGCTGCAAGCAGGTGTTGAAAACTGTGTTTCTCTGCTTCTGAAGCAGTTTAGAAACACCAAGTATTGAATCTGATCTGAGGTCAGAGAGATTCAGGACAAATGTTTCCAGCGAGGGTGACGTTTGGAAGAAGTGACGTAACGGAGCGCTGAAAAAGCCCGCAGGGCCACGGGACTCGCGCAGATGGCGAGCCTGGCGTGTTTTGGAAACATCAATACATTGATGGGATGAAGAACAGCCTGGCCCGTTGGCGCCGGACACGGCCGGGAGGAGAACAGAGCCGGCAGTTAAAGAAACTGAATGCATCAGTTTCAGTTGGAGATGCAGAAAGTTCTTTTAAGCTAGCTCTTGTCTCAGCGTGTGAAAAAAACGATTCTCGAGGTCAACAGATCGCGACTTATCTAATAGTAGAATTTGTTCATTAAAAAAAAATTGTGACACATTTACACAGGCGACAGGCCATTTTTATTCTTGCATGCACATATGCAGACACAGAATTGACTTACAGCCTAAAGTACAAAGTACATTTTGCCCAACAAAAAAAAGAAATCAACAGTGTTTGTTTAGGAAGATGAATGGGAATTGGGAATGAATGGGAATGGGGGTGTCACATTGTTTCACTGGTGGCTGGCTGCTAACGCTAGCCTCACTCGGCGTGCGCATACCTGGTTGCGTTTCCGTCGAGGAGTTTCTGGATGAAGACGGACTCTGTTGAAGTCGAAGAAGCGACGGGAGCAACGCAGTGAATCAAATACGCTACACTCGTTTATTTTTGTGATGCCATGCAGGCGAAGGTGTTTTGCCATATTAGTCGTGCTCCCTCCTTTGGCAGTAACACACTTCCCGCAGGTGTTTCACTGCGCCAGGTAGCCGTCATTTCCTGGACTGAAATGCAGCCAAACTCGGGAACGGTGTCTCTTGGGATCCATGTTGTGGCGAGTCAAGTCCCGTCGGCGACCAACATGACGTCGCCACTAGGGTGGAGTTGAGTACGACGGGCGGAGTAACATCAACAAACTGGTGCAGTAAATCAAAACAAGACAAGCAACAAAAAAAAAAAAAAATAGCCCGGACAAAAAATCTTCTAAACGATTTCAGAACCAGACGTTAGGAACAGATTCCTACTTGGAATTGTTTATCGGTGCCCAACCCTAATTATCACCATCCTCATCCTCACCATCATCATCATCCTCACCATTATCATCCTCATCCTGACCATCATCATCATCATCCTCATCCTGATCATCATCCACATCCTCAACATCACCATCATCATCCTTATCCTCACCATCACCATTATCACCATCATTATCTTCATCCTCACCATCATCCTCATCCTCACCATCACCATTATCACCATCATCATCCTCAACATCACCATTATCATCCTCATCCTGACCATCATCATCATCCTCAACATCACCATTATCATCTTCACCGTCACCATTATCACCATTATCATCCTCACCATCACTATTATCACCATCACCATCATCATCATCCTCATCCTCAACATCACCATTATTATCCTCACCATCACCATATCACCATTATCATCCTCACCATTATCACCATCATCATCCTCATCCTCACCATTATTATCCTCACCATAACCATTATCACCATCCTCATCCTCACCATTATCACCATCACCATCATAACCAGCCTCATAACCATGTTTCTGGCGTCCACAGTTATAATCCAAAATTATAATAATGTTCAGACATAAATGTTAACTGGCATTTTCCTTTTTCATTTTTTTTGTCCGTTAGACACAACAAACTCCCACTCGGTCTTAAAAAGCTGCGAAAAGCTGTCGCCATCATCATCAGACGCAGCCTCAGATCACCACAGCAACCGTCTGCCTCGCAGCGTTTGTTACGACACTTAGATTCACAGCCATGGAAGTTTATTGATTTCCTCCTCGTTGCTGTCATCAGAACCAGAGGGCGCCGACAGCAGCTTGTTTTTTTTCTTTCTTTTACAAACTACCGTTTTTTTAAATACATTCTGTCGTTTAAACTACAGACTTCGTTCATGTGTGGATGAATCACCACATCTGGACTGGAGATTTTACAGCTCCAGCTGTTCATCTCTGGTGCCAAAGACGCGCACGCTGATGCCGGGTTAACGTGCGCAGCTTCGGTAGAGCATTAATGAGAATGAGGTTGAGGTTGAGGTCGCTGCAGCTGTTTAAGTGGCTTCAGCCGGAGCTGTGACATCACAGCAGCTCATCTGACTGGTCGGCTGCAGTCACAGAATAGACAGAGATCGTTTGAATGTAAACAGGCTGCTTCTCCTCACACACACACACACACAGTGTCAGAGCCTACAAGTGGCCAGTGCAAATGAGCCTCGGCAGGAGATGCGTCACCATGGCAACCACAGCCCTCCCACTCCGCACACAAAAAAAAGGGGGAGTGGAGTTCTGGGTTTAAAGCCTTTGTTCGGCTGTGTGGCGGCAGAGTTGGTGTGTGCGCTGAGGAGTTGGACGGACAGATACACAGCTGCGCGGACAAGTTTTCCTCCTTTTTTTTTTGTTTTTATGGCGCGGAGCGACGATGCAAGGTGAGACCTGATGCACGCTCCCAGCGAGGAGCGCCCGCATGCAGGGCGCGGGGACGTCCAGCTGTGGGCTGCTGTGGCGCTATGAAGTGAGGCAACGCTCCGGGGAGGTTGCTCGTCCTCTGCAGACAAAAGATTTATTCATTTATTTGTTTTTACTTTCTAATGTGGGAAAAAAAACAGTCTGGAGAAAAAAAGAGATGCATGCTGGGGGTTTAGATGGAGACAGTGGAGCTGCAGGAGCCCTGAAAACATCCGTCCAGGGATGAAGTTTTCTGCTTGTAACTCGCAAAAACGTGTCCAACTCCTGCGTTTTTTAATATTCTGCAGAAGGAAAAAAAGGAGTCGTGGAGCTGTTTAGGAGGAAAAAAGGAAAAAGATGCTCTTTCTTCTTAATCCTCTGAAACTGAGGAACTGCACGGCCCCTCTGATGTCCCTGTTTGTCCTCCCATTAATCAAACTTGAAGGCTTTCAGTCCTGAAAACATGCAAGTTAGATTTAAAGAGGGAGACTCTGGGGTGGAGTTGGTGGCGAGTTCATGTTCATGAGCGCCTGCTGATGGTTATCGCCGGGCCTGGAGGGCGTCGTGCTCGGGGAGGGCACTGCTGGGTCACTGGCATCTAAGAGTCGGTGGTTCCTCTGGTTTTAGATGAGCGGGTCCACGTTTTCAGGGTGGACTGTGTCATTTACCAGCCGCACATGATCGTCATTCTGATACAAAGTGTTGATTTGATCATAAAATAATCATTTCCAGCCCGGAAGTTTTATTTGAACTTGAATTTGTGCTCGTACGGTCGTGGAGCTGGCAGTCTAGCTGCAGCTGGTGTACTGTGCCGCTCTTTATTTTTAGCCTCTTTGCTCCGTAGCATTGGGATGCTGAGCGGGACGATGCTGGATCCAAACCACTTAGTCCGCAGCATTTGAGCAACCGCACAAACCTGAAGGATGCGAGAAGCATCCAGTTCAGTTGGACACATCTAGGAAAGTTTCCAGTGTGTATCTGACCATCCTGCCTCACGTACCACATCCCATAATGCAATATGGCACTGCGGTTGGATCGGTCGCACGACCGGCTTCCGCCTGTGCCGTAGTATCGTTTTTTACTACGTACTCGCAGCAACTGCTGAACAAGTATGCAGGACATACTGCTTTGTAAATGCAGTATGGACGGGCAGTACATACTGCATACTACTTTGTAAATGTAGTATGGACGGGCAGTACATACTGCATACTACTTTGTAAATGTAGTATGGACGGGCAGTACATACTGCATACTACTTTGTAAATGTAGTATGGACGGGCAGTACATACTGCATACTACTTTGTAAATGTAGTATGGACGGGCAGTACATACTGCATACTACTTTGTAAATGTAGTACATACTCATGTTCAGCTGTTCTGTGTGATTTGTCACTGATCTGCACTGATGCATTTACCGACACCGACACCCAGATGTCGGTGTTGGTATCAGCTGATCACCTAAACGTGGTCGATACAGGTCAGCAGCCAGTCACTTAGAGCATTTCCTGTCAGGAAGTTATTCTCTAAAATGTGCTTATTGCTCACGACGACTTGCCAGTAAACGGAGTTATTTTCTTGCACAACATGTCATTTTGTGGCTTGACATCTGCGGGTTTCCCTTGTGCCACCGGTGCTTCCCGGATATTCAACCTCACGAGAGTCCCTCTTCAAACCAGCTTAATCCTCAAATCCAGCAGGGTCAGGGATTTATGGGCTGGATTTATGCGCACCTGTGAGCAGGAACATTGTTCCGGGGATTTCCTCAAAGCTCCGTGGAGGAGTTCCCGTTGAGCAGTGATGGATAATCCGCTGCTGGATCCCACATCCAGACCCGTCAAAGAAGCCGATCTGGAATTTAGACACTCTCAGCTTTCTGGTGAGAGAAGGAATGGTGATCCAAAGTCTCCAATTTATTTAGTCTTGAAGGAAATACAGATTTGATTTATTTAGTCCAAGTAAGAAGTCTTACTCGGGACTGTTTAAACTCGAATGACCGACAAGGGTAGAAGTTATCCCTATCCAAGTTATTGTAGGTTTTAAAAACAGTCTGTGACATGAGGTCATTCGGTTTTTACAGCACTGAACCGTGGAAAACCTTCTGAATTTAAAGCCTCATTCAGAAAACGCCATTTTATGAGTTTTGTATGTGTCAGATGATGTCTGATCTTCTGGTGTGCGTTAGCTTTCGTCCAGAAACTGCAGTTACTGTCTTATTGGGGTTTAAGGATGGACAGCTCATCCTCAGTTTGGATGCATCTCCATGTCTTTGCTTCTTTAACCCCCCGCCGGTTTCCAACCCGCTTGGGAGCAAACTACCACGCCCCCATTTATACCCCCCGATCCCTGGATGTTACAGCTGGAAAGACACCGTTGATGCCCTCTGAGCCACAACAGTCTCTCCATGATTAGTCTTTTAATGAGCGTCATCTAATTTTATATTTGACGTTACAGGAATAATATTTGTTTGTCAAAGAGGGAATCACTCTTTCTTTCCTGCCGTTTGCTAAAACACAGAATCTAAAGCTCAGACTGGATGTTTCTGGAATAGAAAAACTTTTATGGCCGAAGTATGAAAGGAGCTCTACGAAAAAGACAAAGCTTCCTTTAGAGATCCTGTGAAAGGCACATGGACGTCAGTGGCGCCTGATGTTTACCGCTCACACGAGAAAGATTAAATCTGAGGTGGATGGGAGTGATTTGACATTGGTTCGGACATTGGAGCTGATGGAGAAATGACGGTGGAGTCAGTGGAACAACTGTCCAGAAGAACCGGAGTGACGAACGGAGCTGTAGCTGACGTACCAGAAGACACAAAAAAAAGGAAATGTCTGTGAAAGAAAGAAAGCGGGGTCGGCAGCCAGAGGGCAGCTTCCTGACACCGCTCGTCTTTGTACGGCTGCATCCCCTTCGCATGCAAATTCAAATTATGCCAATGAGGCCCCCGCCCCCACCCCCGCGGCCGGTGGCAGTTAAAGGCGGCCTTTCAATCACTCAGTCAAGATCTGGAGGGGAGTCGGCCTCCCATCTTCTCGGTGGCTCAGACGGGCCGTCAGCGGGCTATCAGGGGAGATGTGGAATAAAAGAGGCCTTACGATTTAGCATGAAAGCTCCCTCTCATTTGAACCCCCACTGACGCCCACCGGGGTTACGGGGGTCTCCAGAGAGGGGCTCCAGCTGAATACGTTGCTGTAAGTGACCATAGTTTTTCTGTGCTAAGTGCTTTTTTTTTTTTTTTTTTGGGAGTTGGAGGGGGGATGATTTGGGTCGATACTTTCATATGCAGAGTTCTGAATGGGTCGTAGCTTGGAGTGATTGCAGTTAACGAGAGCTGCAGAAAACGCAAAAAAACAAAAATCATTGCTGACGTTTTTGGGTCCAAGTTTCTGCTTTCAATCTTGCAGCAGATTGTTTCTGACAAACAAGCTCTGATAAACTCAGACAGGCTTTGTCTGCTCTGGACAAATGAGCAGCTTCTTGTTTAAAACAAAAAAAAAAAAGGGTTTTAAGAGCCCTTCACAGACCCAGTAGAGGAGTTGAGCTCCAAGCAGCCTGCTTTCATTTTGTCAGCTCTTCACTTGGGTGCTGCTGTTTCCAGAGCTGTGAAATGTTACATCCAATAATGCGCCAAATGAAAAAGGTCACATCCTGCGAGACGACCTATAGATCCGTCGGCGTGGATGTCGGGGTGTTACGAAAGCGGCTGCCTGCGGCGACGGGGCCGAACTGCAGGGGAACATCGGCGTCCCGTCACTGCAGAATCAAAATCGTTAGTGGATGCTGCGGGGCATTCAGTTGCACCACGGCGTTTCCACGCACGGTTGGCGCACAGAAACGTGTGATCTCTCTCTCTCTGCTGTTCAGATGCCTGACCAGTTCGACCAGACGGTGGTTCTGAACCAGCTGAGGTACTCCGGCATGTTGGAGACGGTCAAGATCCGACGCACCGGCTTCCCCGTCCGGAGACCCTTCCAGGACTTCTGTTCCAGGTTTGTGGCATCTGCTGTTGACTGCATGCGTCTGCTGAAACCATGAAGGATAGCCGCGGGACAACCGCAGTCCTTTGAGACGGCTGCCAGCGGTTGGTCTTCTCGTGACCTGCTGGTCGCTGAAACTCCCCGAAGCAACTTGATGTTGCTGTACCACTTCTGACCACATGGGGGCGCACAGATCTGCTGGCTCCAGCACATCTCACAATGCCACCGTTGTCCCGCTAGAGATGGACATTTCTGCGTCCTATACCGGAGGCTGGCACGACCTTTGTTGTGCTGTGCTGCCCCCGTGTGGAGAGAAGTGGTATTGCTTTAAATCTGGGAGTTGTGGGAGACAAAACAAAAAAATTAAATAAAAGATCCGATCCTTTCTGTGTGTGAAGCAAACTTTTGTTCTTCTGCGCTTCGTCTCCAGGTACAAGGCGCTGATGAGGAGTCCGCCGACGCCGGATGACCCCCGGGGGCGCTGCGTCCAGCTGCTGCACCTCTACGACAGCGGCGGCGTGGAGTGGCAGCTGGGCAAGACCAAGGTGAGGGCTCACGTCAAGTCTTGTTAAAGGTGTACCATCCACTCCGACCACCAACGGAGGTCTTCAGAGGTCTTTTTAAACCTGTCAGCACTCGGGGTTTCATGTAAATGCTGCCGGTCGTAGCTGTTTCTAATCCCAAATCGTGTTTTCACTAGTGGTTAAAAAAAAATCGATTTGGCAATATATCGCAATTTTCGGCTGCCCAATATAATAATGATTTTTCGGCTCCTAATATCGATTTTTTTTACAATGCTGTCAGTATGTTGTAATGGTTACTTAATATCGCAATATAATATTGCAATATATTGTGATAATCGCGATATCCGTCAGAGTCGTGAATTAACACGAAGGAGAACCATGAACATAAAATCCATTTAGAGTCGCAGTCTGGATCGTTTCCTCCTCCCCGTGATGGTCTGGACTCTGGTCTTGTTAAAAATGTACCATCTACTCCGACCGCCAACGGAGGTCTTCAGAGGTCCATTTGAGCTGACCTCCAGTTATGTTCTGTCTCGTTTTGTCTTGAACTCGCCGCGGAGTATATTTAAACCGTTACCGGTTTCCAGGATGACTTCAGTTACGTCCACTCGTGCTATTTTAAGAAATGTGCTGAAGGTGTGAATGTTCTCGAAGCCTTTTAGCCGCCACTGATTTGCATTTCCTGTCCATCAGCAGGAAAAAAGAAAATCCGTTGCGTGTATTTCTCTGCAGTGTAATTGACTCGGTCCTGTCAAACCCTGAGCTCCTGACCGCCCTGCCGTCCTCTCTTTCTCCTTGTGAACATGCACCATGATTGGATCCATCCCTGACTTGACTGCAGGGGGGTGCCAACCCATTCTGGCTGCGCTAGTCTACCCTTCAGGCGTAATTTGGCTCCACGCATCTGCAGCTCGGCTTGACGAAACCGTCGCAGAGCTTCTAACTCTGTGGCTGCAGGCTTTGCATGTGTGTGCGTGTAAATAATTGAGGTCCGAGAGCAGCTGAAGCGTGGAATCCAGTAGTTATTGGACCCGCTCCTCATCCCCTCATCTATCACTCTCTTGCTTCCGCAACACCGGATCAGGACCAACACACCTAACGCTGACAGGTGGATGTGTGTGTGATTCCAGTGGGGGAGGGTGACAGATGAGGGGGGTGCAGCAGGTGATAAGTGTTCGCATGGGTGGATGGATCAGTGGTCATCAGCATGTGCATCTGGAACCAACAACATCCCAAGAATCTCAACTCGGATGCCACCGCGGTCATTCCTGGATGACGCCATATCTCCAGCTCCCCCCGGTGGTGGCTGGCGGTGTTGCGCTTTAAGGTGCTGCCTCGCGGGGGTTCCCTCAGTGGATCACTGGGTTCCACGTATTGATTGACGGGTTTTACGTCAGATGCCCTCCATATTTATCCGGGCTTGGGACCAGCGCTATGAGGCCCGGGGGCCGCCGGGGCAGTCTGGCGTTCAGTGTCCTGTCCAAGGACATTTCGGCCCATGACAGCGGATCGATGCGGTGACCTCATGGTTACGCAACTGACTCTGCCGACTCCATCAGAGCTGGCCACCATGAGGCAGGTTCTTTTAAAGACCCAAAGTAGCGGTTTGGATGTTTCATACGCTTAAGAACGACATGCAGCTTGGTTGTGTGGTTGGGGAAAAAAATACTCTTTGCATGTAAGGAGTTTCAAAATAAAAGTGTCACCTTTCAAAAGGAACCCAAGTCTTCAGGTCTTCCAGTGGCTTCAGTGTCGTCAGGATCTCATTATCACTTTGAGAAAATGTCACGTCACATGACCTGACAGCCTCGGCAGTGGGGGTGTGAAAAAAAATTGATTAGGCAATATATCGCGATTTTCGGCCACACAATATAATATCAATTTTTTCAGCTCCTAATATCGATTTTTCAGGAAAAAATTTATAGTGGTTACAATGCTGTCAGTATGTTGTAATGGTTACTTAAATGTGCAAAAACACTAATAATAAACAATAAATAGGTTGTTTTGAAGCAAATAATTTTGACTCAATTTGTCCTCTGAATGATCAATATCATCTGATGAACATATACAGCAACTTGATTTTTCATCTCTACTTTTAGTTTTGAAATTAACTGGGTAGAATATCACAGTATATTGTGGTATCGCGATAATATCGTATTATGACCCAAGTATAATAATACATATCGTATTGCGAGGTCCTTGCCAATACTCACCCTACTCGGTAGCGTCAACACCGTCCTCCTGACTGAACCACAGAGCCACAACTGCAGCCGTGACTTCCTGTAAATGGTTAAATCACTTCCTCTGAGGGATTCGTCTGCTTTGTTCCTCTGCACATGTCCTGGCTATCGTCTTGGAGTTGCGTTCTTTTTTTCTTTTTCAAAGACAGCCTCGAGCTTAATTTGCTGGAAGTTGCTGCAGCTTCACTTGCTTCTCCCATAGTTCTGTTCTCTCTACGGGCCCGACCTCTGCATTGCGCCCCGAAGGCCCACCAGCGCTATAAAACCAGAAAGCGCCGAGGCTTAGTGAGGCTTTTGTTGGTCTAATTAGCATAGTAATGATTAAAAAGGATTAGCGGCTCAATTCGTGGGGATGCAAAGGTTTCAGAGAGTGACGATGAGGATGTTTAAGTATTTATGATGTTGTGCCTGTGTGGCATCGCCTCCGTGTATGTGCTTTTATTAATCACATACTGGAGACGGTTGCAGTTTGCCCGTCCTGCCACTAGATGTCTCCACACCTGTCAAACTCTCATCTGCCCCACGAGTGCCTAAAGACAACTTGCAGCTATAAAATGCAACAAAAATGTGTGATTTAAGGAGGAAAAAGTTGCAGTTGGGCTTTGAGAAAAGCAACGAAAAGGCAGAGTGTCTTTTGGAGTCATTTTTACAAACATGGGCGGGTTTGTTCTGACCGGGAACAGGATCTTAATGTCAGGAAGCACCGTCACTCCAAATATCGATAATATTATATATTTAGTATATCGAACAATACTTGTGTAAAATGAATGATACTGTGTCCTCCTCCCCTCTTGTCCTCTTCTTTGACGTTGCACCGTCACGTGGCTCAGCAGCGCCACCCAAACAAGCATGCAGGTAGACTCGGTCTGGCCCCTCCCCCCGGCCCCGCCCACTCAGTGCTCTCTCTCTCCCCCCTCGTCAAAACTTAGCTACTTGATGGAGTCAGTACTATAACAACCGGTGGCCTCAAATCAGCAGGATTTGAGGCTAGAAGTCATGACACAGCATGACACAGCAGTTTTAGCAAGCTTAGCCCTCAGAATGAATTTTTAACATTACAATTTTTACTGAAGCCAACTCAAAAATATATAATTAAGACCTTGAAATAACCCAGTACGTGTCATGTATCTCATTGAAAGGTGTTAGATAAAATAACATTAGATAATCCTTTATTTATCCCACAATGGAGACATTTATAGAGTTAAAGCAACAAGGAAAGGCCAAACAAAATTACAGAAATATTGAAAGATATAATAGTTGGACTAGAAAAATTGTATTCTAGGTTTTAACAAAATAACCCCAAGACGAAAATCACAAAAACAACAAAAGGTCAGCAGTTCCATGATAGATCAATGAAAAAGTATCGGTATCGGTAATACTGGCCCTGTATTTGCTTGGTAATGCTTAATGGTAATTTGCTTAATTAACCTGCTTGTCGGTGACATTCAAGTTGTGCTGATGAGTCTGCCCCCCACCCCCCCACCCCCCCCTCCATTCAACAGGAGGAAGGTCCATGTTCCTGCTTCCATAGAAATGTGATATTTGTCTCAGTCCCATCCCTCATCTTCCTCCTCCCTCATCAGATTAACCAGCAGGCCTCAGTGGACCCGGTTCCTCCATCGCCGGAGGCCGGCCGGCTGAGTGCCTGAAGGACCTCCGTCTCCTCTCACAGGGAGAAATCAGGCTCAGAAATCTTTACAGAAGGAGAAGGAGGTCCTGGTTCTGATTAATGTCAGCCTCCGTTCAGCTCTTTGTTCCTCTGAAAGGGAGTGTCTGTTAAACGGTGATGAAAAAAAGAAAAGGGGGCAGTCTCTCTTTTTTCAAATTCTCTCTTTATTCATAACGTCTGGGAAGAATATAACGGATTCGCTGTGATGAGATTCTTTGTGCCTCCGGAGGATATCTGCTCTTTGTTTTGGTTTTTTGTAGCAATAAATTCAACTAATTTGTATTTGAGCTGAACAAAAACGCAGTCATGCTGCAAAAGGTGGAAAAAAAAATGCTGGAACAAATCTAACGCAGTATTAATTATTAAATAAATACCTCCCGTTTTAATCAGGATTAAATCCTAAACCAGTTCGTTGCACATCCTCCGTCCCGTTTCCAGGTCTTTCTCCGAGAGTCTCTGGAGCGCCGGCTGGAGAAGCAGCGGGAGGTGGAGGTGCTGAAAGCCGCCACCGTCATCCAGGCCCACGTCCTGGGCTACATGGCCAGGTAGGTCTCACCTGCGCAGCTTCTGTCAACGTAAGAAACAAAAAAAAACCTCCTGCCGTTATTTCTCCTCCGCGCAGGAAGCAGTACAGGAAGCTGCTGCAGTGCATCGTGGTCATCCAGACGAACTACCGGGCTTTCTACTGGAGGAGGAGGTTCCTGCTGCTCCGCCGGGCCGCCCTCACCTTCCAGAAGCGTCTGCGGGGCCAGCTGGCCCGCCGGGCCTATGGCCGGCTGCTGGAGGAGAGGAGGAGGAGGAGGGAGGAGGAGCGCAGGCGGATGGAGGAGGAGATGGAGAGGTGGGGCAGCCATGTTGAGAGGGGGCGGGGTTTCATGTAAATGCTGCCGGTCATAGCCGTTTCTAATCCCTAACCGTGTTTTCACTAGTGGTGTGAAAAAAAAAATCGATTTGGCAATATATTGTGATTTTCAGCCGCCAAATATAATATCGATTTTTCAGCTCCTAATATAAATTTTTTTACAATGCTGTCAGTATGTTGTAATGGTTACTTAAATGTGCAAATCGTTTTGACTCAATTTGTCCTCTGAATGATCAATATCATCTGATAAACATATACAGCAACTTGATTTTTCATCTCTACTTTTAATTTTAATATTAACTCGGTAGAATGTCGTGAAATATCGTGATATCGCGATAATCGCGATATCCGTCAGAGTCGTAAATTAACACGAACGAGAACCATGAACATGAAACCCATTTAGAGTCGCTGTCTGGATCGTTTCCTCCCCCCATGATGGTCTGGACTGGTTTCAAGCTGATGGGTGTTTGTTTGTTTCTACGCAGAGAGAGACGACGTCTGGAGGACGAGAAACTCGCCAGAGAGGTACGACGAGAACCATTACTGAAGAACCAACCGTGGATCACGACCTACAGCGTACTGATGACTGTCCTCAGAGGAGACCGTCCCTACTGGAGACTGTCTCTACTGGAGACTGTCTCACTGGAGACTATCCCACTGAAGACTGTCCCACTAGAGACCGTCTCTACTGTAGACCGTCCCTACTGGAGACTGTCTCTACTGGAGACTGTCTCACTGGAGACCGTCTCTACTGTAGACCGTCCCTACTGTAGACTGTCTCTACTGGAGACTGTCTCACTGGAGACTATCCCACTGAAGACTGTCCCACTAGAGACCGTCTCTACTGGAGAGTGTCTCACTGGAGACTATCCCACTGGAGACTGTCCCACTGGAGACCGTCTCCACTGATGACCATCCCACTGGAGACCGTCTCACTGGAGACCATCCCACTGGAGACTGTCTCTACTGGAGAGTGTCTCACTGGAGAGTGTCTCCCCACTGGAGACCGTGGATGACTCCGACTGGAGACCGTCTCCTGGAGACTGACTGTCTCACTGGAGACTATCCCACTGAAGACTGTCCCACTAGAGACCGTCTCTACTGGAGAGTTTCTCACTGGAGACCGTCTCTACTGTAGACCGTCCCTACTGGAGACTGTCTCTACTGGAGACTGTCTCACTGGAGACCGTCTCTACTGTCAGACTACTCCTCACTGGAGACTCCCTGGAGGTCCCACTGGGACCGTCTCCACTGATGACCATCCCAATGGAGACCGTCTCACTGGAGACCATCCCACTGGAGACTGTCTCTACTGGAGACTGTCTCACTGGAGACTATCTCACTGGAGACTATCCCACTGAAGACTGTCCCACTAGAGACCGTCTCTACTGGAGAGTGTCTCACTGGAGACCGTCTCTACTGTAGACCGTCTCTACTGTAGACCGTCCCTACTGGAGACTGTCTCTACTGGAGACTGTCTCCTGTCCTCACTGGGAGACTGTCTCACTGGAGACTGTCTCTGTAGACCGTCCCACTGGAGACGTCTCACTGGAGACTGGAGACTGTCCCACTGGAGACTGTCTCTACTGGAGACTGTCTCACTGGATGACCCCCACTGGAGACGTCTCACTGAGACTGTCTCACTGAGACTGAGACCACTGGAGACTGTCCACTGGAGACTACACTGAGACTCACTGAGATCATCTCCACTGGAGACTGTCCCATCTGGAGACCATCAACTGGAGACGGTCTCACTGGAGGCCGTTTCACTGGAGACCGTCCCACTGGAGACTGTCCCATCTCTACTGGAGATGGTCCCACTGGAAACCTTTCCATTGGAGACTGTCCACTGGAGACCGTCTTCACTGGAGATGTCTCACTAGAGACCGTCCCACTGGAGACTGTCCCACTGGAGACCGTCTCTACTGGAAACTGTCTCACTAGAGACCGTCTCTACTGTAGTCTAAATGAGATTACAGCTTCTTCAGCTGCTTATCAGGACTAATGCCAGCCACGTCTCTACTGTAGACCATCCCACTGGAGACTGTCTCTACTGGAGACTGTCTCACTGGAGACTGTCCCACTGGAGACCATCCCTGGAGGGGTCTGGAGGACCGTCCCACTGGAGACCGTCCACTGGAGACCTCTCACTGGAAATCGTCTCCACTGGAAACCGTCTCCAGTGGAGACGTCTTACTGATGACCGTCCCACTGAAGACCGTCTCACTGGAGACCATCCCACTGGAGATGTCTCACTGGGGACCATCCCACTGGAGACGGTCTCACTGGAAACCATCCCACTGGAGACCATCTCACTGGAAATCGTCTCCACTGGAAACCGTCTCCAGTGGAGACGTCTCCACTGATGACCATCCGACTGGAGACCGTCTCACTGGAGACCATCCGACTGGAGACTGTCTCTACTGGAGACTGTCTCACTGGAGACTATCCCACTGAAGACTGTCCCACTAGAGACCGTCTCTACTGGAGAGTTTCTCACTGGAGACCGTCTCTACTGTAGACCGTCCCTACTGGAGACTGTCTCTACTGGAGACTGTCTCACTGGAGACCGTCTCTACTGTAGACCGTCCCTACTGAAGACTGTCTCTACTGGAGACTGTCTCTACTGGAGACTGTCTCACTGGAGACTATCCCACTGGAGACTGTCCCACTGGAGACCGTCTCCACTGATGACCATCCCAATGGAGACCGTCTCACTGGAGACCATCCCACTGGAGACTGTCTCTACTGGAGACTGTCTCACTGGAGACTATCTCACTGGAGACTATCCCACTGAAGACTGTCCCACTAGAGACCGTCTCTACTGGAGAGTGTCTCACTGGAGACCGTCTCTACTGTAGACCGTCTCTACTGTAGACCGTCCCTACTGGAGACTGTCTCTACTGGAGACTGTCTCACTGGAGACCGTCTCTACTGTAGACCGTCCCTACTGGAGACTGTCTCTACTGGAGACTGTCTCACTGGAGACTGTCTCTACTGTAGACCGTCCCACTGGAGACTGTCTCTACTGGAGACTGTCTCACTGGAGACTATCCCACTGGAGACTGTCCCACTGGAGACTGTCTCTACTGGAGACTGTCTCCACTGATGACCATCCCACTGGAGACCGTCTCACTGGAGACTGTCTCCACTGATGACCATCCCACTGGAGACCATCCCACTGGAGACTGTATCCACTGATGACTATTCCACTGGAGACCGTCTCACTAGAGATCATCTCCACTGGAGACTGTCCCATCTCCACTGGAGACCATCCAACTGGAGACGGTCTCACTGGAGGCCGTTTCACTGGAGACCGTCCCACTGGAGACTGTCCCATCTCTACTGGAGATGGTCCCACTGGAAACCTTTCCATTGGAGACTGTCCCACTGGAGACCGTCTTCACTGGAGATGTCTCACTAGAGACCGTCCCACTGGAGACTGTCCCACTGGAGACCGTCTCTACTGGAAACTGTCTCACTAGAGACCGTCTCTACTGTAGTCTAAATGAGATTACAGCTTCTTCAGCTGCTTATCAGGACTAATGCCAGCCACGTCTCTACTGTAGACCATCCCACTGGAGACTGTCTCTACTGGAGACTGTCTCACTGGAGACTGTCCCACTGGAGACCATCCCTACTGGAGACTGTCTCACTGGAGACCGTCCCACTGGAGACCATCTCACTGGAAATCGTCTCCACTGGAAACCGTCTCCAGTGGAGACGTCTTACTGATGACCGTCCCACTGAAGACCGTCTCACTGGAGACCATCCCACTGGAGATGTCTCACTGGGGACCATCCCACTGGAGACGGTCTCACTGGAAACCATCCCACTGGAGACCGTCTCACTGGAGACCGTCTCCACTGATGACCATCCCACTGGAGACCGTCTCACTGGAGACTGTCTCCACTGATGACCATCCCACTGGAGACCGTCTCACTGGAGACCATCCCACTGGAGACCGTCTCACTGGAGACTGTCTCCACTGATGACCATCCCACTGGAGACCGTCTCACTAGAGACTGTCTCCACTGATGACCATCCCACTGGAGACCGTCTCACTGGAGACTGTCTCCACTGATGACCATCCCACTGGAGACCGTCTCACTAGAGATCATCTCCACTGGAGACTGTCCCATCTCCACTGGAGACCATCCAACTGGAGACGGTCTCACTGGAGGCCGTTTCACTGGAGACCGTCCCACTGGAGACTGTCCCATCTCTACTGGAGATGGTCCCACTGGAAACCTTTCCATTGGAGACTGTCCCATCTCCACTGGAGACGGTCCCACTGGAGACCGTCTTCACTGGAGATGTCTCACTAGAGACCGTCCCACTGGAGACCGTCCCACTGGAGACCGTCCCACTGGAGACTGTCCCACTGGAGACCATCTCACTGGAGACCATCTCACTTGAGCCCGTCTCCACTGGAGACCATCCCACTGGAGACTGTCCCACTGGAGCCCGTCTCCACTGGAGACCGTCCCACTGGCCTCTGCAGATCCATTTAACTATTTAAGCCAGAGACAAACTGCAAAAAAACCCGAACTTCTCCAGATATATGCTGGTTCTTGAAGTCTACAACGTTTCCCAGAATACCCTCTAAAACTGTCTGACATGAGCAAACATGTCATGAACATTGAATTAACTTCAGAAGAAAGTAACGCAGTGATCAGTGAGGGCCAACGGATTAATGGAGCCTGAAGGAACACGTGAAAACGTGAAAATCTGTTTCAAATTTGTTCTCCTGGACTTTCAGGCTGAAGAAGCGAGAAGACTGGAGGAGCTGCATCGCTCCGAGGAGCTGGCCTCTCTGGTCCTGGCTCAGTCCCAGCCCGAGGCGGCAGCCGCAACAGCACCAGAAACCCCGGAGGAGCTGGAGTCGGCAGAAGTCTCCGAGGAGGCATCTGAAGGGGAGGAGGCGATCCGCCCCCACGAGGCGTCTCAGGTGGAGGAGATCCTGCGGCTGGAGCGGGAGATCCAGGCGCTGCAGAGGCAGAAGGAGCGTCAGGAGCTCTCCCTGACCGAGGCCTCCCTGAACCGACTGCAGCGCCTCCGCGACCAGGAGCTCCGGCGGCTGGAGGACGAGGCCTGCAAGGCGGCGCAGCAGTTCCTCGACTCGCTGAACTTCGACGAGATCGACGAGTGCGTGAGGAACATCGAGAGCTCCCTGGGAGTCGGCGAGGAAGATGTGAAGGGGGACGGACGGCGGAGAGGCAACGACGAAGAGGAGGTTGACGAGGGCTTCGGGGCTGATGACGAGGCCTTCAAAGACTCGCCGAACCCAAGCGAGCACGGCCACTCAGACGGCCAGCGGACAAGCGGAATCCGAACGAGTGACGACTCGTCTGAGGAAGACCCGTACGCCAACGACGGTGTGATCCGACCGCTACCAACCACGACCCTTCTTCACCAACCGCTGCCTTTGCCGCCCGCGCCTCCAGCCTGCCACAGTGTCTCATCCAGCGGGGACTCGGCCTACTGCCACCCACAGGCCTCGTCTGAGGCGCAGTCCGACGACCTGGTGGAGCTGATCCCGCCTGACGAGGATTCCGACTACGACCAGGATGACTACGACGAGGGCGCCATCGTCTCCAGCGGCAGCATGGCCTTCTCTAACCCCTGCAGCGGGCAGTGGTCTCCAGACTACCGCGGCTCCGTAGGCACCTACAACAGCTCGGGGGCTTACCGCTTCAGCTCGGACGGTGCTCAGTCATCGGTAAGTTGGGTCTCCGTGTCCCCACGGGATCTGAAGAAGGGGGTCCACAGCTGAAAACGGCAGTCTCAGACCAGACGATATTTTAACAAGGTGTTATGCCAAGAATTTAGGATCTTCTTGGTTGTAAGAATTATTAATTTCTGTGCCCTGGTGAGGCAATCTATTCAGCTGTGAAGTAAGGCACTGACAACGACGGAGGTGCAAAACGGAGGTTTATTCTCCAAGGCTGCAGCCAAAAATCACAGAGCTCATCACAGCATCGGGATTCTTCCGAAGAATGCCAAGATTAACGGCGAACAGTTCATTTTATACAGTTCAGCAAAATTACAGCAACCCATAACCTTGTAAATCTGGTGATTTGTCTAGACATAAACTCAGCAACTAGATAAGGACAACAATCCCTGTGACCTAAAGACAGCAGGTTTGAGGGGGAGAAGTCAAGGCCCCAGAGCAGTTGAGGCCCGTTAAGCTGCAGATGCATTTTTCGACTCTACACAAGGGTTAGGTTCAGTCCTCTTTCTTGGGTACCATCTTTACCCAGTAAGATCTTTAGCACCACCATCAGCCCCAGTGATGTTGCAGCTGCAGTACTCACATGTTGTATCAAGTCTTGATGGGTTTAAGTTAAACTCCTTAGTTAAGAAAGACCAAAGAGTTTAACCGCTTACCGAAAGGTCAATTGGCCCAACATTTGTATTTTCTTTATATACACGTTTTTGTAAATCAGATTAACTTGTAGTGGCGGCGACTTTTTTCGTCCATGCTGACTAAATTGTGTAGTTTCAAGGTTCGGTCTTTTGAACGCGTCGTTTCTGTTGCTTTGACTGTAGTTTGAGGACAGCGAGGACGACTTCGACAGGTTTGACACGGATGACGAGCTCTCGTACCGCCGGGACTCCGTCTACAGCTGCGTCACCCTCCCGTACTTCCACAGCTTCCTCTACATCAAAGGTTCGTTTCAGTCGGCGCTGCAGCGAAAATGGACGTTGCTGCTCGGAGGAAGGAAAGATGGATAGACCCTTTCTTTCTTCATCTGTCTCTCTTCTTTCACGCTCCAGGTGGTCTGATGAACACGTGGAAGCGGCGCTGGTGCGTCCTGAAGGACGAGACCTTCCTGTGGTTCCGGGCCAAGCAGGAGGCCCTGAAGCAGGGCTGGCTGCACAAGAAGGGAGGGGGCTCGTCCACGCTGTCCCGCCGTAATTGGAAGCGCCGCTGGTTCGTGCTGCGGCAGAGCAAGCTCATGTACTTCGACAGTGACAGCGAGGAGAAAATGAAGGGGGTGCTGAACATGCACGACGCCAAGTAAGTCCGAGTGAGGAACATTGGTGCAACGCTAGCAGAAACATTACTGTTCTAGTAGGATCTTGAAAGACCAACCTTGGTTGTTTTGGAGAAAAGAGCAGCTAGAATTTTTCTTTTCTCGAACATCTGCAGAGAAATCATCGACAACACCAGCAAGGAGAATGGAATCGACATCGTCATGCCAGAGAGGACCTATCACCTGATCGCAGAGTCTGCCGAGGACGCCAGGTGAGCGCGTGCTCGTCTCATATTGTAACAGTCGTGAAGAAACTAAACCTGGACGGGCGCACCTTCTCACATTTAAAATCGTACCTGGTTTAGTGAGCGGCAGGTTACCTTTGATCAGAGGGACAATCCACTTCCTTCCACTTGAACAGGGAGGCGGCGCTGCGTTGCTCCTGATGCAGAGACAAACGAGGCCTCGACTGCGTCTGAAAACGGCACGTAGTCTGAATTCGGTTTTTGAGACAAGTTGCTCTGTGGGCTCAGAGCGGAGGGTGCGAGCATTCGCCCTCAGGCCCGGTAGACCAGCGGTGTCCAAACTCGGGTTCTGGAGAGCCGGCGTCCTGCATGTCTTAAATGTTTCCCTGACACAACACACCTGATTCTAGTGCTGGGCAATATGACGATACATATCGTGGGGACGATATAAAAGTGTGTATCGTGCCATTTCTCTTCTATCGTTTTTATCGTTTCTAACCTAATTTTATCAATTATTACAGCAAATATGTAATTAAATAACCTGCAATGATAAATTTGATAGAATCATATCTACTTCTACAAAGTAGCCTTTTATGTTTGCACTTTTATTCATGGTTAATGCCTTAAACAGAGTTCTCTTCAACCCTGATGTTTACTTTAGACACTTTATATTGGTTTGCAAACTTTGCACTACAAGGTTACAGATTTCAGAAAGTTGAAAAATAATTTGTGTTTATTTTTTATAGCTGAACTTCAGTGCAAAAATGTGTTTTTCCTCTCAGAAACTGTTGTGCACTTTAAAAAAATGTGAAAGCTACTGTACCTCTGTACCTACCTGTTTTTGCTGCACTAAAATGTACGTTTGTGACAGTTCAGCTAAATGTCCTTTCAAAATAAAGTTGAAAAGTAAGGAATGAAATTTTTGTCAAACTTTTCAGAGAATAACTGAAAACATACTTTATTATGGTATATCGTGATATATATCGTTATCGTGATCTGAATCAGGTGCGCTGAAGCAGGGAAACCGCAAACTGCTGCGGTAGACGCTGCGTGATCCCGGCTCGTCTCGAGATCATTTCCGTTTTGTCAGAAATCCAACTACAAGACTTGCATGACTCAACTTCTCCCGAACCACGACGGGCACTGCATTTATTTAACATCATGATGCTCATCTACGTCCGTTGCGACGTCTCAACATTGTGCAGCCTGCAGACTCTTGGATTGTGCAGGTGGAAGTCGTAGCGTGTGAGATGCAGTGATCTGGATAAACTGTTTCTATCGTCTGAGCCTCTGGGCTGTTCAGTTAATTAAAAGCAGTGTCGTGATTAGATGAGCCGAGCCAGCGTGTCTCTCTGATTCTGCTAATGTTGCTAAGGGGGTTGAAAAGGGGGGGAATGTTAGAAAAAAACCTTCCAATTTGGAAACTTTCCATGAACTCATAAAAAATGGAAGTGACTGGTATTTACAGGAGTTAATTCAAACCTGGTGGTGATTTATAAACACCAGTGAATAGAATCAAACTATAATGTGTTTTTTTTTTATGTCTGCATTCATGGTTAGCGCCATCATCTAGCAAAACCATTCAGTGTGTATATGCGTTTTAATCTTGTAGCAGACTTTTTTTGCAGGAATGTGAAGGGTGAATGTGTCCTTCACCAGTCCTTTCTGGCAAGTAAATCTTTATTAACATCTTAAATCTTGATTCCGTCAGAGAGGACTAAAAAACACCCGCAGTGAAACATTTAAAAACAAGATGATTAAAGAGAGGGTGTGGTGTGTGCTGGGTTGTGTTGTGATGCAGGACAAACTTAAGAAATAACATATAGAAAGAAGAGAAAACTACTAAGAAAAAACTCATGTTCTTGTACGATCACAGACAACTGGACCAGCAGAGGAAACAGATCTGGTACCCTGGAGGCTTAAACCGCCGGTGAAACGGTCTTATCTGGTTTAATGCACATTTACTCTCGTTACATCCTCCAGACTGAACGCATCTCTTAGCGCTCCAACAGAGGAGCGTCGGCGGTGCGGCGTAACATCGGCGCCTAAATCTTATCAAAAATGTATCTTGAAGAGAACAAAAACGTTGATTTGCTCTCATGAATCCGTTGGCGCTCGTCCACACCACCTCAACGTGACACGGCGTTGCTGCTAAACCCAACTATCTGCTGATCGGCTCATTGATCGCCACACTGATGGCTAATTACCCCGGTGACGCTGAAAAATCCGAGTCGATTCGTCAGCAGTTGGGATTATCGTACGTGTGTTTGCTGTCGGAAGCTGTTCCCGTGACCTTTGTGTCTAAATGTTGATGATGATGATGATGATGATGACGGTGGTGTCTCCATGGTTACAGCCAGTGGTTCAGTGTGCTGAGTCAAGTCCACGGCTCCACGGAGCAGGAGATCAGGGAGATGCACGACGAGCAGGCCAACCCCCAGAACGCCGTGGTGAGTACTGCGACGACGCCGAGGCAGAGGTGCACCCTGGGAAATCCCCAAACCCCCATCAGACCCCCGCTGCATGCATCTAATGCATCTAATCTGTAATCCAGCAAGTCAGAAGGACTCAGTACCACGAGTCTGAATAAATCAGCATTTTAAAAGCTGACTGGGCGTCTGAGATCAACAAGTGTCTTACATGCACTCACACTTAGTTTGTGATGTCAGACAGGAAACACATGTGCACATGCATGTGCACGTGCATGTGCACGCGTGCATTTGTGGTAATTGGTTTCCAGGGAGATGAGAAAGGTCAAACTCATCATGAACAACCTGAACGCTGTTGCTGCATCCAGCCTTATATCTGTGTGTGTGCGTCTTCCCCTCAGGGGACGTTGGACGTGGGGATGATCGATTCGGTCTGCGCGTCGGACAATCCGGAGAGGTAAGGCCCCACCCCAAACGCGTCGTCACAGGTAAACGGACTGTCCTCTGTGAGGACGGAAGGGAAGCAAACCTCACATCTGCCTCACTGCTTCGCAAAGCCATACAAGTGTGAATTTGGATACCGATGACGCTCGGTAGCACCTTGAAGCCCCTCATGACCACATCAGAGAGCTTCTAGGACTTACAGCTCACACCAGCACTCAGGACAAAACCACCAGACAGGTTTTTCTTTTTACAGCATCATCAGAAGTCCTGCAGCGAGCTGACCCAGGTGGTTGGAACGCAGCACCGCAAAAAGAAATGCTGAAGCAACATAACAGTCAGCAGGCGGGGAAGTGATGAACAAATATCACGTGTATCATCACGTATGGACTCGGTGAACCTTGATCTTCACTGTTCCATAACAGCAGAACCACCAGCTGTTCTAACGGTGCTGCTTTCAGTCGTAAATGGACTGAAGTTTTCTATTTATATCCGGGAAATGAATCATTGAACACACCGACAAGAAGCTGGAGTTCACATTATGGATATGAAACATTAGTTTATGTCAGCGGTGGGCAATAAATTTTTACAAGGGGCCACATGAAAAACCTGAGTTGTGTCAGAGGGCCACACCAACAATAACTTGAACTTAATCCTGCTCAACTTTCCTCCATTGTAAAATGCACTAAATCAGTGGTGCGCAAACTGTGGTACGTGTACCACTGGTGGTACCCGAGCGCTCTCTGGTGGTACGCGGGGGAACGCCATGACTTGTCGATGCATGACAATGCATTATAAATACGTTTCAAATGAAATTCAGTTAACAATAAATAACCACAATAAGGAATAAACATCTCTGTGTGTTTAATTGAGAAGGCATATATGGCTAAATTTTAAAATTGGTCATCATGGTGGTACTCAGAGAGCTCAATAGTTTCTCAGGTGGTACGCAGCATTAAAAGTTTGAGAACCACTGCACTTAATTATATATTTTAAATCGCTGGTACTGGTAATTAGAAGAATACAATTATTCTGCAGATATTTATATTAGGCTATGTGAAATTGTGGTGTATAGGTCGAATAAAAAAACAAAAATAATCATTCATCGATCCAATTTATTCTTAACTTGTTAATTTCCTCAAACTGTGAATTACAACGCATTTATAGAAACACATCAATACGACAAAGAATGTTTTAATGTTTTCCACCTCATTTTACCAAGTCCTTGTTGGGTTTGCAGTTTTGCGAGCAATGCATCAGCCTCTGTTGCGCGTTCTTTATCGGACAGATTTCTGTATTTTTCCTCATGCTTGGTCATGTAGTGGCGACGCAAATTATATTCTTTAAATACAGCGACCTATGTAGCACATATCGGGCACTTGCTCACATGCATGTACGCTACATGGAAGTACCGTATTGGCCCGAATATAGGACGACTCTGATTATAAGACGACCCCTATTTTTCAAATATCCTTTTGGGAAAATAAAAATATGATGAAGGCAATAAGATTATTCATAAAACAAATTTTTTTATTGTACAATTACTATAGAAAAAACTCCCACAGAGATAACATTCTGCTGTTTCGTTAAACATTTTAATGATCTTATCTTTTTTCGAAAGTATGGTTCCATACTTGTGTGTCAGATTTCCATGTTATTTAAGATCAAGGTATGGTACTATTTAATAAACTGTGTTCTCTTAAAATCTGAGACTATGACTCTGAATAAGCTACAACCATGTAGTTCAATAACTGCATAACTATTGAAGTTGAATTTTAGTCAAGAACAACATAAATAATTCAGTCTGTAAAATACTAATTCTGGACTCCAACAACTTTCAAAGCCCTTTGCTTGAGTTGTCTGCGTGGTTCCTCCATTCTCACTGGTTACCTCGGTGCAGCTCCATCTAGTGGCGCAGATGTGTAATTACAATAGAAAAGTCTAGTCCTCGATTATAAGATGAACCCAATGTTTGAGTATATGACTTCTAGAATAAAATATCGTCCTATATTCAGGCCAATACGGTACTACGCCTTTCAAAATAAAAGCAGCACAGTCGTATTGCACGCATGACAGAGATTTTTTTTTTTAATTAAGTTGTAATCAAATGTATGTTATGATTGGCCTCATGTGGCTGGATGTGGCCCGCGGGCCGTATTTTGCCCAGGTTTGGTTTATGTAGTGCTAAAGCTTTATTAGCTCAGTCCCTGATACGCATCCACTGATACTGGACTTCTTTGGTAGCACAATGTGATTAGTGACGTCTAAACGTTTGTGTTTTATTCCGGTAGACCGAACTCCTTCGTCATGATCACAGCCAACCGCGTGCTGCACTGCAACGCCGACACGCCCGAGGAGATGCACCACTGGATCACCCTGCTGCAGCGCTCCAAGGGAGACACGCGGGTCGACGGGCAGGAATTCATCATCCGAGGTCACATCTGCGGTCCTTGTATGCGTGCACAAATGCACCGACGTGTCGGCGGGGAGAATGAACTGTGATTCCTTTTATTTTCAGGGTGGCTGCACAAAGAGATGAAGAATAGCACCAAAGGCTCGCTGAAGCTGAAGAAGCGCTGGTTCCTGCTTACCCACAATTCCCTGGACTACTACAAGAGCGCGGAGCGCAACGCCCTGAAGCTGGGGACGCTGGTGCTGAACAGCCTCTGCTCCGTGGTGCAGCCGGATGAAAAGGTCCACAAGGAGACGGGTAAGAGCGGGAAACGGTGAGTCAGGGCGACCCGTGACGCCGCGGCATGCTAACGTGGCGATGCTTCCGAACAGGGTACTGGAACGTGATCGTGTACGGCCGCAAACACTCGTACCGGCTCTACTGCAAGCTGCTGAACGAAGCCACGCGCTGGGCCAACTCCATCCAGAACGTCATCGACACCAAAGCCCCCATCGACACGCCGACCCAGCAGCTCATCCAGGACATCCGGGTAAGAGAAGGAACCGCACATCTGCACAGTGACACTTTCAGACATTTAAGAGTTTTAGCTGGAATACCTGACAGTTTTCCCGTCCTGAGCTTCGAGACGCCGCTGCTCGTCTCCGGTAGGAGTGTGAAAAAAAAATCGATTTGGCAATATATCGTGATTTCCGGCCACCCAATATATCGATTTTTCAGCTCCTAATATCGATTTTTTTTTTTAGGTTTTTTAGATTTTTTTTTTATTTAAATGTGCAAAAACACTAATAATAAACAATAAAAGGGGTGTGAAAAAAAAATCGATTTGACAATATATCGTGATTTTCGGCCGCCCAATTTATCGATTTTTCAGCTCCTAATATCAATTTTTTTTTTTTTAAGTTTTTAGATTTTTTTACTTAAATGTGCAAAAACACTAATAATAATAATAAAAGGGGTGTGAAAAAAATCGATTTGGCAATATAATCGTGATTTTTGGCTGCCCAATATCGATTTTTCAGCTCCTAATATCGATTTTTCTTTAGCTTTTTGGGGTTTTTTTTTTTTAGATTTTTTTTACTTAAATGTGCAAAAACACTAATAATAAACAATAAAAGGGGTGTGAAAAAAATCGATTTGACAATATATCGCAATTTTCGGCCACCCAATATATCGATTTTTCAGCTCCTGATATAATTTTTTTTAGGTTTTTAGATTTTTTTTTAGATTTTTTACTTAAATGTGCAAAAACACTAATAATAAACAATAAAAGTGGTGTGAAAAAAATCGATTTGGCAATATATCGTGATTTTCAGCTGCCCAATGTATCGATTTTTCAGCTGCTAATATCGATTTTTCTTTAGGTTTTTAGATTTTTTTTTTTTTTTAGATTTTTTACCTAAATGTGCAAAAACACTAATAATAAACAATAACAAGGGGTGTGAAAAAAAATCAATTTGGCAATATATCGTTATTTTTGGCCGCCCAATATATCGATTTTTTTTAGGTTTTTTTAGATTTTTTTACTTAAATGTGCAAAAACACTAATATTAAACAATAAAAGGCGTGTGAAAAAAATCGATTTGGCAATATATCATGATTTTCGGCTGCCCAATATAAAATCGATTAAAAAAATTTTTTTTTTCAATTTGTTTTGAAGCAAATAGTTTTGACTCAGTTTGTCCTCTGAATGATCAATATCATCTGATGAACATATACAGCAACTTGATTTTTTAATCGCTGATATCATGATGTCGCGATAATATCGTATCATGGCCCAACTATCATGATACATATCGTATTGCGAGGTCCTTGCCAATACTCACCGCTCGTCTCCGGTGACCCGCTAATGTCTAGCCTCTCTGCCGTCTGCAGGAGAACTGTCTGAACTCGGAGGTGGTGGAGCAGATCTACAAGAGGAACCCCATACTTCGCTACAGCCACCACCCGCTGCACTCGCCGCTGCTGCCGCTGCCCTACGGGGACATCCATCTCACTGGTGGGTCACACGAACACATTAATGCACAGTAATGATGACATCCGCACTGAAATGCTTCTGGATATTATCACGTGACAGTTTTATTTTTCCTCCCATCTGTAATCCCTCAGTCACATCTTCCTCGTGCAGTTTTGGGCCTGAGAGCTCAGAATAAAACGAGGTGCTGCAGGCTGGAATAAGAGTGGATATGAAATTATCATGTGGGGGCAGTTAAACTCGGTATCTACGAGAAAAAAAAGTCTTTTTTGGGATGTTAGGCGTGTAAAATTAAATAGGGTTTTGAAGGGATTTTGATTACTTCTCTGTCGTTGAGCTGAACTGAAGCTTCAGGCAACAACACAGTAACCCAGTTAGTAAACCACATACGCTTTTATATGAACCGCCGTTCTCTCCCCCCGCTCAGCTCCACGCAGCCGGAGCTACACGACGCTGCAGGACGAGGCCCTCAAGGTGTTCAGCTCCCTGCAGCACCTGGACGGGGTGACCGACCCCGTCCCGATCATCCAGGGCATCCTGCAGACTGGCCAGGAGCTCAAGCCGCTGCGGGACGAGCTCTACTGCCAGCTCATCAAGCAGACCACGCGGCCGCCGCAGCCCGGCGGCCCCGGGACCCTCTGCAGCTGGAAGATCCTGGCCTGCATGTCCTGCACCTTCGTCCCCACCAGGAGCATCCTCAGATACCTCAAGTTCCACCTGAAGAGGTGAGCGGCAGACATCAATGTCTCAAAACTGCAGGAATTATTCAGAAGACTCTTAACGGTGGCGTCATCTCTACGCAGGACCCGCGAGCTCCTCCCCGGCTCCGAGATGGAGCGCTACGCCGTCTTCGCCCTCGAGTCTTTGAAGAAGACCCGGGCTCGAGAGAATGTGCCATCGCAGGAGGAGATCCGGTCCATCGTGGCCCGACAGGACATGACCACCACGGTCCACTGCCACGGAGGAGGCTCCTTGCAAGATCACCATCAACTCTCACACCACTGCTGGAGAGGTGGGTTGGGGGGGGGGGGGGGGGGGGGGGGGGGGCTATCCATGGATTCCCCTCCCTAGTTACCGTTGCTAGGTTGGACAATCTTGCTGCTCCTACATTAAGGACTGTGTTAATTCGCTATTTTTCCGATGTTTATCATCAGTGTTAATATTATACTATAATAACTCCATGGTGAAATATTGCTGCTGGGGACCTGCAGCAGTGACTTGAGGTGTCCAGAACGTTTGGAGGGGTTTGGAGTTACAAAACACACCTACATTTGTTCCAAGGTAAGTTAGCTTTGTTTATTAGATGATTGATTTAACCACCATTTAGTAAAAGTAATATGAGTTAGCAGCTGGGAGGGTGATGAGTGAAAACATCTCTCTGTTAGCATTAGCTCTGGTCCATAGTGTCGATGACTTCTCCACTATGGACCAGAGCTCGCTAGCCAGCTATCAGCCTGCCTCGTCTACAAATATATATGGCCGTGGAAAATTATTTTGTTAGGTATAAGGTGAGGCTAGTGACGTTAACGTCACTGTATTAATCATCTTAATACAATGCTGCGAATGTCTGATGTTAACATAGCTCTGGTGTAAGATAGACCTATGGACCAGAGCTAATGCTAACAAAGAACTCATCACCC
This sequence comes from Hirundichthys speculiger, assembly GCA_018398805.1. Lineage (NCBI taxonomy): Eukaryota > Metazoa > Chordata > Actinopteri > Beloniformes > Exocoetidae > Hirundichthys > Hirundichthys speculiger. Next base: position 585,736 of record JAGFBZ010000054.1, read on the forward strand.
TCCCTGCTGCTAAATCATATTACTTTTACTAAACGGTGGTTAAATCAATCTTCTAATAAACAAAGCTAGCTTACCTTGGAGCAAATGTAGGTTTGTTTTGTAACTAAGGTCCCCAGCAGCAATATTTCACCATGGAGTTATTATAGTATAATATTAACACTGATGATACACATCAGAAATATAGTGAATTAACACAGTCCTGAACGGAGGAGCAGCTAGATAGTCCGACCTAGCAACAGTAACTAGGGAAGGGGCGGTGCTTACCGAAGGGTCAATTACAAGCACATTAAAACACGCTGAAGAGCAAGTTCCGTTATGACGGTGGACGATGTCATGAAGTCATCACAGCTCACTCATGAATGTCTTTCTTCCGCTCCCCGTCAGGTGGTGGAGAAGCTGATTCGCGGTCTGGCCATGGAGGACAGCAGGAACATGTTCGCCCTGTTCGAGCACAATGACGCCGCGGAAAAGGCCATCGAAAGCCGCACCGTCGTGGCCGACGTGCTCGCCAGGTTTGAGAAGTAAGTGCCTCTACGTTTTGAGCGCGTGCCGTCTGTAGTCCCGGCGGCCGATAGTCCCGGCGGCCGGTCGTCCCGTAACGCTCCCCTGTGTGGTCCCCCAGACTCACGGCGAGCCCCGAGGAGAACAGCGGCAGCTGGAAGTTTTACTTCAAACTGTACTGCTTCCTGGACACGGACAACGTTCCCAAAGACAGCGTGGAGTTCGCCTTCATGTTCGAACAGGTACGAACCGAGCAACCGTCTCCACAGAGACGTCACATGATTAATATGTAGGGGTGCACGATAACTATCGGGCCGATAACAGGAAATGATGACGTCATCCCGATAACTCCGATATAACAACAAATCGCCCCGATAACATATATATTTCTGTCAAAACAGCAGTGTCTCGCTCCCTCTGAGCCTTGAATGACCGGCAGTGAATGTTATGTTCAAGTGACGTCGGCATAATCAGAAAAACGATTTCTCAATCAGGAAAATCTAGAATACCCCCTCATGCCAGAAAACAACTCATTAACTTGGTCATAATTTTGGTAGTTGCTGACTTGAATTGATATTCGCAGTATTTTCCCTCATGTTACACATAAAAAAAGAAATAAATAGAAAAGGCTGAAAGAACGATTAGCAAACCAGGGAACGTCTGAATTTACGTTACACCTTGAATGCAGCCTGCAGCACAGCGCTGATCACAACAAACATGGTGGTGTGGAACTTCGTTAAAGTTTCAGAAGAAGATAGTTTGGTGGTTATTTGTGACGAATCCTCCGAGTGAATTCCACGAGGAGGGAAGAACAAGCTTTAATACGTAAAACCTGATCAGCCACCTACAATATAACAATCGCTTCCATGGAGGTTTGAAATCGCGCTAACGTGAGCTAACAGAAGCTAATGCTAACATGCTCAAGCCAGCAGGAGTCTCCCCTCTCCTCTCCCTCATTCCTCTCACTTAAAGCTTCCATGAAATTAAAAACTAAAAACTACTGAACCTCATTTGCTTTAATTAAAGGTATTAATTTAAATGGAACCACAAGTCAAAATCCTTAAATTGTTTATCTTTTTCAGTTTGTAATTTTGATGCATGTATTTCCATCAGTTCAAGGATTTATTTTTTATATCAGTCAGTAATGAACCTTATTTAAGTTGATGTGAGATATGAAATAGGTTTGTTTGATATTTTACAAAATAGTTTTTCATTGGAAAAAATAAATATCTGTTCATTTAAAAAGTCAAAACTATTTTTGGTTTTGTTCATAGTATTGATGTGACGATCTTAGGTATATGTGTGTGTTATCGGTTATCGGTATCGGCCTTTAGGAGCTGAAAGTTATCGGGTATTGGTTTTAAAAAACAGTTATCGTGCATCTCTATTAATATGAGATCTGTAGCTTATTTGCGCTTACTGTTTATTTGACATGCAACTTTGCCATCCTCTTCAGGCCCACGAAGCGGTCATCCGTGGTCAGTACCCCCGCCCCCGAGGAGACCCTTCAGTTCTTGGCGGCCCTCAGACTCCAGTACCTCCTGAGCGACCACAGCTCCCACGCCAGCGTCCCCGAGATGTCCCAGGTGTTCCCCATGGCACGGTTGCGGGCCCGGGTGCAGAACTCAGCCAAAGCATTCGCGCCCGGCACCGGCTCGGTCGCCGACCGCTCGGGGACGTCGGAGAGAAAGCGCTCGAGCTTCCTGGAGGGAACGCTGAGGCGGAGCTTCCGGAGCGGCTCGCTGAGCCGGCAGAAGCTGGAGGAGGAGAACAGCCTGGAGGCCTGGATGAGGGAGGAGGCGGCGGCGGTGAAGGCCAGTCTGATGGACAAGTGGAAGAAACTGCAGGGGATGAACCAGGAGCAGGCCATGGTCAAGTACATGGCGCTGGTGAAGGAGTGGCAGGGATACGGATCCACGCTGTTCAACGTTGAGGTGAGGACGTAACCCAACCACTGTCACATTTACACTTGTATTTAAAGACAAGAAACTGTTTTAGATAAGTGAGATGACCTTTGCTGACGTCACCGTTGGTGTTTGTAATTTCAGTGTCGGGACGGAGCGTTCCCCTCCGAGCTGTGGCTGGGTGTGAGCAGGGAGGCCATATCGGTGTACAAACGGGGGGAGCCATGGCCTCTGGAGGTCTTCCCCTACGAGCAGATCCTTTCCTTTGGAGCTCCGCGTCCCAGCGTCTACAAGATCGCCGTGGAGGGCCGTGAACTGGTCTTCGAGACCCAAATGGTTGGTATAGCAGAAACTGTTTCAGGTCCAAAATCCTTTTTCTGCAAGTACTGCAGATGATAAAAATGAAAGTCCTTCATACGGCTCTTCTTCTCTGCAGGTCATGGACATCGCCAAGCTCATGAAGGCCTACATTAGCATGATTGTCAAGAAGCGCTACAGCAACTGCCAGTCCGTCAGCAGCCACGGGAGCCAGTGTAGCGCCTGGTGAAGCCTGAATTTAAACCCCCTGGCCTCACGGCCGCTTGCCCGAATGCAGCTGGAGAGCGGTTGGCACTGGCGAAGCGTGGAGGCCAATCCTCTGTGAGAGGACAGATGTGACGCCAACATGCTCCCAGTGCTGGAGACGGACCACAATGCCCCTTACCGTAACGAGCTCAACCGTTCACCCCAAAGCCAGACACATCCACGTCCGACCGATCAGGAGTTTAAAAGGAAGTCTTGAACCTTCAGCATCAGTGTTGATCTGCTCTGTTAAAGCCTCCTTGGGTGGTGACTGTCAAACCTGTCAAAAGTCCATGAAGGCTCAGTGTCCTGCAAACATGCAAGACGTCCTGGAGTTGGTAAGAGCCTCCTGCAACCTAAAAATGATGCTTTTATCACCTGGATGTGCTCCACAATCACCTTCAAGGTCATAGAACGACAGATCTGCGTTTGACGGCTCTGGCGCATCACCAGGCGGGACGCAACGAGACGGGCCTCTGGTCCAACCCGCAAACCTCCGACGTCGTCCCGTCACTCAGAGACGTCCAGGTTTGAACCAGAGCAGCTGTCAAAGCAGGCCGAGACTCCTGGATGTTACCGGAGACGCGTCCGGACTCAAGCGTTAAAACTACGCTGCCTGGGGGAAAACGGAGAGGAGGATGTAGAACCGACTGTTAGAGGAACAAAGACCTTACCTCCTCACCAAAAAGCAATCAATTCTGTCTTTCTTTCCATTTTTTAAAAAATTTTATTTCCTTTTACGCCAAAGAAAATCAGCAGAATGTCCTTTGAAAAAGTGGATGTGTCTCGTTTTGGGAGAAAACCCTCAGACGTCGACTGTCTGTTCATGAGGCCCCTCCCCCTCCCAGGATGACGTGCTTCTTACCTGTAAATAATATGCAAACTGTGCTCCTCTGGAGGTCGTGACCGACGGTCTTGAAGTAAAAAATGATTTGCCGGAGGATGAAGGGAGGTCACAAGTGCCTGTTTGAGCTGAAGCACTGAGATCTCGTCTCGCTGCCACCGCCGCTGTTGTTTCTGTGTCGCCAGAGTCTGAAAGGTGCTCCAGTGTTCTCCTCCAACTGTATCCGGTCACCGCTAAACGTGCCGTTCAAGCGTTCTTTAGCTGGGAACTGGTTCAAACCTGTCATGACCTGGGAACAGTAGTTGAATCCAGAAGCTGGTTGAGCAGATAGATGATGGCGCGTATCTATATACATGCTCAGTACTCGGGGGATCTCGGTGCGTGTGAACGACTGTTCGGTCGACCGTCGGCGGCGTCACATTCCTACAGCATTTCTCTGGAGCTCCGCAGGCGGCAGATCCATCCAAAGATGTGTGCAGGTTTCTTCCACGGTGCCTTGTTGTATATTCTGTATACTTACTATTTTGAAGAGTGTTTTTTTTTTATTGGTATAATGTGCAATGTTTATATATATATATATAAATATATAAACAGATATAATCACATGGCTGTAAATTTCATATTGTAAGTCTTTGCCCTTCTGAATGATCATCACAGAGCAATTTTGCTTTTTGTTTTTTTTGTCTTCAGTAGCTGTTTTCTGTTGATCTGATGAGAAACAATAAAAGAAATATTTGGTCTGAAATGTTTTTCTTCTGTTTAAAACAACTCAATAATACTATAAATACCAATGGGATTAAATGGTGGCAGCACGGTGGCTTAGTGGTTAGCACTGTTACCTCACAGCTAGAAGGTTCCTGGTTTGAACCTCGGGGCCTTTCTGCGTGGGTTTCCTCCGGGTACTCTGGCTTCCTCCCACAGTCCAAAGACATGCATGTTAGGTTAATTGGTGGTTCTAAATTGTGTGAGTGGTTGTTTGTCTGTATGTGGCCCTGTCCAGGGTGTTCCCCTGCCTTTCGCCCGTAGACGGCTGGGATAGGCTCCAGCAGATCCCCATGACCCTTCAAGGATAAAACGGGTATAGATAATGGATGGGATTAAATGCTAATTTTAATTTTAAATAGTGGGATGCAACCCCATGGGTTGGGGTGCGGGGAACGTGCTTTTTTTTTTTTTTCCATACTAGAATAAAGTGTAATTGCATATATACTCCACTAGGGGGCAGTGGCTCTCATCACAGTGTGAGCAGAGAGTACAGTGGTACCTCTACTTACGAAATTAATTGGTTCTGGAAATAGTTTTGTAACCTGAAAATTTCATAAGTGAGACCGGTCTCAAGACCAAGACCGGTCTCGAGAACTACAAGTCTACGTTTCAGAACCTGCTTTCATTCTTTCTCGGTCAAACCGCTCAATCACATGACTCTGGTTTCAAACAGCTGGTGGGTCGACGGAAAGCGTCAGAAGAAGAAGAACCGAACTAAAATACCGTTAAATTCTCCTGGAGCACCACAGCTCACCCTCACGTGAAACTGCCACCAGTAGATCCAATCAAATCAAATTGATTTATAAACCCCTTTTCATACACAAGTAACACAAAGTGCTTTACATAATAAAAACAATAATTAAACAACCAGAAGAAGAAGGAACAAAAACAACTTAAAAGCCATCACACACCCAGGGTTACAGTAGCTACAACCCCTTGACCCCACTCTAAGACTCTAAGACATCCATCTTGGTACTTGACTAGTACTAGATACTTGACTGGACGAGCCGAGCTGTTGTCAACCAGGATGAAATAACATTTACCAATAAAATCCACCGTTTTAGACGTATTCTTGCACAATAGACTCAGATTTAATTTCCCTTCCTTCAGCCGGATGGTTCACATCTGTCCAAGCTTCAACGGATCAGGTAATGGAGCGTACCTTTGGTGGAACATCAAAATACAAACATACAATTGAAGCTTTTCAAATGTCTGTAAATGGCCATGAAGACCAGCACGTCTTGTTGCACCACTTCATTCCACTAGAGGTGCTATTTCTACATAGACTACCTTTAACATGACGCGTAAAACAAATCCGGTCAGGCTTTGAAGTCGGACTCACCCGGGATCATCCTTCTGGTCAAGATGAAAAACCTGCTTGATGGTTTCCATCCTCACACCCAGCAGGAGCCTCATGCCACCCTCCAGCATATCCTCGAACACAAAATGCACTTACTTTCGATCTGATTAAGTACACGACGAACACCGCTCACTGTGTATATAAATAATCTTTATACATTACAACCATGTTACATTCAAAAGAAACAGATGTACAGCCAACAGCAGTCACATTCAAGTCATTTCCATCCTGCACGTCGAGACGTTGACATTCAGCCTGATAAGGCACCAAAAGAAATAATGACGTGACCCAAATGAGGTCGAGTCCAAAACTCACTGCAGAAACCCCACGACCCAGGGCTCCTGGAAGCTCAGCAGGCTACTATAAAGTAGTGACAGGATCACAAAAAACCTGTCGATGCAGACGTTTAGCGCTGACGCTTCGTATAAATCCACACAGATGTCACACGACCTTGTGCCTTTCAGGCTAGCCGCTAAAAGTTCATCTGCAGCTGCACGTCAGGCGGTCTTTGGTGGGGGGGTGGGGGGGCAGTGTAGCTTCCAGAGGCCTTTCATGATAACTGCAAGTAGCCCGCTAAAGGAGAGCGATGCCAAAATGGCGAGAGAGTACAGATAACCGCGGTGAAAAGACGGAAAAGGAAACAAACATTTTACAGAAAAGCTAACGTTTCATAGCAGCAAACTGGTAGATCAGTGGACTCCCGCGGTTACTGGTCATTGTAGCCCTGCTGTACAGACAAATGACATCATTCAAAGAGCTTTTCACAGCCAAGCAAACCGTCGCATGTTGGACAGACGTTGACAGTGGCGCTGCAGCGTGACATGAGAAATGTAACTGCGTCATTTCAGGAAACTAAACCAACGGCCTTCCGACATCGGTTCTGTTTGTGCTCATCTGTCTCAGCTCCTTAATCCTGTACGTAATAAGTTTACATTTAGATTAAAAACAAATAAAAAAAGTGACACAAGTTGTAAAGCTACAGAGCCCTCTACTTAGCTTAGCAGTTTAGCTGATCTGGAGCTAGCGCCTAGTGGCCGTGAGTGGTACTGCACCTCGACAAACTTCCTTTGGCTGTGAAATCCACCCACTGGTTCTGACCTCTGGTTGTCCATTGGATTAAAAAAACAAATAATAAATCTCGAACAGTATAAAGCATTTAGCCCAGGGACCATTATGACAGAGGACTCGTAAGTAACTGATAGAAGCTTTTCTTCCTTTGCATTCTTTTAAGCTTCTTCCCTGCCAGCGGCCAGCGTAAGATAAATTTTTGTGCATGTGGGAAAAAAAAAATAAAATAAAATCTAGTCATGTAAAGGCTTCTTCAAAGCTCTGAACCTCAACAAGAGCACTCAGTAAATGCTGACCACCATCTTTGATCTAACTTCACAGTAGAGTCACGTGTGAATTTTTCATTTCGTAACAAAATGTGAAAGAAAACCAACCCAACTGAACAGATCAATAACCTTAGCTAATAACCGATTAATCGACCTTTCGTTTCACTTGTTATCTGTGGACAAAGATCCACCAGACCTGGTGGAGGTGCTGCCGAGGACCCGATGGAGAGAACAAGAAAATATGACATGTAATGCCACCGATCAAAAGACAAGTGCAGGTGTTGTATTCTCACATCCGTAAAGTCAGACACAGATCTAAGGACTTTCTCCAGGCTTTGATTTAACCACTGAAAACTAATCCCTGTTCATCAGATAAAGTACGCTGTACTTCATCTGTCGTCTCCACTGGCTTCCACATAAAAGGAAAGTACAGTGAACCCTCACACATCGCGGTTAATGGCGGCTGTGACCCCTTGCGAATGGTGAAAAACCACGACCCCTCTACGAATGTTCATATATGTCTATGTGATGTGTATACATAGCGTATATAATGTGTTTCAAAGGATTGCCCCGATTTCAACTTATCGAGAACTTTTTTGGCAACTGTCATCATTTTGCGGTGCTGTTTCGGTTCTCCAGAGGCACTAGGCGATGGGCGTCAATGTTTGACTTTAAACAGCACTAAATCGTTAAAATAATAAAGCAATATTCTGAACTAACGAATGGAAACACCAAGTGTATCAGCGTTAAATTCTGCTTTGTCTCATGAGAGCTAGAGATGGGAGAGGCGGGGATGTGTGTCAGACAATCAGCGTACAGACAACCAACGCCACAGTAATGCCCGTCGTAGGAGCCAACCACAGGCCTCAATTTTCATTCATGGAGCCTCCCGTGTAGCCTCTTGTTGCTTCCTGAAACTCGTTCTTGATGTGATGTGTTTTGCTTCAGCCTAGCGAGCTTTGTTTGAAGTAATTTTTTTTTTTTTTCCGATTTTTTTTTTTTCGAATTTGTTTCTTTTTTTTGGGATGAATATTTTTGAAACCTCCGCGATGTACTGAGACCGCGAACTGTCAGGGTTTAAACAAAATAAACGGGGCGTCTACATTTACAGTCGGAGCGATGCAGTGTGGCTTTGGATTATATTTTACTCTGGGGTGTCGTGAGATTTTATTCACTTTTGAAAGGTGTAGTGACTGAAAAAAGGTTGAGAAAGGCTGTTCTAGAGGTTACTGTAGAGGAGGGTCCCTGCACCCCGAAACACTAAACTGTCGGTTGCCAGTTTCAATGTTCCCTGAGATGCTAGGCAACAAAGTACGAATTCAATTTGTACACTAAAATGGCTTTAGTGCAACGCTACACTTTTGTCTTTTTAAGTATTGTAGCTATTGGATGCTGCATAAATTGACTTTTCCATGAACTTTAACATTAACAGTGGTGCGTACAGATTATGTCTAGGGCTGGGCACTGAAAAACGATTCCAAGTAGGAATCAGTTCCTAACATCCGGTTCTGGAATCGTTAAGAAGATTTTTGAATTTTGATTCCTTTTTTCGGTTCGTAAATGTCCGCGCAATTTTTCTTGTTGTTATTTGTTTTGTTTTGATTTACTGCACCACTTTGTTGATGTTACTCCTCCCGGCGTACTCAACTCCGCGCTAGTGGCGGCGTCACGTCCGTCGCCGACGGGACTTCACTCGCCACAACATGGATCCCAAGAGACGCCACTTTCGAGTTTGGCTTCATTTCAGTCCAGTAAATGACGGCTACCTGGCGCAGTGCAACATCTGCGGGAAGTGTGTTACTGCGACTAATATGGCAAAACACCTTCGCCTGCATGGCATCGCAAAAATAAATGAGTGTACTGTATTTAATTTACTGCGTTACTCCCGTCGCTTCTTCGACTTCAACAGAGAGTCTGTCTTCATCCAGAAACTCCTCAACGGAAACGCAACCAGGTATGCGCACGCCGAGTGAGGCTAGCGTTAGCAGCCAGCCACCAGTGAAACAATGTGACAACCCCATTCCCATTCATTCCCAATTCCCATTCATCTTCCTAAACAAACACTGTTGATTTTGTTTTTTTGTTGGGCAAAATATATTTGGAGGCCAACTGTAAGTTGTTTAACATTTAGGCTGTAAGTGAATTCTGTGTATGTTAGCATGTGTAAGAATAAAAATGGCCTATCGCCTGTGTAAATGTGATACAGTCTTTTTTAATGAAAAAATTCTACTGTTAGATAAGTCGCGATCTGTTGACCTACACATCAAAGAATCGGAATCGAGAATCATTTTGAACAGGAATCGAAACAGAGAATCGGAATCGTTAAAATCCAAACGATGCCCAACCCTAATTATGTGGTATATTTTCCCGAGTACCATGAGTGCTGGGGGGACTGGAAAACCTTTGTGTCTCATGACCTGATGACGATGCAAGTCTCATAGGTGGCGCTACAACCAGCAAAAGACAAAGGTGGAGCTAACCTGCATATTAAAAAGACCACAGGAGACTAAATGAGGCAGAAGTTTAAATTTAAGCATTTTGAAGATGAACTGGAGATTAGTTTTAGGGGTTTAATCAACTTCCCAGAAAAAGCCTTTAACGAAGACTGTTCTCTGATCTGTTTATATGCACGAACATTAAAGTCGATTGTGAAGGTTAACTGGAGTAGACTTGGCCACGTTCACGTTCTCGGCCACTGGAACTGGTTCCATTTCTGGTCGTCAATGACTCCGTGCGCTATCGCTCTACCGCCACACCTCGAAGGTCTTCAAGTCTGAACACATCCGGACAGAAAGTCCTGGACGCTTTGATAGAAATTCTTGGCACTAAATGGAGTAAACATCCTAGAATTGAACTTGTATCTTGTTTTTCAGCGTTATTGGTTGGGTATTACCCACGTGTCTTCGGAAGCTAATCTCCAGCTGTAATCCTGATAACTTGGGTCTAATTACAAGAAAAAGCTGAAACCAGATTCAGATTCACTGAAGCTTGACGCATCGTTCCAATCACATCCCTCGATCCCACGTGGCACAAATGCTACGCGGTGGTCTGGAATAAGAGCAATGAAAAGTCGTTCAAGTCTAGAACACACAGACAAAAATGACCTTTTGTCACTGAAATGACAAGTTGTCGAGGTTGCTTTGAGGACCGGCCCCGGAAAGAAGAAACAGTTATAACTCATTTGGAAAATATTTGGTAACCAGAAAAGTAGAAAACAAAACAAAACAAAACAAAAAAACCTTCCACGTCCGATTCCAGAGTTTCACCACCAAGAGTAACCCGCTACATGTGTAAATCCCGCTTGGCGTTCACACCGAAGTTACACGAATGACAACCTCTCCCGAGTCCACGTCCTGGCTTAGGTTGTTTCGGGACACCAGCCCAGGGCAGAAAGGCGCCAAACAGAGGCAGGTCCATGGGCGTGACCCGAGCTGGGTGGGGTGAAGCGGGCCGCTGGGCCCAAAGGTGGCCAGAGGCAACCAGAGCGTCCTGGGGGCCAGAGCAGTTCCCGTCTCCTCCATGTCCTTGGTCTTGTCGTAACTCTGAACGTCCCAGTGGAGGTTCACGGCCCTCCAGCGCATGAACACGTTGTAGACTGCTGCTCCCTCGTGGACAATCAACCCTGTTACAACGACAACGATTGACAAAAATGAACCTGCCGTCACGTCATATTTGTATCAACATGCAACAAAACAGATCCCTGCGGTAAAACTGCGAAGGTGAAACATGGCCGACCTCAGTCCCTTCAGGCAGTTGTATGTAAACTACCACTCCAAGCCACTTTACTGTTTGTCAACCGCCCCCCCCCCCAAAAAAAAAGTGAAGACGTTGGCAAAAATGAAGAAATAAATGAAGGAAAACGAACTAAAATGACACGAAAAGCATCGTAGGAGCAAAAGCGTACCCAGCATACCCAGGGGCACCTGTCCTACAACAGGAACGCTTTACACCATGTAGACCAGGGGTGGGCAAGTCCAGTCCTTGAGCGCAGCTGTCCTGCCTGTCTTAGATGTTTTCCTGATTCAAATCAACGGATCCCCACCAGCTGGTCATCCAGGTCTGGACAAGACCGTCAGGGACCCGTTCATTTGACTCAGCTGTGCTGAAGCAGGGAAACATCTGAGACTTGCAGGACACCGGCCCTTGAGGACTGGATTTGCCCGCCCCTGATGCAGAGGTTCCTGAAAGCCTTTTTAGGAGGCCACACCCAGTCAATGATCCGGCCCTGAAAAATTACGCTGGAGAACCCACTAGTGGAAGTGCACCTACAGACTGTAACGATATGGAAAATTTGATATCTCGATTATAGCAACCAAGTTATCACGGTTTACGATATTATCGTGATATTCTTAATTGCTGTACAAACTAGGGATGGGCATTTGGTCGAGATTTATTCGTCGATCTTCGGGAGAATTAATGATTAATATAATTATTAATATAATCGATTGATCATTAACATTTTTATATTGAAAACTATCACAATTATTCTCGATGTCGACGTGACGTTTGTTTTCCCCTTTGGCCTGGTTGCTATGGCCCGCACATGCCCAGATGTGTTCAGTGGCCCGGATGTTCGTGGTCGACAATAACGTGACATTTCCTGTTTCTTTTCTTTAAAAAAACAACGATAATAAAAGAAGAGATATCGAGGAGACTACTTAACAAGGACAATTTATATCAAGGCGCCAGTATTACAGGCTTTTTGTTTCTTAAAAAGATGCGCTTGTTGTGTGCTCGATGTGCGCTGCAGCTCCTGGTCCGTGCTAACACCGAGTTGAGGCTAGGCTAGGCTAGGCTAGGCTGATGATGAACCGCCGCCGTCCTTTACAAGGCTTGGATGCGCGTTGTTGAAGTGATACGTCATTGTCGTTGTCGATTAATTGTATTTGTAATTTGCATTGCAGTGATTGCAGTACACTTGCTCATTTTCTAAACAAAAATGGTCCCACACCACACTTCACCACGACCGCTTCATGATTAGGCGAGGACCTACAGAAGCTCGCATGTAACAACTGAGTCCAGCCAGGGTAGGGTGATGGTGAAATGTTGCCCCCTGTTGACAAATTTCTATCGGTGGCACAGCGAAATGCATTGCATTGTTTGAGGACGTGCACTGATAACCTACATTCGGATTGTTTAAAGAAAAAAAAAAAAAACGTTCGGTTCATCGACGAAAATTAATTTCTTCGACCAAATTCTTAATGATCAATCATCGATTAATCTATTAATTATGCCCATCCCTAGTACAAACGTTAAATTTTACCGCGCTATACTGTAATACCGCTAACCGTTCCATCCCTACTACAGACCTACTTCCGCTGTTGCCCGATTTGCAAAATGTTAAAAGACGTGAAACGTACATTATCTACTAGCTTCTATAAAAATGAAACAAAAGGCGCCCACTGGGTGATGTCATAAAAACGAGCCGAGTTGTTTCCCCAAAGGAAAGTCTTCCGTCGGGAACCCGCGGTCCCAGACTCACCGATGCAGACCAGGTCCATGAAGCCGTACATGCCGTAGCAGATCTGGAAGAGGACGTCGCGGCGCTGCCAGATGGCCTGAGGGCTGAGGGCCGACCAGAGCAGCCAGGAGATGCTGGCCACCAGGAAGAGAGCCCAGGAACACCGCGATGATCTGCACCTTCTCCACCAGGGTGATGGTGATGGACTGCCACTGGACACAGAGGAAATGGAAACGTTTTTAACCTCCCGAGTCCTGACAAACCAGTTTCAATGTGAATTCACGTCCAACATCTGGCCTTTAAACATTAGGTGAAGAGGAAAGAGCCGAAGGTGCATTTCTACAGGCGGCAACCTCAACTGGCTTAAAATAAGATTCAAATAAAAGGTGGAAAGATGGGCAGAACAAATCTGAACGTCAGAGACAAATAAAGAGCAAGAGAAAAACAAACAGGAAAGGTGACGGCGATAACTCAGGATACACTTAATGAAGGCAAGAAAAACTGGAATCAAGTGCTCATTTAAAAGGATGGGGAGAAGGAAAGGCCTCATGAAGACTTTATGGACAGAAAGTAAAGCTTTGCTCAGCTTCAGCTGTCTGCTTTGTCAGTCTGCCAATGACTCAACTTCCATCTGGAGCGAACAGATTTGAGAAGGCCTGAATGTTCCTCAGTGATCCAGAACCGAGATATTTCTGACTCCAGGGGTCGGTGAAGGGAGGACCGAAGGAACCCTGCCCCTCCAAACTCTCAGTAGTAAATGTTGATCAGCCGAAAGCTGCGTTTTGTTGACTTGCAGGAATTAGAGCTGTATTCTCACCCAAAAAAAAAAAATTAGAGTTAGCACTGAGCAATTTTATCGATTCTGCGATATATATCGATATTTTATTTCCCCAGAGAGTATCGATTTTTCGGCCGGGGGTATCGATATTCTAAGCTTCTTTCAAAACTCCCGTGTCCCAGTCAATGGAACACTCACAAGATGTCACCAAAATCACTTTGTCCCTTTAAAATCTTTCGGAAAATGATTTAAATGTATTGCAAGATGAATATCGATATATATCGTATCGCATCGCGAGATTAGTGTATCGCTACAGCCGTACAGTGCTCTTTTCTTACATGACGACACAACTCCCTGAAGTCAAACCGTCACAGATATGCTGAGGAACGTCTCCGTTTCCAGCTACGTGTTCACAGCGCCGCTCTTAGCGGCTGGTTTTAGGGGGCGGAGTCAGGCACTTCACCCCACCCCCTTTACTTTGAGGACTTCAGCTTGGTGAAACCTTCTGAGGTACAGCAAGTGCAGAAAGATGTGAATCCGACAGCAGCCGGCAGACCTGAATGGCTCACCGAATGACAGATTTTCAGACCAAGGTAGCCCCAAACAAGGTGACAGGGTTGTGTTAAGGCTAGGGCTGGGCAACGATTAAAACTTTTAATCGCGATTAATTGCATTGTATAAGCAGAATCAAATAATGAATTCAAAAGTAGTGTAAAGGTCACTTTTATTTAAATGTTCTGCTGCCATATGAACTAAAGTGTCATAACATTTGTTGTTCAAACACTTTTAACATCAGCACTTGTCAGTAACACATATTTAGAGTAAATCTCATCTTAAAAAATGTCAAATAAAATAAAGCTTATTGCCGCAGCCAGGGCATTAATGTTATCCTGCTTTTATAAAAAATAAAAAAAGTCAACAAACAAAATCCAAAAAAATGATTGTGTCTCAGCACAATCAGAACATTAAAACAGGTAATTTCTGAGGTAACAGCAGAAACTTTTAACGGGGAGTTCAACTTGTCAGTTGTTACTAATAACCTTGTTTCTGTTGAATCCTCCATCTGGGAGAACTTTAAAATGAAAATGTCCATGTTAAAGTTCAGTAATTTTATCAATACGTGTATCATTCATTCTTTCCATTTTCAATTGTCAATCAAAAATTAAAAAAAAATTAAAAAGTGACATTTTATTACATTTTTTGTTTTTTAATCTAACACAAAAAAATGAAAAAAAAAATGCTTGTTTTTTTATACTTGAATTTTAGACTTGGATCAAAAATACGAAAATAAAAAACAGGCCACAGAACTGAATTAGTTTTATAATGGAGGACTGGACTTTCTGTTGTCATTACACATCTGTGCCACTAGATGGAGCCGCACTGCAGTAACCAGCTAGAGAACAGCAGGACAGTGAACACATGGAGCAGATCTGATGGAACATGGAGGAATGATGCAATAGTTTTGTTGCAGTCCAGGATTTCTTTTTCAGACAGAATTGTTAATATTTCTACCTGAGTTGCTACCTGAACTGTAAAGTTCACAGATTTTTACTGTTCTCCATGTCTGTTTTAGCTTTTCCTTAAGTTTATCTGCAAATTGTTTTCCGGTTCTGCAGCAGCCAGTAACAGACTTTTCAAAACAAAAGCATGTGAGCAACATGCGTTAACGCGCGATGAAATAAATGTCGGCATTAATAAATTATTGCGTTAACGTGATAACGCGTTCACTTGCCCAGCCCTAGTTAAGGCATTTATTTTTCCATACATCTAAGATGTAGTCCAGGCCCACGGTGCTGCCCGGACCCGGCCCATGGTTGGATGCCGAAGAATCTTACCTGCCACGGTCTCTTCATGTTGATGGCGATGACCTGGAACCGGTAGCAGCAGAGCTCGCAGGTCCAGCAGCCGCGCTCGCTGATCCACTTCAGCAGGCACTGCTGGTGGGTGTAGCGGACCGAGCCGTCACACCGGCACGGGTTCAACAAGTCGCCCTGGAGAGCACACAAAAGAGCGGCGGTCACATGTCGGAGCTACAAGCGAACCGCACCAACATCCACCCTGTTTCAGGACTAAACTCCTCCACCTTGGTCTCATCGGTTTCAAAAAGACATTTTTGTTCGCTTCTGCTTGTTCGTCTCTGCAGCTTTTGCACTATTCTTGGTGTTTTTGTCAGTTTTTTTTTATCAACTACTGATGGATATTACTGTTGAGAGGAATTTATTCAAGAGAAGAGCTTCTTTCATTGAGACGGAGCAAATCTGGAGGATATTATCCTGTTCCAGCTGAGATTCAGAGGAGTTTTCATGGTTGCTGTGATGGTGTAAAGGTAAAGGCCAGGAAATGGAGATACAAGCCCTTTCTGCCCTCAGTCATCATGGGAAATGTCAACTCCCTGACCAACAAGAATGATGAACTGGAGCCCAAATCTAATCCAGTCTAATCTAGTCTAGGGGAAAGTCAGTGACTGTCCACTGGGTGGCAGCACCGGTCGTTACCGCTGCATTTGGGGCTTTCGCGTGTCACGTGAACATCCGGTTTTGAAGCGACTATGTGAACTCCTCCCACCAACTCAGATCGAGCACCAGAGTAAGGACGTAACCAGGATATGTTCCCGTCAATCCGGCAAGGAACAGATCAACACTGACTGCGACACGAGTGGTGGTCCTGTCAATTTAGCTTGGAATAACTGGAGGAAGCTCTCTGGGACCGTTAGGGTCCCCGACCCGGTCCACATCTCTGTATCAGTCGATTCAAGAGCGCTCATCAACGTACCTGTCTGCGCAGACAGTGTAGAGCTGTGGTTCTCAACTGGTCTGGCTTCAGGACCCACCATCACCCTTAATGACAAGCCGCGACCCAAGTCAAGGAAAATTTCCAACTTCTCAAGTTTTTTGAATGAAAAGATCGTGCAGTTTGAATCGGAGATAGTAGAATAGAATATCACAGAATGCCAAGACAAAAAATAAGTTTATTGGTGAACCAAAATGGCAAAAACCAAAATAGCATAACCAAAATGACTTCAAGTTGGGAAATATTCCCTTTGATGCTCAATAAGCTGCATTTGAATTAAATCCAAAACACTTCACTTCAGTAACGTCAGCCTTTTTTTTAACAGACTCAACATGCACAAACATGAAATAAAAAAGGTGCTGAGTACCGACTTCCTGAATATATATCAATTTCCTATTAAAACTATCTAGTCACTTATTTAAGCATTAATCATAAAGCTGACATAACAATCAGAACATTTCAGTAACAGCCATTTTTAAGACTCAACAGTGCTTTCATGCACAAACATGAAATAAAACAGTGCAACCACTGAGCAGTAGTTTAAAAAAGAACTCAAAATATATAGTTTTAGCTGAATAACCACTCACTGACTTTTGTCTTCAAGATAAGAAAATCCATATCTCATATATTCTTCGTTGTATCTGTGTTTCACCTGCTCAACATATGGAAACAAACTCTGCAGGTCTTTTTCTTTGGTGTGAACTGGCGGGTGTCAACTCACATTACAGGACATTATCGCCATCTACTGTTAAGGAGTATGAATGACATGCTTTTTTTTTTTTTTTTAGCATTTCCTTCCCCAGGCAAAGGCCCACGAGCTACTGAAAACGGGTCTGTGACCCACTTTTGGGTCACGACCCACCACTTGAGAACCACTGGTGTAGAGGAGTTCGTACATGTGATCGGTCCGTGGTAGTCGGAAAAAAACGGGTCTTTATCTGCAGCTCTGCTGGCACCACAAACCGGAAACAAGAGAACTGGGAGAGTTCAGGAGAGCTCCCGATGGATCTGGCACTCAGCATTTAGTTCATGTTTTGTTTTAAACAGATGTGACATAAATTGCTTACCCTCCCTTTAACACGTTAAATGAGGCCGCTGGAGCCTTATCTTATTTCTATTTACTTTCTTTATATTTTCTCCGCCCACTGCAGGGTCTGGCTTCAGGTGAACCTGCTGGGACGTCCACTCCTGGGAAGGTTATCTTAAATACGGACTTCAGACCGCCTGGAAATGACCTCACGACGCGTCGCCCACTCACGGCTAACGATAATTGATCCTCCCCTCTCCTGTTTCAGGCTCAATAATCCCCCAACCTCCCGGCTCTGCTGAGTCACGACCCAACACAGTCGAGCCCAAATACAAATCCATGCTCTACGTGACTCGCTTTTTGCCCCTAAAGCTGAGGTGCAGCATGCTTTAGTCGGCAGGATAAATTAGCATTTTATTTCCCGGCAGGCTTTAAACAAATAAAAAGGGTTTTGTTGTTACAGTGCTCACTTTTAAAAGGAAGATAAGAAGAATAACGAGCAGCTCATCACTATAGACCCCAAATTAAAAGAGCTCCAAGTGAATTTCACCTTCCTCTTGAACAAATGAAGACAACCTCCTGAAACAAAACCACAGTCGTGGACTAGTAGCTAGCTCATATGTTCAGTATCAAGCCAAAAAAGCTGCCAAAGAAGGCCACTTGCTGTACTTTAACCCTTACCTTTAAAAGCTTGCAAGCAACAATTTGCAGTTTAAATTTCTCAACACATCTTTTATTCATTTTGTCCAACATTTGCAAGCTGCCTGTCAGCCATATAATGTGTAATTGATGCTTTCAGTTCAATTAATTCAAAAAAAAGTCATTGGAACACTCACAAGATGTCACCAAAATCACTTTGTCCCTTTAAAATCTTTCAGAAAATGATGTAAATATATTATAAGATGAATATCGAATATATATCGTATCTTATCACGAGATTAGTGTATCGGCAAGATTAATGTATCGCTACAGCCGTAGCCAAGAAGTATTGATAAAACAAAGAAAATCAAAATAACCATATGAGTCTAAATCCAAGACAGGTTTATGATCTTTTGTGATGAAAATAGTAGGGCTGGGCAACGATTAACAATTTTAATCGCGATTAATCGCATTATTTCCCTGATTAATCACGACTAATCGCAGTGTATACACAAAATCGAATAATGAATTCAAAAGTAGTGTAAAGGTCAGTTTTATTTAAATGTTCTGCTGCCATATGAACAAAAGTGTCATAACATTTGTTATGATATATATATTTGGTTATGTTTGATGTATATATATACCGTATTGTGAGCCGAATATTGTGTATCATATCGTATCGCGAAATTAGTGTATCGCTACAGCCCTACTGCTGAGTGCAGTGACTATATTCTGATATTTTATGTTATTTAATTGTAAAATGCAGTGATTCCAATTTCTACCAAAATAAATATTCCTAAAAAATAAAGAAGAAATGGTAAGATTTTATTTTTTAGCCAGAAGTTTAGACAGATCTTCGGGAGCTACATCCGACCAGAGTGGATACGTAACAGGTTGATGTACTGCATTAATCCTTGGTAATGTGTTGATTCCGAGCAGTCTGCTGACTACAGCTGAGTAATTTTATCGATTCTGCGATATATATCGATACTTTATTTCCCAGAGAGTATCGATTTTTCAGCCGCGGGTAATGTGTAATTGATGCTTTCAGTTCAATTATTTCAAACAAAGTAATTGGAACACTCACAAGATGTCACCAAAATCACTTTGTCCCTTTAAAACCTTTCAGAAAATAATGTAAATGTATCTTAAGATGAATATCTATATATATCGTATCGTAACCCGAATATCGCGTATCGTATCACAAGATTAGTGTATCACTGCAGCCCTAGTCCCTCTTCAAACATCTTATAACGCAAAATCAGCAAAAACAAGAACTAGCCATCAATTTTGTATTTATTTTTGAATCCTTTGACCACACCCCCTCCCACCAGCGATCGATTAAACCTCAATCATCTCAGGATTAAAGAGGAACGATCTGCTTCTGGGTCGATGCTGGAACCGCCTGGCTGGGATTAATCTCTCCTCCACCATCGTGATCCACGTGTCATCAAGAAATCGTTGTTTTCCGGCCTCGGTTTTGTCGTTTTTGTCCCCCCAAGCAGGTCCATCCATCAACAAAAAAGAAAAAAGAAAGAAAGAAAATGCACAGGAATTGTTGAGCAGAGGCCTCGACCAGCGTCGCTCCAATCGATGACCATTTCTCAGAGCCTCAACAGTGGCGGATATTAACGGCAGGATGCAGCGCGATATTAATCACTGCAGCTATATCTGTTGTTCTGGCTTTTTTTTTCTTTCCTCCAGCAGAGATAACTGCGGCTCTGACCCGCCGGCCGGCCCGTGACTGGCATATTAATGGTGTATTAAGGTCAGCGGTCAGCGAGCTCGTTTTTTACCGTGTCATATTAAGAGCGTGGGTTTAAAAGGACCTCAGAGGCTCCTGCTTGAAAGACCTGACACGGGTCAGCCCTCCACCGGAGTAAAACCAGCAGCCGGATCCCCGAGGAGACTTTAAAAAAAAAAACAGCCCACTTAATGTAGCGTTTTAAGGTCGAGGAGGTCAGCTGTGAGACATCCTTTCAGATGGAGAGCTGAAGATCTCCCTCGATGGAGTCAGATATTTTTTCCAGTGAAAAACTGTTGTCAAGCCTCTCAAACATTTTCATAAAACCAACAAACAAACCTATTTGATATCTCACATTAACTTAAATAAGGTTCATTACTGACTGATATGAAAAAAAAATAAAGGCTCCTTGAACTGATGGAAATAGATGCATCAGAATTACTAACTGAAAAAGATTAACATTTAAAGGATTTTGGCTTGTAGTTCCATTTAAATTAATACCTTTAATTTAAGTAAATGAGGTTCAGTAATTTTTGTTTTTTAATCTCATGGAAGCTTCAGATGAGAGGAATGAGCAAGAGGGGAGGGGTGCACGTTAGCATTAGCTTCTGTTAGCTCATGTTAGTGCGATTTCAAAACTCCATGGAAGCGATTGTTATGTTGTAGGTGGCTGATCAGGTTTTACGTATTAAAGCTTGTGCTTCCCTCCTCGTAGAATTCACTCGGAGGATTCGTCACAAATAACCACCAAACTATCTTCTTCTGAAACTTTAGCGAAGTTCCACGCCGCCATGTTTGTTGTGATCAACACGCTGTGCTGCAGGCTGCATTCAAGGTGTAACGTAAATTCCCACGTTCCCTCGTTTGCTAGTCGTTCTTTCGGCCTTGTGGAATGTGTGAAAATACTGCGAATATCAATTAAAGTCAGCAACTACTAAAATTATGACCGAGTTAACGAGTTGTTTTCTGGCATGAGGGGTATTCTTGATTTTCCTTATTGAGAAATCGTTTTTCTGATTATGCCGACGTCACTTGAACATAACATTCACTGCCGGTTATTCAAGGCTGTTTTTTTTTATATCTATGTTTCAGACTTGGATCAAAAATATGAAATTAAAAAACGGGCCACAGAACTGAATTTGTTTTATAATGGAGGACTGGACTTTCTGTTGTCATTACACATCTGTGCCACTAGATGGAGCCGCACTGCAGTAACCAGCTAGAGAACAGCAGGACAGTGAACACATGGAGCAGATCTGATGGAACATGGAGGAATGACAACAAAGTTTTGTTGCAGTGCAGAATTGTTTTTTCAGACAGAATTGTTAATATTGCTACCTGAGTTCTCCGTGTCTGTTTAAGCTTTTCCGCATGTTTACCTGCCAATTATCTTCCGGTTCCGCAGCAGCCAGAAACAGACTTTTCAAAACAAAAGCATGCGAGCAACATGCTTTAATGCACGATTAAATGAATGTTGGCGTTATTAACGTGATAACGCGTTAACTTGCCCAGCCCTATATACATACATATATATATATATATATATATATATATATATATATATACAGTCATGGAAAAAATTATTAGACCACCCTTGTTTTCTTCAGTTTCTTGTTCATTTTAATACCTGGTACAACTAAAGGTACATTTGTTTGGACAAACATAACGATAACCACAAAGATTGCTCATAAGAGTTTTATTTAAGAGCTGATATCTTACCATTTTCCATGGTTTTCTTGATTATAACCTAAATCACTTAAGTTTTTACATCAATAGCTATGGCGTTGTACTGCCAATAACACTGCTTTTATGCATTCAGTGTTTTCTTTTCTGTCTGTTTTAGTCACATGATGACGTTTAGTGGTACCAGGTATTAAAATGAACAAGAAAGTGAAGAAAAAATGGTGGTCTAATAATTTTTTCCGTGACTGTATATGTATATATATACACATATATATATATATATATAGAGAGAAAGTGGACCTTGAGTTGAAGCGGTTCTCCCAGTACAACTCCAGTCAGGGTCAGTTTGACAGTTAACAAGCTTCTCCTGGATGTTCGTCAGAAAAGTCAGGGTGAGGTTTGAAATCGACCACATCTACACGGACATAAATATTCAAGGTGTCAAATTTCCGCTGCGCAACCCCCCTTTTTCCTGATAAGAACCGAGCCCGGCCAGCCCGCGGCCTCGCATCAGAGTCAGATACGAGTCTGAACCCGGAGGCAGAGTTATTAGATTAGCTCTGCTAATAGGCTGTAGCCCACGTTCAGAGGACAGGATATTCACTTAGGCCTTCACTGGCCCGACTCCTCTTTCCCTCTAGCTCCTGCAGGGATGAGTCGTCGCTCATCTGGCCTCGCCGTCACAAGCCCAACGGGCCTGCGGAGTGTCAGGTTTCAGAAAACGGATGGACAGAGTGTCCCAGCAGGTCTGCGTCTGTCCGTTCACTTCCAGGAAGACCTGCAGACGAGCTGATGCTGATTTTTAAACCGATTATGATTCAGTCATCGTCCTCCACCCCAGGACAAACAGGAAAGGACAAACCTGGCAGTTTGTTTTATTGTGACTGAATAAAAACCACCACAACTGTAACCATTTAACACATTTCATCAACTCTGAGATACAAAAGAAAGACTGAACGCTCATTTTCAGATGCTGTGGCTACATCCGGCTGGCTAAACTGACTGAAACATGCACGGTGAACCGCTGCAGCCACAACAGGAGGTCAAACTATGCAGAACTAAACACATTTACACCCTGGACCTCATCAGGTAAAATTATATAAACTAGGGATGCACGATAACTGTTTTTTAAAACCGATACCGATAACCGATAACTTTCAGCTCCTAAAGGCCGATACCGATAACACACACATATACCTAAGATCATTACATTAATACTATGAACAAAACCAAAAATAGTTTTGACTTCACTCTCAAACATTTTTGTAAAGCTATCAAACATTCATTACTGACTGATATAAAAAATAAAGGCTCCTTGAACTGATGGAAATACATGCATCAGAATTACTAACTGAAAAAGATTAACATTTAAAAGGATTTTGACTTGTGGTTCCATTTAAATTAATACCTTTAATTAAAGTAAATGAGGTTCAGTAGTTTTTATTTTTTATTTTTTCTTAACCTCATGGAAGCTTTAGATGAGAGGAATGAGAGAGAGAGGGGAGGGGAGACTGCTGCTGGCTTGCGCATGTTAGCATTAGCTTCCATTAGCTCACGTTAGAGGATTTCAAAACTCCATGGAAGCGATTGTTATGTTGTAGGTGGCTGATCAGGTTTTACGTATTAAAGCTTATGGTTGTGCTTCCCTCCTCGTAGAATTCACTCAGAGGATTCGTCACAAATAACCACCAAACTATCTTCTTCTGAAACTTTAGCGAAGGTCCATGTTTGTTGTGATCAGTACGCTGTGCTGCAGGCTGCATTCATTCTGTAACGTAAATTCCCACGTCCCCTCGTTTGCTAGTCGTTCTTTCAGCCTTTTCTATTTTTTTCTTTTTTATGTGTAACATGAGGGGAAATACTGCGAATATCAAGTAAAGCCAGCAACTACCAAAATTATGACCGCGTTAACGAGTTGTTTTCTGGCATGAGCGGGTATTCTTGATTTTCCTTACTGAGAAATCGTTTTTCCTGATTATGCCGACGTCACTTGAACATAACATTCACTGCCAGTCATTCAAGGCTCAGAGGGAGCGAGGCACTGCTGTGTTGACAGAAATATATATGTTATCGAGACTATTTGTCGTGATATCGGAGTTATCGGGATGACGTCATCATTTCCTGTTATCGGCCTGATAGTTATCGTGCACCCCTAACATAAAGTCACGAACGTATGCATGACTGTTTGTGTGGCTCTAAGCACAGCAGTTAGCCGTCAAAAACGTTAGCTGGCAAATTCAGAGAATTTCTGAGCTCCAAATTAAGCGCTATAATAATCTAACTGGACCAACAGTCGGATCCTCCGGTTGAGCGACTTTTGCATCCGACTTCCTGTTGCAGTCTCGTCTACAGCTACAGTAGTCCAGACCGGCAGCCCAGTTAGGGGTTTCAGAAGAAATTAGGTTTGATGGATAAATTTGATTAAAATAAATATAAGGTAATGCTAGTTAGCACCAGAGTTTAGCATAAGCTAACCAAAGCAAAACTAGCTAACCTGTGATAACTGGCCTAAGGTGTGCATGTCCCAGGTGGTCCAGAAGTATTACACTATCAAGATGTAAGCAAAGTGGAGACTTTCTGCTTTGAGGTTTCTCAAGCGTACGCCATTCATCATTCTGATATTCAAGACATTTTTAACTAAAACTAAAAATTATTTGGACAGTCAGAAGAGATTAACTGAACATCTGATAATCCGAAGTGAGTCAAACATGGTGGAGGCAGTGTCATGGTGTGGGCACGTAAGGCTGCCACTGGGACGGACTCGTTAACGAAGAAGTGATCGCAGTCGAAGCCTTCGCTCACATTCAGCCAAACGCTACAAAATAGGCCCATAGCGATACCCAATCTCGTGATACGATACGATACACGATATTCAGGTCACGATACGATATATATCGATATTCATCTTACAATACATTTACATCATTTTTCTGAAAGATTTTAAAGGGACAAAGTGATTTTGGTGACATCTTGTGAGTGTTGACATGGTTTGAATTAATTGAACTGAAAGTATCAATTACACATTATATGGCTGACAGGCAGCTTGCAAATGCTGGACAAAATGAATAAAAGATGTGTTGAGAAAAATAGTTTTTCATTTTTTTCATTTTCATTTTCATTTATTTAAACAGTGCAAATTGTTACTTTCAAGCTTTTAAAGGTGGGACACGGGGTTTTGAAAGAAGCTTAGAATATCAATACCCGCAGCTGAAAAATCGATACTCGATAAAATATTGATATATATCGCAGAATAGATAAAATCGCTCAGCTCCACTACAAAATCGTTGGGACGACACTTCGTAGACAGAAAATGAGTGTACATCCTGAGAAAACAGCTCGAGACTCTCTGGAGATAAAGAAATAAATTTTTCTTCACTGAGCCGAGCCGGTCGTCTGACTTCAACCCAGCGGAGAGCGTACTCTTCATTTACGGAGGACGGAATCGAAGGTGGACCAGTCCACAGACCTTTCCAGCAGCAGAAACCTGGTGGATGCAGTGATACTCCAGACTTCAGAGAGTCGTAGGGTTAGGGGTTAGGGGTTAGGGTTGGGCTTAGGGGTTAGGGTTAGGGCGACTTCAGAGAGTCGTAGACCGCAGTGGATGTTCATTCAACCGTTGAAAATGACAGTCATCTTTACAGTTATGTCACTGTGCCCAAATACCCATGAACATATAAAAATGCTTTGCTTAAAATGGCTGTAAATGATAACTATGTAAAAGGCTGTAATAGTTTCAAGTCTACACTTTGATCACGTCTCTTATGGTGACGTATAAAATAGGGGTGTAAAAAAAAAAAATCGATTTGGCAATATATCGCGATTTTCGGCCACCCAATATAATATCGATTTTTCAGCTCCTAATATCAATTTTTTCAAAAACACTAATAATAAACAATAAATAGGTTGTTTTGAAGCAAATAGTTTTGACTCAATTTGTCCTCTGAATGATCAATATCATCTGATGAACATATACAGCAACTTGATTTTTCATCTCTACTTTTATATTGATATTAACTGGGTAGAATATCACAATATATCGTGATATTGCGATAATATCGATCAATATCATCTGATGAACATATACAGCAACTTGATTTTTCATCTCTACTTTTAATTTTGATATTAACTGGGTAGAATATCGCAATATATCGTGATATCGCCATAATATCGATCAATATCATCTGATGAACATATACAGCAACTTGATTTTTCATCTCTACTTTTAATTTTGATATTAAGTGGGTAGAATATCACAATATATCGTGATATCGCCATAATATCGATCAATATCATCTGATGAACATATACAGCAACTTGATTTTTCATCTCTATTTTTAATTTTGATATTAACTGGGTAGAATATCCTTCTCCATGAGTCACCACCTTATCGTGGTGGAGGGGTTTGCGTGTCCCAGTGATCCTAGGAGCCATGTTGTTGGGGGCTTTATGCCCCTGGAAGTGTCACCCATGGCAAACAGGTCTCTAGGTGAGGGACCAGACAAAGTGTGGCTCAAAGACCTCTATGATGAACAAAAACAATGGACCAAGGTTTCCCTTGCCCGGACGCGGGTCACCGGGGCCCCCCTCTGGAGCCAGGCCTAGAGGTGGGGCTCGGAGGCGAGCGCCTGGTGGCCGGGCCTTTGCCCATGAGGCCCGGCCGGGCTCAGCCCGAAAGGGAAACATGGGCCCACACTCTCGTGGACTCACCACCTTCAGGAGGGGCCATAGAGGTTGGGTGTGCAGTGAGCTGGGCGGTGGCCGGATGCGGGGACCCTGGCGGTCCGATCCTCGGGTGCAGAAGCTAGCTCTAGGGACGTGGAATGTCACCAGTATCCTCGAGAGGGGTTGGACTCTCTTCCACTCTGGAGTTGTTCCGGGTGAGAGGCGCCGAGCTGGTGTGGGCATACTTATTGCCCCCCGACTTGGCGCCTGTACATTGGGGTTTACCCCGGTGGACGAAAGGGTAGCCTCTCTCCGCCTCCGGGTGGGGGGACGGGTCCTGACTGTTGTTTGTGCTTACGCACCAAATAGCAGTTCAGAGTACCCACCCTTTTTGGAGTCCTTAGAATAGAATAGAATAGAATAGAAAAACTTTATTGTCTGCCCTGAATGGTGGCAGAATTTTTCTTTGACAAGGCTCCAACAGTAAAAATACACACATATCATACACACTTACTTCAGTCTGTTCAGGGTGGTTATTGCAGTGGGAATAAAGGATTTTTCGTAGATATTTTTTCGGGCCAGTGGGACTTTGTAACGTCTCCCTGATGGAAGTAACTGGAAGGAGTGATGGAGGGGATGAGAGGGGTCCTCTGTGATCAAGGTAGCCTTCCTGATTACAGAGCGATCATACAGTTCAGACACATGGGTTTGTGATGAACCAATGATCTTGCTGGCCTGATTAACAATACGGGAGAGTTTTGTTTTGTGTTTAGAGGAGAGGAAGCTATACCAGGATGAAATGTTGAATGTGACAATGGATTCTATTAGTGAGGTGTAAACCAAGGTTAAAATATTTCTGCTGACATTGAAAGTCCTCAGTTTCCTCAGCAGGTGGAGGCGTTGTTGTGCTTTTTTGTACACCGAGTCGGCCTGATTTCCAAACGACAGGTTGGTATCGATCTCGGTTCCCAGATATTTAAAAACTTCAACCTGCTCGACAGACTGACCCTGGATACTGAGGGGTGTAAAAAGGGGTGTCTGAGATTTACCTCTGCCCCCACAGCATAGCTCCTTTGTTTTTAAAATGTTCAATTCAAGAGCGTTCTTGTCAAAACCTTGGACAAGGTTGTTGACTGTCTCCTGGTAACGGGATGGATGGATGGAGTATTGGAGAGTGTTCCATCTGGGGACTCCCTCGTTCTGCTGGGAGACTTCAATGCTCACGTGGGCAACGACAATAAAACCTGGAGGGGTGTGGTTGGGAGGCAGGGCCCCCCTGATCTGAACCAGAGTGGTGTTTCGTTGTTGGACTTCTGTGCTCGTCATGAACTGTCTATAACGAACACCATGTTCAAGCATAAGAGTGTCCACATGTGCACTTGGCACCAGGACACTCTAGGCAGCAGTTCGATGATTGACTTCATAATCATATCGTTGGACTTGCGGCCGCATGTCTTGGACACTCGGGCGAAGAGAGGGGCGGAGCTGTCAACTGATCACCACCTGGTGGTGGGTTGGCTCAGATGGTGTGGGAGGATGCCGGTCAGACCTGGCAGGCCCAAATGTGTTGTGAGGGTCTGCTGGGAACGTCTGGCAGAGTCTCCTGTCAGAAGGAGCTTTAACTCACACCTCCGGCAGAACTTTGACCATGTTCCGAGTAAGGCAGGGGACATTGAGTCCGAGTGGGCTATGTTCCGGGCCTCTATTGTTGAGGCGGCCGACCGGAGCTGTGGCCGTAAGGTCGTTGGTGCCTGTCGTGGCGGCAATCCCAGAACTCGTTGGTGGACACCAGCAGTGAGGGATGCTGTCAAGCTGAAGAAGGAGTCCTATAAGGCCTTTTTGGCATGTGGGACTCTGGAGGCAGCTGACAGGTATCGGCAGGCTAAGCGGGACGCAGATTCGGCGGTTGCTAAGGCAAAAACTCGGACGTGGGAGGAGTTTGGAGAGGCCATGGAGAACGACTTCCGAACGGCTTCGAAGAAATTCTGGTCCACCATCCGGCGTCTCAGGAGGGGGAAGCAGTGCTCCATCAACACTGTATACAGTGGGGATGGGGAGCTGTTGACCTCGACTCGGGACGTTGTGGATCGGTGGAGGGAATACTTCGAAGACCTCCTCAATCCCGCCGACACATCCTCAAACGAGGAGGCAGAGTCTGGGGACTCAGGGGTGGACTCTCCTATCTCTGGGACTGAGGTTGCCGAGGTGGTTAAAAAGCTCCTCGGTGGCAGGGCCCCGGGTGTGGATGAGATCCGCCCAGGAGTTCCTCAGGGCTCTGGATGCTGAGGGGCTGTCTTGGTTGACACGCCTCTGCAGCATCGCGTGGACGTCGGGGACAGTACCGCTGGATTGGCAGACTGGGGTGGTGGTCCCCCTCTTTAAAAAGGGGGACCGGAGGGTGTGTTCCAACTACAGGGGGATCACACTCCTCAGCCTCCCTGGGAAGGTCTATTCAGGGGTCCTGGAGAGGAGGGTCCGTCGGATAGTTGAATCTCGGATTGAGGAGGAGCAGTGTGGTTTTCGTCCCGGCTGTGGAACGGTGGACCAGCTCTACACCCTCTTCAGGGTCTTGGAGGGGGCATGGGAGTTCGCCCAACCAGTCTACATGTGTTTTGTGGACTTGGAGAAGGCGTTCGACCGTGTTCCCCGGGGATTCCTGTGGGGGGTGCTTCGGGAGTATGGGGTGCCGGACGCCCTTATACGGGCTGTCCGGTCCCTGTACGACCGGTGCTAGAGTTTGGTCCGCATTGCCGGCAGTAAGTCGGATTCGTTTCCAGTGAGGGTTGGACCCTTTGTCACCAATTCTGTTCATTACTTTTATGGACGGAATTTCTAGGCGCAGTCGAGGTGTTGAGGGGATCCGGTTCGGTGGCCTCAGGATTGGGTCTCTGCTTTTTGCAGATGATGTGGTTCTGTTGGCTTCATCGAGCCGTGATCTACAACTCTCGCTGGAGCGATTCGCAGCCGGTTGTGAAGCGGCTGGGATGAGAATCAGCACCTCCAAATCCGAGACCATGGTCCTCAGCCGGAAAAGGGTGGAGTGCCCTCTCCGGGTTGGGGATGAGGTCCGTCCCCAAGTGGAGGAGTTTAAGTATCTCGGGATCTTGTTCACGAGTGAGGGAAGGATGGAGCGGGAGATTGACAGGCGGATCGGTGCGGCATCTGCAGTGATGCGGGTGCTGCGCCGGTCTGTTGTGGTGAAGAAGGAGCTGAGTCGGAAGGTGAAGCTCTCGATTTACTGGTCGATCTACGTTCCTACCCTCACCTATGGTCATGAGCTTTGGGTAGTGACCGAAAGAACAAGATCGTGGATTCAAGCGGCTGAAATGAGCTTCCTTCGCAGGGTGGCTGGGCTCTCCCTTAGAGATAGGGTGAGAAGCTCGGTCATCCGGGAGGGGCTCAGAGTAGAACCGCTGCTCCTCCGCATCGATAGGAGCCAGATGAGGTGGCTCGGGCATCTGGTTAGGATGCCTCCTGGACGCCTCCCTGGTGAGGTGTTCCGGGCACGTCCCACTGGGAGGAGACCCCGGGGAAGACCCAGGACACGCTGGAGGGACTATGTCTCTCGGCTGGCCTGGGAACGCCTCGGGATCCCCCCAGAGGAGCTGGAAGAAGTGGCCGGGGAGAGGGGGATCTGGGCTTCCTTACTCCGGCTGCTGCCCCCGCGACCCGACCTCGGATAAGCGGAAGAAGACGGTACGGTACGGTACGGTGGGTAGAATATCGCAATATATTGTGATATTGCCGTAATATATCGTGACCCAAGTATCATGATGCATATCGTATTGCGAGGTCCTTGCCAGTATTCACCCCTAGTATAAAAGGTAAAAATCATTCTCATTGTCCAGATGCTTTTAGACCCGACAGCATCTGTACGACAGTCGTGCAGAAAGTCCACTGTCGTTTGTCCTGTAGGATTTTTCTTTTCTTTTATACAGAACCGTAACAAGTAACTGCGTTATGATAAAGCATCTAAGCTGCAGCATCTGTGAAAGCTGACAGATCACTGCCAGAGCTCATGAGAGAAAAGATTAAAAACGCCTCAACTAAGTATAAAAGCAAAAATAACTGCTCGCTGCTGAAGCGATTATTCGTTTTTTTTAAAGTTAGACACCGAAAATGCTTTACCTCAGTGAAGCATTTTCATCAAATGGATGTGGCCCTGCTCCACGTTATATTACAGCTGCTCTCTGATTTACGAGCGATTTATCACAGTTTGCAGAGGTTTGCTGTCAGAGATGAAGCAGTTTCTCCTCTAACCCGCTGTTGGATGTTTTAACGCAGCATTTCACACTTCAGAGGGAGAAGTTTAGTCTATAAATCCTGCAAACTGAGCAGCTGTGAGATCCACGTTAGCAAGTTTTACAAAGTTGAAAGTGAATGCTTTAATGATGTGTTAGATGCTGGATCTCTGATGTTGCTCTTCTTGGTAGAAGGGGCCCTCCTGGGGCCCTCCTGAGGGCCTCCTGATGGCCTCCTGGGGGCCCTCCTGAGGGTCTCCTGAGGGCCTCCTGGGGGCCTCCTGGGGGCCTCCTGAGTGCCTCCTGAGGGTCTCCTGGAGGCCTCTTGGGGGTCTCCTGGGGGCCTCCTAGGGGCCCTCCTGAGGGTCTCCTGGAGGCCTCTTGGGGGTCTCCTGGGGGCCTCCTGGGGGCCCTCCTGAGGGTCTCCTGAGGGCCTGCTGAGGGTCTCCCGAGGGCCTCCTGGGGGTCCTCCTGAGGGCCTCCTGGGGGCCCTCCTGAGGGTCTCCTGGGGTCCTCCTGAGGGCCTCCTGAAGGCCTCCTGGGGGCCCTCCTGAGGGTCTCTAGGGGGCCTCCTGAGGATCTATTGAGGGCCTTCCTGAGGGTCTCTTGGGGGCCTCCTGAGGGCCTCTCCAGGACCTGTGGGGGGTGGCTGAGCTCAGATTCAGGAGGTGCTGAGCTCTCCGTGGGGGTGACTTCTGCCAAGCATGAAACTTTTTTTTATTTTTTTCCTCTAACAATGAAGTTTTCCAACTGTCACTTCCACATCAGCGGCTCGGCAGGTTCTCCCTGCTGTCAACCAATCAGAGCCCAGAGGGCATCACCCTCACCTTCTGCTTAAATCTGCTTTAACCATTCACGAACCTGCAACTTTTCATCCGGTAACACATGCAGGGCGACTAAATCCCGGCCGAGCCACAGGCGGCGGCGGCGGCACGCGCAGCCTACCTGCTCTGCGCCCTGGAAGCAGATCCGGCAGCTGGGGGTGGGGATGCACGTCTCGCTGCTGCAGTTTGAGTGCGTCGCCTTGCAGGAGCTTCCCCCGACCGCCCCTTCCTCTCCGGAAAAATCCCCCGCGTTGTCCTCCGCGTTGCCCGCACACGCGTCCCCGCAGCCCTCCGCCTCCTCGTCCCCGTCCTCCCGCCGAGCGTCGTCCCCGCCGTCGGGGCGCGGACGTCCTTGGGAGCCGAGCGGTTCGCCGTCCTCCCAGGTGTGGCGGCGGGTCTCCTCCCCGCAGGCTGGACCCGCATCTCCCTCCTCTGCGCTCATCATACAGTGAAAAATGGAAATGAAATCGCATAGATGCCGGTCCGACGCCGCCTTCAGGCTCCCGGATCAGGGCGCCCCCTCCCCGCGGCTCCGCGCTCCTGAAGCCGAACCTACAGCGCGGTTCTCTCGCAGAGCTGCACACCGGCAGCCGGAAGCCCCCGGCGCTGCGGACCGTGGGCAGGCTGGATCCGCCTCACGCGCTCCGGAGAGCCGGGGAACATTTCCGCGCAGCCAGCACGCATCGCAGCCAGACTCGGATCCCCTCCGCTTCCTCCCTCCTCTTCCTCCCTATTTGAGCTGCCACACAAGAGCTGCAAAGTAATGATGCGTCCGGGTTACTCGCCCTGCTGAACACTTCTTTAAAGAAAAAAATATATATATATTTCAGGTTGTCTGAAGTGTTGCGCTCTCAGGAAGCTGCACGGCGCATTTCCCCGGGGAAGTGAGCGATCAATCACGTTATTATCTCATTAACGGAGGAGGTAACCTTCCACGCGGGCTCTACTTCTGCTGATGAGCAGCATTATTATGGAGCAGCAGCCCCCCCCCCCCCCCCCCCCCCCCCCCCCCCCCCCCCCCCCCCCCCCCCCCCCCCCCCAAAGGTCAGGTCCCTCCCACCTGCCTCACACCAGAGTTTACATGTGGTGAGACCCGCAGCATCCCGCCTGTTAAAGGAATCACCTGCTGGATTACAAATGCGACCATCATCATCATTATCTTCATCACTATCATCACCATCACCATCATCACCATCACCATCTTCATCATCATCATCATTATCTTCATCATCATCACCACCATCATCATCACCATCACCTTCATCATTACCATCACCATCACCATCTTCGTCATCATCACCATCATCATCATCATCATTATCCTCATCATCATCATCACCATCATCATTACCATCATTACGATCATCATCATCACCATCATCATCACCATCATCACCATCACCATCATCATCATCATCATCATCATCACCATCATCACCATCACCATCACCATCTTCATCATCATCATCATTATCTTCATCATTATCACCACCATCATCATCATCATCACATCATCATCATCATCATCATCATCATCATCATCATTCATCATCATCATCATCATCATCATCATCATCATCATCATCATCATCATCATCACCATCATCATCATCACATCATCATCACGATCATCATCATCATCATCATCATCATCATCATCATCATCATCATCATCATCATCATCATCATCATCATCATCATCATCATCATCACGATCATCATCATCATCATCATCTCATCATCATCATCATCACCATCATCATCATCATCATCATCATCATCATCATCATCATCATCATCACATCATCATCATCATCATCATCATCATCATCATCATCATCATCATCATCATCATCATCATCATCATCATCATCATCATCATCATCATCATCATCATCATCATTATCATCATCATCATCATCATCCATCATCATCATCATCATCATCATCATCAGATCATCATCCATCATCATCATCATCATCATCATCATCATCATCATCATCATCATCATCATCATCATCATCATCATCATCATCATCATCATCATCATCATCATCATCATCATCATCATCATCATCATCATCACCATCATCACCATCATCATCATCATCATCATCATCATCATCATCATCATCATCATCATCATCATCATCATCCATCATCACCATCATCATCATCATCATCATCATCATCATCATCATCATCATCATCATCATCCATCATCATCATCATCATCATCATCATCATCATCATCATCATCATCATCATCATCATCATCATCATCATCATCATCATCATCATCTCATCATCATCACATCATCATCATCATCATCATCATCATCCATCATCATCAATCATCATCATCATTCATCACATCAATCATCACAATCATCATCATCATCATCATCATCATTACCAACATCATCATCAATCATTCATCATCATCATCATCATCACCATCATCATCTGGGGTGGCGCTTCAGTCTCTCCGGGCCTGAAAGAGCAAATATGAATAATAAAGCTCAGTAGGGTTTTTATCAAACCCACATATGAAGACACACACGAACCCAACAAAGGCTGCAACTTGAAATCAAGCTTTTATGATTTTGTCTTTGTTCCACCACGATAGGAGGTGAAATAAAACAGCCATTATATGATCAAAGGGGAGTCATTCTTCATTCAGAGCCCAGTTAACTTCTTCATCATGTCTCCACCTAAAGAAAAAACACATCCCTCGGAGTAAAAACCGTTATAAATAAAGTGTTTTAAAACCTTCCTGACCAGTTGCTTCAGTTGTGAAAGCTGTAGCTTGTTCCACATTTTGATAGCTGGATACGTCGTACTGCATTCATCCTATAATGTGTTGATTCCCAGCAGTCTGCTGACTACAGCTGAGCGATTTTATCGATTCTGGGATATATATCGATATTTTATACTTGAATTTCCCCCTTGGGGGATTAATAAAGTATTTTGAATTTGAATTTATTTCCCCAGAGATTATCGATCGCGGGTATCGATATTTTAAGCTTCTTTCAAAACCCCCGTGTCCCACCTTTAAAAGCTTGAAAGCAACAATTTGCACTGTTTAAATAAATGAAACTATTTTTCTCAACACATCGTTTGTTAATTTTGTCCAGCATTTGCAAGCTGCCTGTCAACCATATAATGTGTAATTGATGCTTTCAGTTCAGTTAATGCAAACAAAGTCATTGGAACACTCACAAGACGTCACCAAAATCACTTTGTCCCTTTAAAATCTTTCAGAAAATGATGTAAATTTATTGTAAGATGAATATCAATATATATCGTATCATGAGCCAAATATCGTGTATCGTGTATCGTATCGTATCGCGAGATTAGTGTATCACTACAGAAAATACATGTATTGTAAGATGAATATCCATATACAGTGATCCCGTATTTTTCACGGTTAATGGGGACCGGCGCCCCCCCGCAAAACTCAAAATCTGCGAACAGGAGCCCCCTGAGCCTAAATAATGTGTTTAAAATATGATTAAAGACCGCAAAAAAGTAGCGAGACACTGCAGCGAAACAAGACAAAGGTTCAACTGTGGTCTTTCTGTTTCCTTCACAGCCTCTGGTCTCTGAACCGTAGTAAAGAAACCACTGGTATTGTGCTATTTTTGGCTCGTAATTAGCAGCTAACATGCTAACAACAACAAAAGAAAAAGTCCGGTTTTCTCTGCAGGAACTTGTAACATCACACAGGTTGTATTGTTGGGCTCCTGTCGGTTAACAGAGAATGTAAATCTATACACGCTGGGCTGCTGTTGATGCTCACTACACTTTTCATCTAACCCCGTTTTCATTCTGCCGTCCCACGACACACACACTACATTACCCATAAGGCCACACCATTACCCATAAGGCCACCTTCTTCAAGGGGCCAGGCTGGCTCACAACATTTCTTCACTGTGAGAGAATGCGCACAACATCCTGTCATGTTTCCACAATTTTTTCTTTATTTTTTAAAATATTATATATTTCTGAAAAATCCGCAAATAACTAAAACCGCGGAACTTAGAGCGCGAGTTGGCGAGGAATCACTGTATATCTTATCGTGAGCTGAATATCATGTATCATATCGCAAGATTAGTGCCCTACTGCTGAGTGTAATTAAAATGTAATTAAAATGCAGTGATTCCAATTTTTTTTAACCAAAATAAATATTCTTAAAAAGAGAAAAGAAATGGTAAAAAAAGATTTTTTTTTTTTTAGCCATTTGAAGTTTAGACAGATTTTAAAGACTTTTCTAGATATACAAGTTAAATCAGACAGGTGTGGTCCATTCCCTCCTTACCTCAAGACAAACGACAGGTTGATATCGGGGACTGCGTTGGTATTTGGCGGCCATCACGAGTCCATCACGTGGTGCTTCACATCGGCCTCCCATTCACCCATTCACGCACCAGTGGGTGGCTGCCAGGCCCACTGGGAGCAGGTCTGGGTCTTGGGAGACTTTGACATGTGGAGCCGGGATTGAACCACCAACCTTACAGTGACTGGATGACCCGCTCTACCAAATAAAAAAAAAATAATACCCTGGAGAAGGTCACTGGATCATAGTGAAGACCTACAGTTGAGAGACTCCTTCATGAATGTCAACGCTCCCAAGTTCTGGACGAAATCAAGAACTTGTATCGAAGTGATGGGATGAGAACGGTCTGCTCACGATGCAAGGCGAACCACGTCACGTATCAAACATGGTGGCATGGAGACGTACGGCTGCCGATGAAAACAGGTTCACCGATGTCTACCGGTGACATTAGCATCAAGAGCGGTGCTTCACAGTGCAGATGGATAATGACCCTAAACTCATCCAGGGGTTGCAGTCCCTTGACTGACCACTAGGTGTCGGCTCCAAAACGGGAGCAAGCACCCACTGACTCCCATGTTGAAAAGGCCACTAATGGGATGATTTACTGCAGGTCTCAGCACGATTCCAGTTAGAAGAACCCTGAGAATCCCTCAGCTGAGACAGCCGACAGCTCGCTTGGCTTCTGACCGGACACATCATCCTTCGTTTATACAGTCGATGGGTGCGCTTCTTCTGAAATCCCTGGTGGCCAGCTGGTTCCACCTTAGCACACAGAAGATCCAGGGTCCTAGGGAGATTTATCAATATATCCGTTAAGGGTCCTTACTGGTGAATAAGACCCTTAATTCACAGACTTAGGGTGAACTCCAGTTCCTCTCTTAACCCTCAATCTCAACCCTCACCTTTAACCCTCAATTTTTGGCCCTCAATCTTAAACCTCGAAAGTAAGTGCAAGGACTATCTTGTGGCTTAGAAATGGGACACCCCTTGAGTGCAGTGACGTCTTCAGACTGAAATGTATCAGAGCCCGTGTTGTCTCTGTATTCCCTGAAATGACACAAATTCAAAATTCAAAAATACTTTATTAATCCCCCAAGGGGGAAATTCAAGTTTCAGTACACCAGTCTGGTGTACTAGTGGAGCTGCCGACGTCCAGCGCTCCTTTTCATGCCAGGACCCGTGGTCCGAGTGCCAACTCCAGTTAACAGCTGTTAAAACAGTTAACAGCTGTTAAAACCAGTATATCTCCATAATGATGACAAGTGAGATATCTCCAGGTCAGAGGAGGAAACACCGATGAACCAGACCGTCTCCTCTGGGAAGACTGAGCTCCTTCAGTCCGGCGAGCGACGGAGCCGACCGTCCCAGAGCCCGGTTCATCATGCGGACCAGACCAGACCGTTGTCATCTCCCCCGGCGGTGCTGGGCCCCACCAGGTCACCAGACGGCCCCTGTCAGGTCAGCTGCCCCTTCCGGCATGTAGACTGCTGGACAGAGGCAGCAGCTGTTTGCAGGTCACGGCCACGCCGCCGCTGCTAAGTTGGGGGCTCCTGTCCCGGCTCATTGACGCTGCAGCCCGGATCCAGTGGCGGCGGTTGCCACGGGTAGCAGTTCAGGAACCGGCCTCCAGCAACACCGTCCATATCCGCAGCGGCAGGTCTCCACCAGCCGCAAGAGGGCCGATCCGCCCCCCGCAGACAGTATGTCGACATCCGACCGCAGATCACCACAAACCGGGCACAAACTGGAGCGTCCAGCATCGCAGGGATAAGTCCCTGGAGCAGCAGCGAGTAGCCTCCATGCCAGGCGTCGTCCGGGCACAGGGATAACATTGAAAAGAGCGCAGTATATTCTCTAAATAATATTAGCAAATAACACATTAGAGGATACATTATTCAGTCTCCTTCGCTACACAACAAGGTATACAAGTAACGTGAAGCCGGCCGGGACCGCCGGTCCGGCAGCAAACATCGTAAAGTAAAAAAATAAATGTCACGCAACAACGATGTTAATCCGTAAAAAATGTCTCAAACAAAGACAATAAGATAGTTTCGTAACATTTATATCTTTAAGAACTACAAAGATACTTACATTTGTAGCTAGCTTTCTGGGTAGCCCTTACTACCAAGGGTGGTGCCGGAGAATCTCAATTTTGAGGGCGATACGGCCAGTAGTCGAGTTGTAAAAAAAATTCAGGGGGGATGGTCAATGTTTTTCACTTAAAAAAAAAAAAGTGGCAGGGGCAGGGCTGTAAATTCATTATCAAAACAAAACACTGTAAATAAGACTTCTGAATCCTCTCAAATCAAGTCAAGCCAAGTTTATTTTAAGTGCAAAATCATAACAATTATCTCTTTTTTGTGTTATTAAAGACAGCACAGAAGTACAGAAAAACTCTCTCAACATTTTACAATATTTTCCCTTTTCTCCCCTCTGGTGCACAGTTTTTAGTTTCTCAGTTTCAAGTCTCAGTATCTCATAGTAGTTTCCAAAGACTGTCGTAATCATGTTTTTTGTCGACAATTTTTCGTGTTCTTGCTTTCTGATTGTTAGCTAAGCAGTGACTGAAGATTAATAGATTAATGTGCCTTATAGCCACTGAAATAATGAGCTACATACTAATAGGCCTACGTATGAATTGAAAGGGTAAGTGTGTAAACTAGAGGTTGCACTAGACTTTTTTTGTAATTGGTCATTTTGACAGTCATGAAAATTTTGTTATGAGTTTCTACATTAACAATTATTTAATTACATTAAAAGATTACTAAGAGTCTTCAGATTTTTCAATTATTGTGAGGGAAAAAAAGTCAATTACAGGGAATCCCCAGTTAAAATAACCCCTGGTCTAAACCCTAAAGGTTTAATAATCAAACCTGTACCTTCTGCTCTTGATCCTCCTGCTTCCTGGCCATGGCTTTCCTCTATGTGAAGAAAATAACATTATAGGGTTTGATAGAATGAGCAGACATGTCATGCTAAAAGCACATGACCTTGCTCTTGGATAATAGACAGAAAGTACAGTCTAGGTTAAAATCACATTTATCACTGTAATATTAAATTACAGGCCACAGCAACAGGCCCCAGGAGGGGGGAAAACTATTTAATATCACCTGCCTTGAACATCTGAATTTTAGCTAACATCTTCACTTATTTTTGTTGCCTGACGAGTCCTATTGATGAAAATAATATAGCCCTGTGAAGAATATTTCATCATTAATTCTGGTCAAATATTTGAGACAAACTCTCGTCTAACGCTAACAGTAAATATCTGTTTTACGTATGCCATGCTCATAAACCAGAATCTAACGTGACTGAATGACAAGTCCTGTGTTTCATCAAACTAGTTAACAAGATAGATGAACGTTAACATGAGTTCATCTCAGCTAGTTTGCAGGCTACACAGCAAGCTTGGAAAACTAGCTGTGTTGTTATTGTGCCACCTGTGGCGAGTCTGGTGACTTTTGTATAGATTAATAAAAAAGTAGTGATTGAGATTCTTGATTTATAGCTCACCTGTCATTTGAGTCTTTAAAAAAAAAAAAAAAACTCCCTGACATCTCGTTGTCCAGCCGCTCGTTTCCTCATGCTCACGTTGCAGTGCAGTTACTCCTCAGGATGTCGCTCTGCGCAGCAGCTCGTGCCGCTCCCTCAGGCATCAATTAACCAATTGAAAATAACAATCATGTTGCGTCATTGCATGTTTGCGTGCCCCTGTGCCCTCAGATTTTATTATTTCTTTTGCTCAACATGCGAACTACTTTCTAATGATGAAATAATTATAAGTTATATCCCCAACATTTACTGTAAAAAGGGGAGGGATGGAAAGGGGGGATGGCAGTTTTACAGGGGGGATGATTTTGATCATTTTTATTTCAGGGGGGATGCCATCCCCCCCTTATCCCCCCTCAACTCGAGTACTGGATACGGCCCTCAAACTCAAACGTCCTTTGAATCGGGACAGCACTTGCACTTAGCAGGAGTGAGCATTTTTGAGATTGAAGGTTGAGATTGAGGGTTAAGGGAGGAACTGGAATTCACCCTTCATGTCCAGTAAAGGAGGTTCTGATTACGATGGGCTCTAAACATTTCTTTTTCTTCTGTTGAACATAAACCCCATCAGAATGGGACGCTCTAGTAAACTTCACACAAAATTCCATCTCAACTGTTGCCTGGGATGTCATCATCATCATCATCCTCATCCTCATCCTCATCATTATCCTCATCATCATCATCCTCCTCCTCATCATCATCTTCCTCCTCATCATCATCATCATCCTCCTCCTCCTCCTCCTCCTCCTCCTCATCATCATCATCCTCATCATCCTCATCCTGTTCATCCTCATCATTATCCTCATCATCATCCTCCTCCTCATCCTCATCATCCTCATCATTATCCTCATCATCACCATCCTCCTCCTCATCATCATCATCATCATCATCTTCCTCCTCATCATCATCATCATCCTCATCATCATCATTATCATCCTCCTCCTCCTCCTCCTGCTCATCATCCTCATCATCCTCCTCCTCATCATCCTCCTCCTCCTCCTCCTCATCATCATCATCCTCATCATCCTCATCCTGTTCATCCTCATCATTATCCTCATCATCATCCTCCTCCTCATCCTCATCATCCTCATCATTATCCTCATCATCACCATCCTCCTCCTCCTCATCATCATCATCATCATCATCTTCCTCCTCATCATCATCCTCCTCCTCCTCATCATCATCATTATCCTCCTCCTCATCATCATCATTATCCTCCTCTTCATCATCATCATCTTCCTCCTCATCATCCTCATCATCCTCATCCTCATCATCATCCTCCTTCTCCTCCTCCTCATCCTCTTCATCTTCATCATCCTCCTCCTCCTGATCATCCTCATCATCATCATCATCCTCCTCCTCATCATCATCCTCATCATCATCGTCCCAAATGGACCTGGCAGTGAAGTCTCGCCGTCTCGCCCGGCAGGCCGTTTGTTGCAGAAGACTCCTTTTCCAAGAAGAATCTTCTCTCCATGTTTTTTTTCTTTTTAAGGATGTCTATCGCTTTCCGGGGAGCGTACCAGTAATGGACTCTAATGCAACAAAGGAAATTATCCACTCATGTCCAATCACTACCTACGAGGCACCGATCAATAGTGGGTCCCCGGGGCTCGGGAGGCGAACTGCCTCTGAACATGTGTTTGTTCAGGAGGGTCGATGACCGGCTGAGATGGTCCCTGAACTTGATTTTGGGTCTTTTCTAACAACAGTGGGGCGTCCATTCAGCTAATACATGGTTTTAAATTTTTGTTAGTCCATTAGTTTATTTTATACCATATAAAATTAAATATGACTGGTACGTCAAACTACGCCTCTCACCAGATGTCCTTCTGACACCGAGGTGGAGTTGATTAGGAGCAGGTTCAGGATTTGACTAGGGGGTTACTTTGAAGTTTTCTTTGATGATAAGTAGCAGAGCACTGAGGAGACCATCCTTTTCTTTGACCTCTTGATGTGACGTCTCTGATCCAAGAATAACAGAAGCAGATCAGAAGAAGAGTAGCTGATACGAGCAGAGACAGTCGTGATGAAGAGGACGCACCTCAGACACCTGCAAGGTTTTAAGGTCTTGAGGCCCCCCCTTGAGGACGTCTAAAGACAATCGAATACGTCTGACTAGAACACGTCTGATGGAGAGCTGAAGAGATGGTCCGTTTGATTCGCTACTGACGTCAAATAGCAGCCAGGAGGCAAAAAAACCCTAAGAGGCTAACCCT
Organism: Hirundichthys speculiger; assembly: GCA_018398805.1. Classification (NCBI taxonomy): domain Eukaryota; kingdom Metazoa; phylum Chordata; class Actinopteri; order Beloniformes; family Exocoetidae; genus Hirundichthys; species Hirundichthys speculiger. Next base: position 626,962 of record JAGFBZ010000054.1, read on the forward strand.
AACAAACAAGCAACTAGAAATGCACTCGGAGAGCGCAGACCTTCCCCCATATCGCTATATGGGGGAACAACAGTTCCCCCATATAGCGATTTACAGATTGCAATAAAATCCAGGTTCTAGATCAGATCCAGATCAGATTCGGATCAGCTTTTGAAATTTGATAGAGGTTCCAATTGTCAATCCCCAAGTCAAATTTCATGAGTTTTGGGCAATAATTAACGGAGATATTGAGAAACAAAATTTTTGGCTCCGTTGACCGCAATGTTATCAAAAATTTGAAAGTGATCCAGAATCCAGGATTTCTTCCGGATCACAGCCAAAATGAAATCAGTTCTTCCTTTTCACATTTCTGACAACTCCTTAAAATTTCATCAAAATCCATCCATAACTTTTTGAGTTATCTTGAACACAGACAGACAGACAGATAAACGCCGGCAAAAACCTAACCTCCTTGGCAGAGGTAACAAAAGAAACAGCACAATTTCAAAAAAGTCACAAATGTACATCAAAAGGTTTTTTACACAAAAAATTGCTATAAAAATTATCAATTTTACAACAAAGTGATGTCAGAAAGCTGGAATTTTGCAAAAGTTATTTAAAAATATTAATAACTAGAAAAGCACTCGGAAAAACAAAATTTTTGGCCCCATTGACCGCAATATTATTGAAAATTTGAAAGTGATCCAGAATCCAGGATTTCTTCCGGATCACACCCAAAATTAAATCAGTTCTTCCTTTTCACAATTGCTATAAAAAAAAGAATACATTTTACAACAAAGTAATGTCAAAAAGCTGCTTGGCGGAGGTAACAAAAGAAACAGCACAATTCCTAAAAAGTCCCAAATGTACATTAAAAGTTTTTTTTAAACAAAAAATTGTTGTAAACAAATAATCAATTTTACAACAAAGTAATGTCAAAAAGCTGCAATTTTGCAAAAGTTATTTAAAAATAATGATAAAGATACATAAATATTCATTATTGTAAATTATTAGAAAATGATTAAGTTTTTTCAATTTAGTGAAATTTGTAATTTAAAGAAAATAGTTGTGATTGTTCTACAAAAAGTTTTAATTTTGCAACTTTAAAACTAAAAGTAACATTTTCACAATAAAAGCATTCTAATCAAGCAAGTTTTGAGATTTTACAAGAAAAAAAACTGTAATTGTCTTAACGTCATTATACAATAGTGAAATTTGCAATAATTGAGGTCTTATGATGAAAATTCAATTAAAAAAAAGACAAAAAGTTTGAATATTGCAAAATTTGCCGTTTTACAACAAATATTTGTGATTCAAGGACAAGAAGCTCCCAAACAAGGATCTAAACTAACCTTTAAGTTAGCCAGCAAGTCCAAGTGTCTTTCAGAACACTTTTTAAATCAGCGGTTGTTGAATGAAAATGAGGATTGTTCTCGTAGACCGATCCCAGGAGCTACAGGGAAATCTGACGACGACGAACCGGCAACCTCAACGGGACGAATCAGTTTTAAACGCTGCAAACGTACGATGTAAACACATCATTTTGTGACTCGAACAGAAGCTGAAATAATCAGCCGTCTGCTGCCGTGCTTGACAGTTAGTTAGATACGTCTGTGCCGATTTAACACATCTGGTTTTTGTTAAAAGAGGTGCTTCACAGTAAGACCAAACATCCCACGTAGGCCTCGTGCTTCATTCACGTACAAAACGCAAAACGTCTCCACGAACGCAGAAGTGTTGGCAGCCTGCTGGCTTAACACGATGCCAAGGAGAAAAGACATCGTCAGTGATCTTAGAAAAGCGGCAGTTACACCCGGCAGTCTGGAAAGGATTATAGGAATATTTCAAAAAGGTTATTCCTAAATGGACAATCCAGCTAACGCCCGAGGTCAGTTTAAGCAGAGCTCAGAGAAGTTTCAACAAACCAAAGAGAAACATCTCAGACTCCACAGGCCTCACAAAGCAGGTTGGATGTTACGTTCATGACGGTACAACAGGGTAAAGCCCTAACCAGTGTGGCTTGTCTGGGAGAGTTTCCAGGAGGAAGCCTCCTAGCTCTGAAAGGAACACAACAGCGCCGCTTCGGTTGCATCTACAAACAAAGGACTTCTGGAATAACGACTTTTAAAACAGAAAAGAACCAAGCCTGGCTGAAATGGGGCCATGCGAGGGCCGAAAGAGGAATCGAGACATTACAACGGCAAAGCCAAAGCCCCAAAAACAACTTAAAGTCTGCTAACAGGCGGACCTGCAAGCTCCTGAATCACACAGTGGTTTTCATCATTATATCCTGATACGGAGAACCTCGGTATTGATTTGCGGTGCACTTTCCCTTTTACGGGACTGTAAATGCTGCGTGAGATCATATAAACTGCCAGTTTATTTCCAGAATGACCAACAACGGTCGTCAGACGCCGCGGTGGATCAAACCGTCAGTCTTGAAAGTATCACCTCCCTCCAGTGATTTCCACATTACTAATGCTTCTCAGCAATCTGCTCCACTTCTCTCCCAAGCCATCCTGATCAATTAGTCTCCTCCTCGCCGTCGGCATGTCTGCGTGGCCCCATCCTCCCCAGCGCTTCCTGTGGACGATGTCAAGCGGCGGCGTGCGCTCTAAACCTCTGAAACCGTCGTGCCGCAAACACACTCTCAGCCTGCAGGGAGGAAGTGGAGAGGCTGCCAGAGATAAAGTGGAGGCCCACAAACAAATGGAGCGACTGAGCTCATTAAGGAGGCAGCGCGGTGGGTCAGCATCCTGCTGGAGGCCGATCGGCTTTCAATGACATCATCCGCACGATGAGGCTGACGTGCAGTGAAGATGAAGATGGAGGTGAGATCAGAAAAGTTGCCTCCAGCGTTCGGACATGCTTTCAAAGACTCACTTTATGCATGACGCCACTGGACCGTTGGCGTTCAGAGAAGGATCCCCTACTGGGTAACACGTGTAAGCGTTTACATGGGAAGTTTAATTCCTCTTTAATTCAGAATTAAAATTGAGATTTAAAAGATTTAAAATGATTAAAAATGACCATGTAAACACCTAATTCCGAATGAAAATGTCCATTCCGAATTAAACTTAATTCCGAAGTAAGTGTCTGGTTTATTCTGATTTTAAATCCGAATAGAATAATTCCGCGGACATGTATACGCTCATTCCGGTCTAAATTAATTCCGGTCTTTCTGCGCCAAGGTTATTATCGTTAATGAAAATGAACGAAATAACAAAAACTAGAATTGAAAAAAAACATTTTCGTTAACTGAAATAAAATAAAAACGAGTTTTAAAAAAAAAACGATAACTAACTGGAACTGTATTATGTGTTTATAAAATGAACTAAATTTAACTATAACGTCCTTCGTTTTTGTGTTCGTAATTTTTTTTTCTTATAAACGTTTGAAATCTATTAACTTTGCAACCGCTGTAAAACAACAACCGCAAAAAAAAAAAAAAAAAAGTGATCAGCAGTGATGGCTGCGGGAAAAGTTAAAAATAAAAATAAGTGCCTTGTTGTCGAAGCAGGTGATACAATGTGTGGAATACTTCTCAAGGAGAAAAAAACCCACGAATCTGAAAGTCCATTTGAAAAGCTCACACAAGAAGGCTAACCAAGACTAGCTGGATAAGCTAGCCTAAGCTAGCCCCCTGGAAAGAAGGCTAACCAAGACTAGCTGGATAAGCTAGCCTAAGATAGCCCCCTGGAAAGAAGGCTAACCAAGACTAGCTGGATAAGCTAGCCTAAGCTAGCCCCCTGGAAAGAAGGCTAACCAAGACTAGCTGGATAAGCTAGCCTAAGCTAGCCCCCTGGAAAGAGAAGCTACAGCTGCAGGCCAGTCAGCATTGGGAAGGAACGGGAGAAAACAGCAACTATAATGGACTGTTTCCATAGAGACCAGATAGCTACTGGTCAGTAAATATGCAGGAACACCACAAGAGGGAAGACGCCTTGATAAATATGTTTATTGAGACCGGAATGTAAACATGTGATTCGATAGCCTTCAAAAAGTTTGGTGCTTCATTCGAACCAAAATTACAACCCTAATTTACAAAATAAAACTAACACTGAAACTAATAAAAACTAAAGTAAAACTAAGTATTCCAAAACAAAAACGAATAAAAACTAGCAAAACTGCTCTAAAAACGAATTAAAACTAACTGAATTTGTAAAAACTAAACTAAAAACTAAAACTAATGGAAAATCCAAAACTATTATAACCCTGTTCTGCGCATGCTAGATCGCTTGCCCGTCTGCCGCGATGACGCTTATATTCCGCGCTGGGCTTGTTTTTAAGATGGCAGCACGCAGTAAACAGTGGTCAAGAGCAGAGATGATTTATTTAATAAATAGCTTGGAGGAACTGGAAATAATTAATGAAATAATAATTTCAGCACATGAAAGAAAATTATCGACATGATGTTGTCGTGCTGCTGCTTCAAAGATAAAATCAAAACAAATCTAAAAAGGATGCTAATAATGTAGTCCTCCATGTTGTTGCTAATCGAGTACGTTTGTTTTCTTCCGGTAGACGTAAATACGTAAAGATGTCGGCCCCCCCCTATCCAATCAGAACCCTTCCCAACCCCCAGACCTTAAGCAGAATTGGATAAAGCCGATCAAGCGTGTTTTCCATGTAAACCTCAATTCGGAATTACTATTTCCATGTAAACTCGAAGGAAAATAGTTTAATTTGGAATTATTTAATTCGGAATAATTAATTCCGAATTAAAAAAACATCATGTAACCATGGCCATGGTTGGATACCAGACAGGGATAAATGGGTCAATCACACCTGAGGGCTACGAAGCAAGTTCGACACAGCCAGGCTTACTTTGGGTGAGCTGGTTTAACAAACCTGAAACTCTCCATCAGAGATAACTGGTACCACGACGGTGGTTATCAACTATCTTTGTTAACCGCGGCTTTCTGCTTTCTGCTCTGAGCGCGTTCACATAAAAGGGGGCGTTTGACGCGTCATTTGACGCCTCTTCCGGATCAAAATGGATAGATGGGGGTCCGTATATTTCAGTCAGGAGGAGCAGGTTTTAATAATGCAGGGCTATGAGGATTTCAAAGAAATCTTTACGGCCAAAAGCAACACTGTAGGTGCGAATAAAGCCAGAGAGGAGTGCTGGCAAAAAATTGCAGATCGTGTAAATTCGTAAGTTATATTCATTTCACCACTATATTTATTTCACCACCTTAATTAATCTTCCTCCCTCTTTTAGAGCGCTTAAACTTTAAACTTAATGCAGCAGATTTAAACATTATGTAGGTCTGACTGTCCCATTATGAATGATAAATGAAAATCACTTTAGTTTTTTGCTAAATCTATGGGAAATTAATTTAAGATTTAATATGATCTGTTATACACACTCACCGGCCACTTTAATAGGTACCCTATCACCCTGGGGAATCTATGAATGAATTATATTATAACATTTCACATGAAATTCCACGTCACACTGATTATCAATATAATGGACTATTAATTTATGTTACCTGATTTAGTAAAACGCTTCTTTTATTTGAAGCGTGGGCAGATGGCCAGGGAATACTACAAACATATTCAGCAGTTTAGTAAGAGCAAGTACAACCTTTATTCCAGTATTCTGGCTCAGATTTTCTGCATCACCAACTGAATGCATGTAGGTTCCCGCGGCAAAGAAACGTAAAGAAACGCACACCGTTTGCGCTACTGTGAGCGCACGGCTGCGTTTGGTGGCGCTGCCAATATCTGGCTCTAGCAGATTACAAATGTAACGTATTCCCTCAGCTGGAAATCTTAAGCGTTCATAGAGAATATGGTCATGGGAAGCCAGCGGATCAGTCCGGTCTCTAAATACTCTCTTCCTATCCTCGCACAATCCTGGCGCTCAGGTCAACAGGATTGGGTGAAAGTGAAAGGGCGGTGCTTTTTAGAGCCGATTTGAGCCTAAACTCTGCACATAACCTGCTCCGGACCAGGATAAACTTGCAGAGTAAGTTACCATGGTGATCTAGCCAGGTTGAAAGAGAGCCACCTTCGTGGTTCTGGAAATCCTGGTTTTAGACTCAACATACCTTGCTAACCCTCTAATCTCGCTTCGTAGTATACCCCTCAGAGGGAGAATACTGGAATAAAGGTTGTACTTGCTCTTACTGAACTGCTGAATATGTTTGTAGTATTCCCTGGCCATCTGCCCACGCTTCAAATAAAAGAAGCGTTTTACTAAATCAGGTAACATAAATTAATAGTCCATTATATTGATAATCAGTGTGACGTGGAATTTCATGTGAAATGTTGTAATATAATTCATAGATTCCCCAGGGTGATAGGGTACCTATTAAAGTGGCCGGTGAGTGTGTATAACAGACAATATTAAATCTTAAATTAATTTCACATAGATTTAGCAAAAAGCTAAAGTGATTTTCATTTATCATTCATAATGGGACAGTCAGACCTACATAATGTTTAAATCTGCTGCATTAAGTTTAAAGTTTAAGCGCTCTAAAAGAGGGAGGGAGATTAATTAAAGTGCATTAAGTGGTGAAATAAATATAGTGGTGAAATAAATATAATTTACGAATTTACACGATCTGCAATTTTTTGCCAGCACTCCTCTCTGGCTTTATTCGCACCTACAGTGTTGCTTTTGGCCGTAAAGATTTCTTTGAAATCCTCATAGCCCTGCATTATTAAAACCTGCTCCTCCTGACTGAAATATACGGACCGCCATCTATCCATTTTATCCGGAAGAGGCGTCAAACGCCCCCTTTTATGTGAACGCGCACAGAGCAGAAAGCAGAAAGCCGCGGTTAACAAAGATAGTTGATAACCACCGTCGTGGTACCGGTTATCTCTGTTGGAGAGTTTCAGGTTTGTTAAGCCAGCTCACCCAAAGAAAGCCTGGCTGTGTTGAACTTGCTTCGTAGTACAGCCCTCAGGACAAAAAGCACTTAACTGGATCATGTGCTGCATCTGAACAGGACTGGGGTTAAAACTTAACCCAGTTCATGGGGGGTCTGCTCCAGGGAGTTCCAGTTCTTCACAACCCAGCTGGTTCCTAAACCATTAATTATCATGACCACCGGTTTTTGTTTTTTTTACATTTGTCTTCGGGGTAAAATGTGTCCAGGTAACAGTTCCTGGTCAGTCTCGGTTCCCATTTTTCCAGCTCCAGGCTCTTCAGCTTGGTGGTTTCTTTTCCCACCCCCCACCTCACAGGCGTGTCTGATTTCTAATCTTCCTTCACCCTCTCACTTCCAGTCCAGGCAGTTAAAGGACCAGTCTGTATATGTAGGTGCAGTTACACTGGAGAACCAGCAGGGTGTGCTCAAAGACCAGTTTAGCAGTCTGTGCAACCAACGCTATGAAAGTAGGGTCAGATGGAGCCTGCAACAGGTGCCTGCTGCAGTCATGGTGGACTTGAGTTCTGGTTTACTGCCAACTAGCTGCAGTTGATGGATGCATCGACTCACTTTGTGTGAAAGATTCTCCAAACATGATCTGCTGCATTTAGAATGACAAAAGGAAGCCAGTATTTCAGTTTAATTTCATCATCAGAGTCTTTGCTGCAACTATGCCTAACCAGAAGTCCATCTTTGCGAGTTTCGTGCATCTGGATCAGGGGTCTCCGAGGTCCTGCAGGTTTTGCATGTTCCCCTACTTTAAAACCTGCAGGACACCGGCCCTCGAGGACCGACTTCGGAGACCCCTGGTCTGGATGATCTCAGGGACGCCTGAGAAGAGAGCGGGCGTTTAGATTCACGACAGATGGCGTGACAGACAGTTCAGGACCAGAACTACACATTAGACTGGACACATGATCGATAAACATGAATTTAATTTATTCACTTGACAGCCAAGGTGAATGATGACAAAACTCTGTCAGTTTAAAAAAAAAAAGCTGTTACATTGCTCAAGAATATAATCTGTTTACCATAATCTCGCCTTATTATATTATAACTTTACAGATGTGAGACTCCAAGCAGCTGCTTGTTTCTGCAGACCAGACCTCCTCGTGGACTGTGATGTGCAGAATAACTCATCTTATAATAATTCAAAAATAGTTTTAACGTGCAATCCTTCTGACAAAACACGGGCGACTGTCATGAGGTAACTGATGAGTCTTTATTTCCTTCCATCACATTCCCCCCTCTCGTTTTCTGGTAGCTATCAAAGACATCATGTCTGACATCGAGTCCAGGTCCCCTCCAGCCCGAGTCTAGAACATAACTTGGACCCTGAAGTGCTTCTGCCTGGTGGCGTTGTGGCTCATCCCCGTCTTCAGCATCCACTTCGACTTCATCCGCTGCACGTACTGCATGTCCCTCTGCTTCTGGTGGAAGGAGCCGTTGCCTGGTGGGGAGAAGACAGCGTTAGAGACCGGGTCTGCTAGGGTTGGGAATCCAGAACCGCTTCCTGTAGAGCAGCCGTTCCCAAACTTCCGAATACCAAGGCCCAATTTGAAATGTAAAAAATCTCCGCGGCCCACCAAAACTTTTAACCACAACTGTGATCAACATACAGGACTAGGAACCATGTTCCGATATTAATGTAAGGGGTTAACAAATAAGGTGACACTTGTCATATTAAGCTAAGATGACGGTAGAATAACATCTAACTGGTTTGAGTTTTTTTTAGCTTCTAAATGTTTTTAAATCATGTCGTTATTATTAAACATAAAACATTAAAAACATATTGAAAAAAGATCGAGGATTTAAAACATATTTGTTTAATTTGAATGAGTTCTCACGGCCCACCTGCAGTACCGCGGCGGCCCACCAGGGGGCCGCGGCCCACACTTTGGGAATCACTGCTGTAGAGAACTGGTTCAGCGTGTTTCAATTCCATGGAATCGTTTGGCAGTTTATCCAGCGATTCTCTTATCGATTCCAACCAGCACGAATTTTACGTAATTTACACACAGTCAATTCCAGAAAGCACTTACGTGATTAAGTTACGTCGGTTTAGCACGCGCATTGCAGTTGTAAACAACAATGGCACCCACCAGGTTCAAACGCTCCAAAGTTTGGTTTCACTTCACCAAAGAAAGATGTCAACAAGGCAACTAGCAGTCATTGTAAAGTGGAGATAACAGCGTCGGGAGGGAACACGGCTAACATGCAGAAACATTTGAACACACAACATGTGATAATGAGTGTCGTGTTTTTGACGCTTCACACTGATGGATCTCAACCCAGCAGCAGTAGCCAAGCTAACATCACCTCTGGTAACTCTGGTTAGTAGCTATCCCGCTGCCTATGTGCTTCTTTGTAAAACACGCTATAACATTAGCGCTATGCTATTAAACGAATGCCTTCTGCATTACATTTAGAAGATGACCGTGATGAGAGAGAGAGTCTGGCTGGTTCAGAGGCTGGAAGACATGATTATTTTACTGCAAAAGAATTGTTAATTCTTCATAGTATTTGCAGATTTGTACTATGCACTGTTCCGTTGTATTTGATAGTATTTATCTTTCTTTATTATTTTTTTTGAGAGCTTAGTGAGCTCATATATCCATTTAAAAGTCGTACCGTACCGTACCGTACCGTCTTCTTCCGCTTATCCGAGGTCGGGTCGCGGGGGCATCAGCCGGAGCAAGGAAGCCCAGACCCCCCTCTCCCCGGCTACTTCTTCCAGCTCCTCTGGGGGGACCCCAAGGCGTTCCCAGGCCAGCCGAGAGACATAGTCCCTCCAGCGTGTCCTGGGTCTTCCCCGGGGTCTCCTCCCAGTGGGCCGTGCCCGGAACACCTCACCAGGGAGGCGTCCAGGAGGCATCCTAACCAGATGCCCGAGCCACCTCATCTGGCTCCTCTCGATGCGGAGGAGCAGCGGTTCTACTCTGAGCCCCTCCCGGATGACCGAGCTTCTCACCCTATCTCTAAGGGGAGAGCCCGGCCACCCTGCGAAGGAAGCTCATTTCAGCCGCAGCAGAGTCAGCAGAGTCTGGGGACTCAGGGGCGGACTCTCCTATCTCTGGGGCTGAGGTTGCCGAGGTGGTTAAAAAGCTCCTCGGTGGCCGGGCCCCGGGTGTGGACGAGATCCGCCCGGAGTTCCTCAAGGCTCTGGATGCTGAGGGGCTGTCTTGGTTGACACGCCTCTGCAGCATCGCGTGGACGTCGGGGACAGTACCGCTGGATTGGCAGACTGGGGTGGTGGTCCCCCTCTTTAAAAAGGGGGACCGGAGGGTGTGTTCCAACTACAGGGGGATCACACTCCTCAGCCTCCCTGGGAAGGTCTATTCAGGGGTCCTGGAGAGGAGGGTCCGTCGGATAGTCGAATCTCGGATTGAGGAGGAGGAGCAGTGTGGTTTTCGTCCGGCCGTGGAACGGTGGACCAGCTCTACACCCTCTTCAGGGTCTTGGAGGGGGCATGGGAGTTCGCCCAAACCAGTCTACATGTGTTTTGTGGACTTGGAGAAGGCGTTCGACCGTGTTCCCCGGGGATTCCTGTGGGGGGTGCTCCGGGAGTATGGGGTGCCGGACTCCTTATACGGGCTGTCCGGTCCCTGTACGACCGGTGCCAGAGTTTGGTCCGCATTGCCGGCAGTAAGTCGGATTCGTTTCCAGTGAGGGTTGGACTCCGCCAAGGCTGCCCTTTGTCACCGATTCTGTTCATTACTTTTATGGACAGAATTTCTAGGCGCAGTCGAGGTGTCGAGGGGATCCGGTTCGGTGGCCTCAGGATTGGGTCTCTGCTATTTGCAGATGATGTGGTTCTGTTGGCTTCATCGAGCCGTGATCTACAACTCTCGCTGGAGCGATTCGCAGCCGGTTGTGAAGCGGCTGGGATGAGAATCAGCACCTCCAAATCCGAGACCATGGTCCTCAGCCGGAAAAGGGTGGAGTGCCCTCTCCGGGTTGGGGATGGGGTCCTTCCCCAAGTGGAGGAGTTTAAGTATCTCGGGATCTTGTTCACGAGTGAGGGAAGGATGGAGCGGGAGATCGACAGACGGATCGGTGCGGCATCTGCAGTGATGCGGGTGCTGCGCCGGTCTGTTGTGGTGAAGAGAGAGCTGAGTCAGAAGGCGAAGCTCTCAATTTACTGGTCGATCTACGTTCCTACCCTCACCTATGGTCATGAGCTTTGGGTAGTGACCGAAAGAACAAGATCGCGGATACAAGCGGCTGAAATGAGCATTTAAAAGTCAGATTCTTCATTTCTATTAGGACAAATCTGTTAGTAAAATGTTCCACATTCTTGTGTATTTGCACAGTTACATATTACAACAGTTAACACGGTATCCAGGCTTTGGGCCTCTTTTGACCTGTTGAGTTTGTAAGGTCGTGACTTCTAAGGAAAAAAAAAAAAAATTAATGCTAATAAAACTGTTAGTTCTCCTTTTTTCCCCAAATTAGAATTGATAAAGAATCGAATCATTAAACAGTAGGGATGCACTAGGGCTGGGCGATTTTATCGATTCAGCGATATATATCGATATTTTATTTCCCAGAGAGTATCGATATTTCAGCCATGGGTGTCGATATTCTAAGCTCCCTTCAAAACCCCCGTGTCTCGCACGGGTGCTCTTCCTGCAAAGTGCCATTTAGTCCTCCAGCCGCTAGTGTCGCTGTAGAGCATTTCTAACAGGGTATCCAGAAGCAGCTTCTTACTCTTCCAGCTAGAGCTGAGCCAGTCAGGAGGATGGCGGCGAGTATAAACCCAGTGCTTGCGTGCTTAAAAGCAGATGTGTGGGAGCAGTTGGGGTTTAAAAAGAAAAAGGAAAGTCAAGATTTAGACAAAAGTATGGCGGTTTGCAAGCTGTGTCACTCAAACGTAAAGTACTCTGGAAATACCACCAACCCGCGAGGCGAGCCCACCTGAAACGTCACCACCCGGACAAGGTGATGCTAACTGAGAGCGAGCCAAACTTTATTTGTCAGGATTTGAGACCGTATTCAGTGGTGGAAAACGCCAGCTTTAAGGGCTGTGCTTACTCTCGCGGCAACGTGTCGCAATTATCTTGTCCCCGGTATGCCGAGTTATTTTTGATATATGTTAATGTTGAAGCGCGTCTGCGCTGTTATTCAACGCCACAACGGAGAGCGACAGTCACGAACTAGCTAAACTTACTAAACGTATATCTTGCGTTTTTCCACTTCCTCACCGTCTCAGTCGTATCCAGACCCACATTCATCGCTATCTCCCTCCATGAATTACTAGAATATGCGCTGTCTTTGTAGTGTGGAGAACCAGAATCGTACAGATCTGAGTACTTCCTCATTTCTTCAATGACGTGGATGTAGAATTGACCAATCAGAGGCCTCCTTTCTCGCCTCTCTGCGACGTTGTTTGCAGTCACCTACCTTTCAGTTCAGTTAATTCAAACAAATTGGAACACTCACAAGATGTCACCAAAATCACTTTGTCCTGATAAAATCTTTCAGAAAATGATGTAAATGTATTGTTAGAAAAATATCGATATAATATCGTATCGTGAGCCAGATGTATCGTATCGTATCGTGAGATTAGTGTATCGCTACAGCCCTAGGATGCACATTTTGGATTTTTTTTATGACCGTCAACCGACGCCCTTTAACAATTAATAACCGTTAACCGATAAGTCAGGGAGGGTTGGCTGCCGCGATGTTGCGCGCGTTGTCGTGGACGCATGCGGACACATCCCCGTGTATACTCTCACATCAGCTTGTCGCAGAGATGCCACCATCACTTTTGATTTTGGGTGAATTCCAATTCCTCCCTTAACCCTCAATCTCAACCCTCAGTCTCAAAAATGCGCGCTCCCGCTAAGGGCAAGTGGTGTCCCAATTCTAAGGGACATGAAGTTGAGGGACGAGTTTGAGGGCTGTATCGCCCTCAAAATTGAGATTTTCCGACACCACCCTTGGGAGTAAGGGCTATCCAGAAGCTAGCTACAAACGTAAGTATCTTTGTATATCTTAAAGATATAAATGTTACGAAACCATTTTATTGTGTTTGTTTGAGATTTTTTTCATGGATTAACATCGTTGTTGCGTAACATTTATTTTTTTACTTTATGATGTTTGCTGCCGGACTGGCGGTCCCGTCGGCTTCACGTTGTACTCGTCGGTGGTCCCAGTACATTATTCAGTCCTCCGTCGCTACACAACAAGGTATACAAGTAACGTGAAGCCGACCCGGACCGCCGACCGCCCCGGTCGGCGGTCCCGGGACGGCGGTCCCGGTCCTGCAGGAACAGGACTGAAAACATGAGCCAAAACTTTGAAAAAATACCTCCACCGGCCTGCTCACCTGTGTCTCCTCCCCATCCGAGGGCTTTGTACTGCCGGAGAACTCTGCCGACGGCGTGCTGATTGTGGGTCAGCACCACAGCTCGCTGCACGCCGAACCGCTGCCGGTAGTACCTCATGAGGGAGCGGTGACCAATCTTTGCGCCTGCATGACCACACAACAGGTTTGCACCCAATTCAGCCCGTTTCTCAGCCCCACCGTTACTCGCAAAATTCAAATCATTCACACCACCTGAGGGGAGGGTCAGCTCCAGCGTGTCGTCGTCATATTCCAGGTTCTTGTCGTCGGGCAGCTCCTCGTCTGCATCTTCTCCTTCCTTCCTGTCGGGGTAACTGCTCCTGTGGAGTTTTAAAACCAAACCAAACCAAGAGCAGATCACACCGGGCCCCTGCATCAATGATGGAGGCATCACCCTGTCACAATCAGCAACGTGATTACCTGAAGTCATAGAAGTCTGCAAACTCCAGAGCAGCATCTCCGTCCGTGAAGAGTTTGCAGTGGCTCTTGTCAGTCATGTGACTCTGCACCGCCTCCGATGAGTAAAACGAGCGGCCCTTCTCGTTGCACCACAGACAGACGTTCCCGGCGCCGACCTTTTCCCCTGAGGGACAAAACCAAAGCAGAGACTTTAAATCCGACAGCGGGGGCTCCAGTCAGCTTCGGCTGGACGCTGGACTGGATTCGGTCTGGGACCAGCGAGGGAAACGTGACTGGCTGAACCGGGCCGTGTCGCTGTACTTCAGGAAACGAAATCTGGTTAAAAAGCCAAGTGTGACCGGAAACATCAACGTTCGGTTTGAGGAGCGGCTCACGTAGACTCGGCCGGCTCAACATTCATGGACCCAAATGGACCCGTGAAAATGCGACCGGACCTGAGCTATTATCATAAGTCCAGGAGTCCGAACCCGAATGGACCTGCAATATTTGGACCCGGAATTGACCCGACCCGAGTCTTTAGTTTCCAACCACGAACCGAACCGAGTTACCCGAATAGAACCGAGACAATCCAGCCCATAGTTGCTAATTTTAAAAATTGTCTAGCGTTGAATAAAACTTGATTTTCTTACCTAAAGTTGTCTTCTTCTACCGGTTCAGTTGCTACATAGGCTACGTGATGTAAACAACGATAAATCCACGTCGTTATTTTCTTTGTGGATACAGATGCTATTGGTAGCAACTGCTAACGCTAATAGCCTACACCGGTCAGGACGTGTCGTGAACATGTTCTCTCATCCAGCGTTGTCATGTTGGCGATCTGTTGTCCTTTACAGCTGCCGGGCAAACGGCTAATAACACGCTACAGTAACACGATTGTTTCATGACAAACACGCCACGTTAATAAATAATTAATTAAATTGCCCCGAGTCCTGACATTGGCTTGACGTCACAGTTTTTCGAACACCAAGCAGTGCATGAAACAACCCCTTTTCTTGAAATTAAGTTGACTTCCTATCCTTGTCCTTTTATATTTATAATCATCTATGTATGTATTCCTTTTTCTTCATGCTATCAGAGTTGATAAGTCACAGTTAAATCAGTATAAACTGATTTTTAACAGCGCGCTACAACTTAACAGTTCTAACCCGCCATGTCAAACAGTCACCAAACATCAAGTTCCCAGCTCACCGAGGTAACGGATGAGGCCCCGGAGGTCGACGAGGAACTCCACGTCGGGGATGAAGAAGCTGTGGACTTTGGTCATGTGGGCGACGTTCTTCAGGAGCGACTTCGAGTGACGGGAGCAGAACAGGCAGCTGGTGACGGGGATGGAGCCGGGCAAAGGAGCAGGGCCAGGGGGAGCCGCGGCATCGCCCTCCTCCTGATCCATCGTCTCTTCTTCGTCTACATCCTCCTCCATGTCGTCATCGTCGTCGTAATCATCGTCCTCGTCCACGTCCACGTCCTCCCACTCATCTGGAACATTAACCGGAAAATCTCATTAAAGGTGGAGTAGGTGTTGTTTGAAAAACGGTTCCAGCAATCCAACTCAAATGAGATTTTGAAAATATACACTCCCTCCCTCCTCCCAAAGGCTCCGCCTCCTCCTCTTCAGCTCACTCCTCGAAACCACGCCTTCACATGATTCACGACTGCATGAACCATAGGGAGGGAGGGAGGGAGGGGTAATATTTGATGGACGTATTAGGCAGCCAATCAAAATAGTGATGATCACTTTTTTGATTGGTCAGAGTTTTTCTCTGATTGTACCCTCTAGACTGGACCAAAATGTTTAGTTTTTTTTGCAAACATTTTATTTCAGTGGGTGCAATGGAAATGTGAAAAGGTTTTCAGGCAATATTGTAAAAAGTGTTGCAAAAAAACAACACCCACCCCACCTTTAAGAGGTGCAACTGAAACGATGACATCAAACAGTTTAAGTGTGGCCATCTCCATCTACTCCACATATTATTAGGAGTGTGAAAAAAAAAATTGATTTGGCGATATATCGCGATTTTCGGCCACCCAATATATCGATTTTTCAGCTCCTAATATCGATTTTTTAAGTTTTTTTTTTTTTTTTTTTTTTTTACTAAAATGTGCAAAAACACGAATAATAAACAAAAAATAGGTTGTTTTGAAGCAAATAGTTTTGACTCAGTTTGTCCTCTGAATGATCAATATCATCTGATGAACATATACAGCAACTTGATTTTTGATCTCTACTTTTAATTTTGATATTAACTGGGTAGAATATCGCAATATATCGCGATAACATCGTATCATGACCCAAGCATCGTGATAGATATCGTATTGTGAGGTCCTTGCCAATACTCACCCCTACATATTATCACAGTATAATCCTGGAATAATTTCTTTCAGGCCGATCATACACTCACTGGACACTTGGCTAGGAGATTCTCCTCCACTCCTAACTGATGCAGATATTTAAATCAGCCAATCAGATGCAGACGTGGTCAAGACAACTCGCTGAAGTTCAAACAGAGCATCGGGACTGGGGATGAACATTTTGGATTTTTTTTATGACCGTTAACCGAACGCCCTTTAACAATTAATAACCGTTAACCGATAAGTCGGGATTGGCTGCCGCGATGTTGCGCGCGTTGTCGTGGACGCATGCGGACACTTCCCCGTGTATACTCTTGCGACAATGTGTCGCCGTCAACTTGTCGCAGAGATGCTGCCGTCACTTTTGATTTATACTAGCGCGGTCTCCGCTATGTTATTCCACGGCACAACGCAAGAGCGACAATCACTAACTAGCTAAACTTACTAAACTTATCTCTTGGGTTTTTCCACTTCCTCACCGTCTCAGTCGTATCCAGACCCACATTCATCGCTATCTCCCTCCATGAATTACTAGATGTGTGCTGTCTTTGTAGTGTGGAGAACAAGAATCGTACAGATGTGGGTACTTCCTCATTTTTTAGATGACGCGCTCTTTTCTATGCAGATATAGAATTGACCAATCAGAGGCCTGTTGCACCTGTCGACACACCCCCATGAGTTGATTGAATTACGTAGCTTAAAAACAAAATTGACCGTTAGTTTTAATCGGTTACAGTTACTGTTAACGGTTAAACGGTTAACCATGTGCATCCCTAATCGGGACAGCAAAGAAAGCTGATTCAAGTGACTATGCTGGCGGTGCTGTTGGTGCTAGGAAACTGCTGCTCCACTGGGAATTTCTCCAACAACCATCTTCCAGACCATTCTCTGCTGGATGAGTAAATGGATGGATGGAGGATAAATGTTCAGCTGTTTTCTGGGTAAAATACGCCTAACTGATGCAAGACGTCAGATGAGACCAGCCTGACTGGTCTCAGATAGTTGCTCACCGAGTTTACAACACCCAGAAACGAGTTGGAGCATGCGAAAAAGCTAAAACAGACATGGAGAACGGTAAAAATCAGTGAACTTTACAGTTCAGGGTAGCAACTCAGGTAGCAATATTAACAATTCTGTCTAAAAAAAATTAAATTCTGAACAGCAACAAAACTTTCTCATCATTCCTCCATGTTCCATCAGATCTGCTCCATGTGTTCACTGTCCTGCTGTTCTCTAGCTGGTTACTGCAGTGCGGCTCCATCTAGTGGCACAGATGTGTAATGACAACAGAAAGTCCAGTCCTCCATTATAAAACTAATTCAGTTCTGTGGCCCGTTTTTTAATTTCGTATTTTTGATCCAAGTCTAAAATTGAAATATGAAAAAAAATTTTCTTTTTTTTTTT
The DNA here is from genome assembly GCA_018398805.1 of Hirundichthys speculiger. Classification (NCBI taxonomy): domain Eukaryota; kingdom Metazoa; phylum Chordata; class Actinopteri; order Beloniformes; family Exocoetidae; genus Hirundichthys; species Hirundichthys speculiger. The sequence continues at coordinate 644,350 of JAGFBZ010000054.1, forward strand.
TTCATTTCTTTTTAACGCGTTACACGCGAGATGATTAATTTCTGGAATTAACGCGATATTTTTTTTAAACGCATTAACGCACTCCCGCCCTGTTTTACCCACAATTCAATTGTCTGAAATGAGCAAAATGGAGGAGTCAGGAGAACCCGTTGGCCCGCTGGATGGACAGTTCGAGTATAAAAAAAAAACAAAGATGGAACAGTAAACAAACATGTTGTGGTTTGCGCACACTGCAGGAAGGACTTTTCGTTTCACCGAAGCACCTCGAGCCTTAAATATCATCTTAACGGTGGTGGGCTGCTCATTCAGGAGCACACGACAAGCTGGCCCTGCCTGCCCGGAAATATCTAGCGACTCCTGCATCCACGGTTCCATGCTAACGACTCTTCTCAGTCGCTGGCCATATCATTCAGAAGAAACGCTCCGCTTTACATTCAAAAAATGTTCACGGGTTAGTTTGCCTTAGCAACTGGCTAAAAGATGAATAAATAAAAGGTAAAAGGGTAATTGTTTTAAAGTGGGAGTTGTTTTAAATGAAAAACGTTCCATTCAGCTATCCTGTTATTGCTAAAAAAACAAAAACAAAAAAGCAATGGCTAAGTTGCTAAAATTGTTGAGAATTAATTTTTTGGATTTTTCATGAATAAAAACCAAATGTAATATCCACTTCTTGTCATTTATCTTTCTGTTCTGAGAACAGAACACAGAAAATGTCAATTTTTTCAATAATATTTAGGATTGTGATAAATCGAAAGTTTTTTTGTGTTAGATTAAAAAACGAAAAACGTAATAAAATGTTACTTTTTAATTTTTTTTAAATTTTTGATTGATACGCGGATTGGTAAACTTACTGAACTTTAACATGGACATTTTCATTTTAAAGTTCTCCCAGACGGAGGATTCAACAGAAACAAGGTTATTTGTAACAACTGACAAGTTGAACTCCCCGTTAAAAGTTTCTGCTGTTACCTCAGAAATGACCTGTTTTAATGTTCTGATTGTGCTGATTTTGTTGGATTTTGTTTGTAGACTTTTTTTTTTTTTTTTAATAAAAACAGGATGACATTAATGCTCTGGCAGTGGCAATAAGCTTTATTTTATTTTACATTTTTTAAGATGAGATTTACACTAAATATGTGTTACTGACAAGTGCTGATGTTAAAAGTGTTTGAACAACAAATGTTATGACACTTTAGTTCATATGGCAGCAGAACATTTAAATAAAAGTGACCTTTACACTACTTTTGAATATATTATTTGATTTTGCGTTTAATCAATGCCATTAATCGTGATTAATCAGGGAAATCGTGCGATTAATCGTGATTAAAAATTTTAATCGTTGCCCAGCCCTAGTTATTTTATTAATAATGTTCCGTTCGTTTTCAGAAAATGATGTAAATATATTGTAAGGTTAATATCAATATACATCGTATCGTGTATCGTATTGCGAGATTAGTGTATCGCTACAGCCGTAGCCAAGAAGTATTGATACAGTGTTTTCAAAAACAGTCGTCGGCCGTCGCATCCGACGGCAACTTTTCCATTTGCAACGCCTACTTTCCCTTGGGTAAATAAATTATGAAATAAATAAAGTTTTCGTAAAAGAGCCAAGTGTCCACAAAGGTTTTTGAGTTAATAAACTTGAAAGTTTCGTTGAGAATTTCGCCACACCATCGCTTGAATCTGCTTGCATACGTCGATCACACATTCAGCAGTTTCCAACGGAAACTGCTCTATTTAAGACAACATATTGTAGCGTCCGGCTGGACGCAATAGAAAGAATGGATGAAAAGGTGCTCAACAACAGTTGCTTTATTTCAACCAGAACAGGTTACTGTCGGCCGTAACCACGCCAGAAATAAAAGACAGCAGTACAGGAGAATAACACTGCGGCTCATCAGTTAGCCGCTCTCGGGCTCTCCCACAATAACACACGCTTCCGTCTCTCTTTGTTGCTAGTCCCGCCCCCTAACCTATTCTACCCAATAACCTGCCTGCCTCAGCTCGAGATGCATTCAATGAACTCATGTAATCCGAACAACAGAACATCTAAACAATAACAGAGCATCATAACATGAACATAATGTCAGGGTTGCTACAATATTCTGTATTCCAAGACGAGCAAAATGGCGGAAAATGACTGAAAACTAGCCTGTATGTGTTAAATAATTAACACAAATTAGGCACAGATTTCAGATAAATGTGTCATTTTTAACTGTACTTTTTCATTCCAAATTAAAGATGAATGTGTAAGAATGTTAGTAAATTAGAGACTAGCCAAACTTGAACTACATACACGTTGTTTAGCCTCTTGTAACTTCAAGGCCCATTCTAATGTATTGTAGAATCAGATTAACATCAAGGACGTTAATGTTATCATGAACCAAGCAAACATGGAGTTATAAAATAACCAGTTTATATTCATTTGATTTGTTATTAAATACATGTATCACACTTTGCTCTTTCAAACTTGCAATTACTTTCTTTACTCTTGTTTAACAAAAGACATGCAACGTTATGGCTAGGGTTATTTTAATTAAAAAAAGGTATCTGAACATCCCATTTTGCGTCTCAAAATGCTGGAAAATACGTCTCCAAGAGTCTAGAATTTCAAAAATTCCTGGGGAAATTTCCTTCGGGCCTTGCAACTCCTACTTCACTCAATGCAACTTCTACTTTCGAAAGTTGTGAAAACATTGTGATAAAACAAAGAAAGTCAAAATAACCATATGAGTCTAAATCCATGACAGGTTTATGATCTTTTGTGATGAAAATACTAGGGCCGGGCAACGATTAACATTTTTAATTGTGATTAATCGCATCATTTCCCTGATTAATCACGATTAATCGCATTGTATACGCAAAATCAAATAATGAATTCAAAATTCATATGGCAGCAGAACATTTAAATAAAAGTGACACTACTTTTGAATACATTATTTGATTTTGCGTTTAATCAATGCGATTAATCGTGATTAATCAGGGAAATCGTGCGATTAATCATGATTTAAAATTTTAATCGTTGCCCAGCCCTATTATTTTATTAATAATGTTCCGTTCGTTTTCGTAAGTCTAGAGAAAAAGGCTCTTAGTTTCGTTGTCTGGAGGTCACTGATTAAAGAGCGACAGTTAATCGATATTAGCTCCTCACCCTCATCAGCTGCTGCTCCCTCCCCTCCTTCTCGCCTCTTGACCTGCTCCTCCAGCCACATCATCCTGGGCGGCCTCCCCGGCTTCTCCGTCCTCCGTCCCTCGGCACCCCGTGGGGCCGGGCCCGGCCTCTGCTGCTCCCTCAGGGCCTGCTGCAGGGCCTGGTTCCTCGAGTCGTGGTCCGCCTTGTCGTCGGCGAGTCCCTTCTCCAGGTTCTTCTCGTTCATCTTCTCCACCCTCCTCTGGGCGGCGAGCAGGGCCCGTCTCTCGGCCTGCTGGTGCTTGTGGGACTGCAGGTGGTTCTGGTGGGCGTTGGCGCTGGAGAACCTCTTGCCGCAGACGGAGCAGCCCTCGGCGGCCGCCGCGTCGGCCAGCCGCTGGTCGGCGGCGGCCCTCTGCGACAGGACCCGCTCCTGGAAGTTTTCGGCGGTGACGGGCGGCATGTCGGCCACCTTTCGTTTTAGGTTGTAGCGGTGCCAGTCGGTTTTGTAGTGCGCTCGCTGGACCTCGCCGTCTGCAAAGGCCACCCGGCAGCTGATGCAAGTGTAGGACGCCATGGCAACCTGAAGATAAGGGCGAGGTGATGTTCATTATGCAGCACAAACATCACCTGTTAAAAACATCTTCAAATCTAATTATGTTGTTTTTCTGTTCTGACATGGAAGGACAAGTAGCAGACAACAGTACTTAAAAAAAGAAAAAACAGAAAAGTAGCACTTATTTCCTTATTATATTATTCTTGAAGAGTTGTAAATACTTCTTAGAAATAAGTTAAAAAAGGGTCAAATTAGAGGGAAGGAGGGTCAAAATATCTCACCTACAGAGCAGTAAAAGATGGAGCAGAAAATGTAATTAAACAAATACATGATGGGAAAAACCCAGAGTTTTCAGTTCAAATTTAAAGGAAGCTGTAGTTTGAGCAGATGTAATGTCAACAGGAGAGGAGCGAAATGTATTTTCTAGGCCTGGGCAAGTTAACGCATTATTAACGCGTTATTAATGCGGTATTAACACACTAACTTACGTTATTAACACGTTATGAATGCATTAATTTGCATTATTAACGCGTTAACTTGCGTTATTAATGTGTTATTAACGCATTAACTTGCGTTATTAACGCATGAACTTGCGTTAACGCGTTAACTTACGCTATTAACGCGTATTTTTATCACAAAAGATCATAAATCTGTCGTGGATTTAGACTAATTTGGTTATTTTGACTTTCTTTGTTTCATCAATACTTCTTGGCTACGGCTGTAGCGATACACTAATCTTGTGATACGATACGACATATATCGATATTCATCTTAAAATACGTTTACATCATTTTCTGAAAGATTTTAAGGGGACAAAGTAATTTCGGTGACATCTTGTGAGTGTTCCAGTGACTCTTGTTTTTACCTCCATATGCTACCGATCAAGTAGCTGACTGTCCTGATCACATTTCTCGTTGTTGGGTAACACAATAAAACCACATTTGTCCCAGCACTGAGTTTGATAACACGAACTTCCTGGACGTTGGACTCGTGTGAGGCGGTGGGAGGTTGTTAGCACTGCGCGGGGAGGGTGTTAGCACAGCGCGGGGAGGTTGTTAGCACAGCGTCAACTGGAGACGCTGTTAAATCACCTCACAGATGAAAAGTCAGCCTGACAACAACATTCAGACACCGTCACCCTAAACCTGGAGACAGAAACGACCCGACAGCCACTTCTGGACCGTGTCGGTACCGCTCTGACGTCCAAATTTCACTGTAAACAACCGCAACACGGAGCTAAAAAAAAACACACACACATTTACGTGATGACATCAGCGACAACAGCGTCAAGCGACAATCGGTGTCTCTCTGTCCTGCGTTTACTTACTCAGTCAGTGAGCTGGCGCATCCACAGAAAGAGTTTTAACGTTTTTTTTTTCTATGTGTGTGCGACGGATCTCCGTTAGCCGCACGTGTGCTAGGATAACTTCTTCTTCTACAGGGTTTTAGATGGGGCAGGAAAAAAAGGACAAAAACGAACTGGAGCACTACTGCCACCACCTGGTGTGGAGGAGTGAAGTACAACCAGAACTGACGTTTGATTTCCACTAATTTACAGAAACAAATAAATCAACCTCCTGATCAAATCAGCTTCTTAAGGATATTGATATATGTGTCAAACTAAAACTCGGTAATGATTAGTTATTTTAGTTTTGATTTATTTTTTTTTCACTTACAGATCATTGATATTTTCTTTTATCTGTAAACATGATCAGCTATTAAAACTGGGATATTTTTCTAATAAAAGTGGATTTTTGTGGATTTTTGCTGCTTCTTTTAACAACAATGTTTGAAGAGATTATTGATCTGAACAGTCTTCTATTCTCAGTCCTTGGCATTGTTGACAATATTTCCAACACGGATGATTCCACAATCAACTGATTAATAATATATCATGATTATATAAATATAACAAAAACTCCACCAAAGACTGAGGCTATGTTGACATTAGTCCATTTTATTTTCAAAAGAAACTGATCTGCATCTGACAGTGATTCACTTCCAGGCTGTAAAAGAACAGAATACATCCTGAAAAGAAAATGACCAAACAAGAGACATTGATCTTTAAGATGAGCAGAAACACAAAAACACTAAACACTCAGCTACAAACATGAACTACAATAAATCTATTTCAGTTTACAGAGATTCCAGTAAAGTAATTCTACAATTCTACATCAATACAAATGTTTAGAGGCCAACATTTAGAGCAGAGACACATTTAGATTTTCATTTGGATTAAAAGAATATGCAGCTAAAATGAATCTGTTCCATCAATGAACAGACATTTGAAAGAGAAGCATCTGAAAAAGAGGAAATAACAACAGAACAACAACTAATAGAACAACATTGTCCCACCAACAATCAGTGTTGGAGACATTGATCTCTGAGAAATGAACACTCAGCTACAAACTGGAACTACAATAAATCTATTTCAGTTTACACAACTCTGCTGAGGCTCCAGTAGAGGAACCGATCCCAACTCCAGCGTAGAGCGGCTGAGTGAATGTGGTCTGGACTCTGTGGAGGAGAGTCATGGTTTCAGAGACGCTGTAGATTCTACAAACATTCACTTGTGGAAGTCAGCAGAAAGAGACGAAGAGTATTTTGAGTGTCGTTAAAAGATCACTGGTTCAATCCCCAGCTGAGACACATGTTGAAGCTTCCATGAGTCTTTGGACCTCATCTGTCCTCTGATCTACTCATCAGTACATCATTGGAAAAACAAAGGAGTCCAGGATTAATAAAGTATTTACAAAAAATAAGAAGTGCTCAGAGTCTATATGTGCAAACACGGGCTGACACACTGATCCACTTCTCTGACACGTTCATGATCCACCACTCTGAACCGAATGTTCAGTCACGTCTTTTTATATTGTTAGTCACAAGGAAAACCACATCACACAGCTGCTGAGCATCTGAAACCCAACAAGTTGTGACATGTCTGTGAAACTGTGGCTGCTCAACGTTAACAGTGTTTTTGTGGTCGACACAGAAGAAAAACCACCATTGTTCTCAAAAAGTAGGAGACCACTCTATGCAGCAATACCACTTCTGATCACATGGGGGCAGCACATCACAAGAAGGTTCATGTCTCAGCCCTGATGTCAGTCACATAAAAACCACCTCTAGTGGGACAAAGTGGTATTACAAGACGTTCCAGCCCACCACCTCTCATTAGTACAATTTTGTTTGTGGCTCTTTTGTCCACACAGCAGATCTATACGCCCCCATGTGGTCAGAAGTGGTATTTCTACATTGAGTAATCTTTAAAATACTGTTGTCTTTTTAAAAAAAGTGTTTTTAGACACTGAAACGTGACTTTGGAGATTACACTTTAAGAGCTCCTGGAAGTCTGGACCCACATATTTAAGCTTTTGAAAGTGATTTGACACATAAAACACAGGAAAACTAATGAACAATCATCCATCCATCCATCCATTATCTATACCTGTTTTATCCTCGGAAGGCTCCTGGGGATGAACAATCATTTTAATTTTATTATCAATGACTAAAAATAGTAAGATTCAACTGCAGTACAAACCACATCCATCATATTAACTTTTATATCCAGCAGCAACAAAAGTTTTCATCAACATCCTTTACCTCAAAAACCTTTACATGAACTCTGCAGAAGTTTCTTTGTGAGTTAATGATTAGCTTTACTGATACGTTATCAGAACGCTGCTGACTGTCCAGTTGTCATGTACACGATCTTTGTTCACCTTTGAGCTGGATGTGGAACTAATTCAACCTGCTTTAATCATAAACTAGACTAACTCCCAGTGATGTCACCCCTCAGGTTTCTGCAGGATGCTTTTGAGGCCTCTTTTCCCTGTAGCCAGTCTGTAGCGGTCAGTCGAGGAAATTCAACTTAGTTCCACATCAGCTTTGACCAGGAATGTTGGTTCTTTAAGCAAACAGGTGGGGTGGTTGGTGGACGGTAGGACGGTGTCTTGGTGGTCAGCACTGTTGCCTCACAGCAAGAAGGTTCCTGGTTTGAACCTCAGTAGGGGTCTTTCTGTGTGGATTTTCCATGTTCTCCCTGTGCTTCTC
>JAGFBZ010000054.1:657088-713445 GCA_018398805.1 Hirundichthys speculiger
ATTGTGCCTCCTATCGTCCTATCTCGCTGCTCAACACAGATGCTAAAATCTTGGCTAAAGTCCTAACCCCTTAGACTAGATGAGGCCCTTCCTCACATAATATCCACTGATCAAACAGGTTTTATCAAAAACCGACATTCGTTCTTCAATATCTGACGCCTTCTCAATGTGCTATACACACCTTCTCACGACCAAATTCCAAAGTGTATTGTTTCTATAGACGCAGAGAAGGCGTTTGATCGCGTTGAGTGGAATTATTGGTTTTCAGTGTTGGATAAGTATGGCTTTGGCCCTATGTTTACAGGCTGGATCAAATTGCTCTATGCTGCCCCCACTGCAATGGTTCGGACGGATGACATAACTTCCCAACCTTTCAGGCTAGGCCGTGGAACGCGCCAAGGCTGTCCACTGAGCCCAATTCTTTTTGACATGGCTATAGAGCCGCTTGCAATCGCGCTCAGAGATAACACTGGTATTGTAGGCATCCGTAGGGGCAGCATAGAGCACAAAGTTTCTCTCTATGCCGACGATCTCTTGCTGTATGTCTCGGACCCGACAAAATCTCTACCGGAGGTGCTGTCTTTGTTTGGTATATTCGGACCCCTATCAGGCTACAAAATTAACTTACACAAAACAAAGCTATTCCCTGTAGGCGATGAGGCACTAGACACTGATTATAGCAACTTCCCATTCATGGTTGAAAGACGACAGTTCACATATTTAGGAATCGAGGTCACCCGTAAGTTTAAAAACCTGTTAAAAAAAAACTTTATACCTCTGCAAAATCAGGTTAGAACGTCTTTACAACATTGGTCACCCCTCGCACTAACTCTAGCAGGCCGTATTAACTCCATAAAAATGAACGTATTGCCAAAATTTACTTACCTATTTCAATATTTGCCTGTATTTGTTCCTAAATCCTTCTTTGTTTCATTAAATTCGACTATTTCCTCCTATATATGGCAGAACAAGAGACCCCGAATAAACAAAACAGTACTTCAGCGATCAAAGAAAGACGGAGGTATGGGACTCCCCAATATGCGTTTCTACTACTGGGCAGCAAATATCCGCTCTCTCGCCTTCTGGTACCGGTACAATCTGAGATCTGATGGCCCGGAATGGACCACCGTGGAGCTGAACTCAGTTAAAAATATGTCACTTTCTGCACTACTCGGTGCCCCACTCAACCATCCGATACCCCAACAAATTGAAAACCCAGTCATAGGTTCCACTCTTAGGGTGTGGACCCAATTCAGGAGAACATTTGGTCATACAGAAATTTCTATTCTCAGCCCTGTTGCCTCCAATCATTTTTTCACCCCATCTCAATATGACACTTCATTTTTAGACTGGCATAAAAAAGGCATCATTTCATTCTCAGACCTTTTCGAAGGCAACGGCTTCTCCTCTTTTGAGGAGCTTTCAAAGAAATTGAATCTGCCCAAAACTCAGTTTTTCCGTTTTCTGCAGGTCAGGAACTTCATGCGCATGTTCTTCCGGGTTTCCCCAACAGACCTAGTCCAAATCCAATTGATACTTTTATCTCACTTAATCCTATGTCGAAGGGCGCCCTCTCAACACTGTGCCATAACATCTCCATGTTGCAACATTTGTCATTGGATCGGACCAGGGCTGCATGGGAGCAAGACCTGGGGCCAGGGCCGTCGCAAGGGGGGGGCGGGGCCCGGGGCAGACTTGAGATGCGAGGCCCTTTTCAGGATAACCTATTGACCTATTGGTCAAGTATGAGGCCCGTCATAGGTACGTCACAGCGCGGGGCCCTGGGCGACCGCCCCCTTCGCCCCCCCCTTGCGACGACCCTGCCTGGGGCATTCAATTGCAGCTGTTCGCTGGGACTCGATCCTGGAATCGATCCACAAATCATCATTGTGAGCGAGACACTGCCTAATACAATTCAAAGTGGTCCATAGAGCTCATATGTCAAAGGTCAAACTAGCCAGCATATACTCAGACACTACCCCTACCTGTGACCTCTACCTCTTTTCCACATGTACTGGCTGTGTCCTCGGCTACAAGTTTTTTGGAATGAAGTTTTTCATACTCTTTCGAAAATTCTGAGGCACAGGCTGGATCCTGACCCTATGATCGCTCTGTTTGGTGCTTTTAGGGATGATGTTCCTCAAATGACTTCCTCTGAGCGCCGTGTGATCTCCTTCTCCTTGCTCCTGGCCAGGCGGGCCATTTTGCTTAAATGGAAGGGGACTGCATCACCCACACATATTCAGTGGCTCCGAGGTGTTATGCACTGTTTAACTCTGGAAAAGATAAGATGTTCAATTGGAGGCTCGGAGGACAACTTTTATCAGACCTGGCAATCCTTTTTCACCCATTTCCATGATTTTTACACAGCGTAGATTGTTACACAAGAGTGTGAATACTTTTGAACCCCTGACATTCATGAAGCTCAAGACTTGGATTTTGCTAAGCCCGCCAACTACCTCTCTTTTTCTTTTCTCTAATTATAGGTAAACCTATTATCTTGTTTTGATTTTTTATTTTCTTCTTTTGTGTGCCCTTTACTTCTTTAAAGTCTGTGGGGGGGGGGGGGGGTGGGGGGGGGGGTGAGTGGGTGGGCAGGTGGGGGTCAATGCTCTATCTCAAGTCTATTAGAGGGATAGTCTTTGTTTATCATTATTTTATTTATTTTCAATTTTTTTTTTTTTTACCTTCTGGAATTGCACTAGCCCAACCTCGGGGTTATTTTGGGGTGGGAATTCTGTTGTGATACTCATCTTTAATGTATCAGGGTTACTTGTATACTCATTGTGAAAAGATAAAAAAGATTTGAAACAAAGACTGAGCCTATGTTGACATTAGTCCATTTTATTTTCAAAAGAAACTAATCTGCATCTGACAGTGATTCACTTCCAGGCTGTAAAAGAACAGAATACATCCTGAAAAGAAAATGACCAAACAACGAGACATTGATCTTTAAGATGAGCAGAAACATAAAAACACTAAACAGTCAGCTACAAACTAGAACTACAATAAATCTATTTCAGTTTACAGAGATTCCAGTAAAGTAATTCTACAATTCTACATCAATACAAATGTTTAGAGGCCAACATTTAGAGCAGAGACACATTTAGATTTTCATTTGGATTAAAAAGAATATGCAGCTAAAATGAATCTGTTCCATCAATGAACAGACATTTGAAAGAGAAGCATCTGCAAAAGAGGAAATAACAACAGAACAACAACTAATAGAACAACATTGTCCCACCAACAATCAGTGTTGGAGACATTGATCTCTGAGAAATGATCACTCAGCTACAAACTGGAACTACAATAAATCTATTTCAGTTTACACAACTCTGCTGAGTCTCCATTAGAGGAACTAATCCCAACTCCAGCGTAGAGCGGCTGAGTGAATGTGGTCTGGACTCTGTGGAGGAGAGTCATGGTTTCAGAGACGCTGTAGAAGGACAGAACACCTGCTCTGTGATCCAGGTACACTCCTACTCTGGAGGGCTGAGGACCTGAGATGTAGGTACTGATGTAGTTGTACCTAAATTCATAACGGTTTGAGTCCCAAACTACACACCAAGATTGGTCATTTCTTCCAAATACACTTTCATTCCAACCCCCTGTTCTGCTGATATTCTTGTATGTGACTGCTACATCAAGTCTACCAGCTTTCATCTCCACCTCCCAGTAATGACGTCCAGTCAGACTCTGTTGACTCAACACCTGCCCACATATAGTGAATCTGTCTGGATGACGAGAATAAGACTGATGTTCTTTCATAAATGTCACCTTTCTGTTCCCCTCTGACAGTAACAGCCATGTGTGTGCTGTGTTTGGATCCAGAGTGATTTCACATGAATATTTCAATAATCCAGCTCTGTTCTTTGGCTCTGGTGGTGAATCTGACAGTAAAACATCCACATCAGTGATGATCAGTGAGATGTTTTTCCATGTCTCTCTCAGAAGGTCCTGTAGTTGACCTCTGACCTCTGACACAGCTGCTGTCACATCCTCAAAGTAGCTGAGAGGACAGATGTTGATGCTGGATGAGTGTGTAGACTCACTGAGTGGTGACAGTGAGAGGTAGTTGTGGAGAAACTGATTGTGATCCTGGGTGTTTGAGAGCTGCTGAAGCTCAGCATCTTTCCTCTTCAGCTCAGTGATCTCCTGCTGCAGCTTCTCCTCCAGCTCTTTGAGTCGACTCACTTCAGTTTCCTGCTGGGATCTGATCTGCTGCTTCACATCAGAGCTTCTTTTCTGGATGAGACGGATCAGCTCAGTGAAGATCTTCTCATTGTCCTCCACTGTTTTATCAGCAGAGTGATTGATGGCCTCCACCTCCTGTTGAAGCAGCTTCACATCTTTCTCTCTGTCCTGGATTCTCTGCTGGATTTCTTGTTGACTCACCTCCAGCTCTCTCTGCTTCTCAGTCCTTTCTGCTGCAGCTGAGACTGTGTCGTGACCTTTATGTTCATCCAGTAAGCAGAAACAGCAGACACACTTCTGATCAGTACGACAGAACATCTTCATCACCTCATCATGACGGGAGCAGATGTTGTCCTGCAGGTTCTTGGAGGGCTCCACCAGCTGGTGTTTCTTGAATGTAGGTGAATCATAATGAGGCTGAAGGTGTTTCTCACAGTAAGAGGCCTGACAGACTAAACAGGACTTGATAGCTTTCAGTTTTCTTCCAGTGCAGAAATCACAGCCAACCTCTTCAGGTCCAGCATAGCAGTGATCAGCAGGAGCAGCTTGGAGTCCAGTCTTCTTCAGCTGCTCCACTAAAACTGCTAACATGGTGTTTTTCACCAGGACAGGTCTCGGTGTGAATGTCTGCCTACACTGAGGACAGCTGGGGATTTTCTTCTCCTCCTCTCCATCCCAGAAGTCTTTAATACAGTTCATACAGTAGCTGTGTCCACAGGGAATAGTCACTGGATCCTTTAAAAGATCCAGACAGATCGAACAAGAGAAGGTTTCTCTGTGCAGTTGATCTCCTTTCTGCTCCATTTCTCCTCTCTGGTAACAGAGACTGAGAGAGTTTCACCTCCTTATAACTAAAACTAATCAGGGAGTTTCATCAGGCTCAGAGTCCAGGAAGAGGAGTGGCCTGAGAGACAAACTCTCTATTTAACCCTTTATGGAATGGAAATTGTTCCATCATTAAATGCAAAGATAACCTCCTCATCTTTAACCCTGAGTGAAACCATTTTCTGTCTCAGTGTTTTTTGTTTTAGACATGTTCCAGGGATAACTACTGTTCTTTTGATAGTTTTCATAATTCCTGGTCTTAATCAGTAGCAACAAATATAACAGTATTTCTACTCGTGTGTTTAGTGTTGTACAGCTCACAGCCATATCAAGTATCTGGTGCATCTGGTCAAATTTAGACTTTTACTGCTCTTGTAACATTTCAGACTTTCTGACACCACTAAGGTCACTTTAACATCACGAATGTAGAACACTTTGCATCCTTTCAGTCGACCCAGAATAACTCTGAGCTATGATCTAAACATCTATGGTGATTTTTGAAATATCAGCAGGAGACATATTTAAAAAGAAGAATATCACAGAGAACATCCTCATTTGAATATTGCACATTTTCTACATCAGTGACTGTTAAGTCTCTATCATTACTGCAGTTCTGCTGATGTTCAGGGATTTAAAGTCTCTGTTCAGTGCAGTAACAGCTCTGGTATCAAAACTGTGTTTCAGCCTGTTTGTCTTTGTTTTTACTTTCCTGGATTTCCCTCTAGGGAACTTTTTCCCAGAAACTGCAGATGTGATTCCCTCATCCAGTATACTCACAAACGGGATGCCTGAAAGATGAAGCTTTAAAGACTATTTTGATCCAAACGATGCAGTTTTAGATGAAATTTGAGACACTTTTCTCTGTGGAGGAAGTCATGCCTGAAAGACTTGGAAAAGGTCTCTGCATCAGATCATTTGACCTTTGTACAGTTTAACAACAACTACCCACGATGTGATCAAACTATAAAGTGTCTTATCAGCTGGAAAACTCCACCTGTTGACCTGCAGGAAGACTTTAAAACTTCACAGAGTCTTCAGCTCCAACTGCATCAGTAAAGAGACATTTAAATGTCTGTAAAATCAGGTTGTGGCAGTTTCTTCATAGGTTCCACTGATGCTGCATTCAGGGAACCCAGGAAATATGGAAGAGGAAAGTAAAATCAAACAATGAAACTAAATTTGAAGCTGTTTCACTGAAAACAGAGACTGACTGACAAATATTATCTGCTCTGAACATGAATTGGTGAGCTTTGATGTTTTACACTCATGTTGGATTCACGTTTTCTCCCTCAGATCTGAGTAAAATCCTTGAAGACTGAAGAAATCACTGAGATAAAACTAAGATGGTTGGAGGCCAGGGAGAGGAGGTTTTATCAGGCTCAGAGTCCAGAAGAGGAGTGGTTTTAGGGTTAACCCTTTACAGTACAGAAATCAGTTCATATTTGAATACAAAGATATAACAGTCGTCCATTCCTTTGATATTGTTGTGCAATAAGGTGTATAATGTGCTCGTTTTGTCATAAAAGGATTATTACCAACTGAGGGACAGCTGCTAATAACCAGAAGGGTATTAACAAAGTTAATAAAATGAAACAGGGCACCACCTGATAAATCAGGGAAAAAGGACTAAACAGCACAATCAGTCTCAAAATGGCTGTTGTTCTATGGGTGCCAGCCTGTGACCAGGTGTGGCGCTATAGAGCAACAGAGAAGGTGTGAGTCCGAGCACAGACCTCTTCAACCAGAAAATGTTACAAAACTGTGTAAAATAACCACAAACAACTTCTCTCATCAGAATTTATTAATAAAAGTATTAAAATGAACAAACACTTGAATCAAGACCCTGATATCTACTACTAAAGGATAACTAAACTAACATAATCAAACATTAAAAGGGGAAAAGAGTGTCCATATGTCTGCATGTAAACATGTAACTATAGGTATAAATGTGTGTGTGTGTGTGTGTGTGTGTGGTAACGTAAGAAGGATGTCCAAGATGGCAGACGCGTGTTCTCGACCCTCACCAAGATGGCTACCGACTCGCCCGAAAGGGCATCACAAGATGGTGGACAGGGCCACGCGGTACTCCTGCCCTGACCAAGATGGCAGATGAAGTCACGTGGTGGTCCCGCTCTATCATCAAGATGGCCGCTGACTGACATGACCGCACGCCAGCCGATGGCGGACGAGGATTGTTAGTGAGGAGATAGAAAGGAAAGGCTAAACGAGGTGATTTCTAACCACCGAGGTTGTGATCGTTCCTGAACTTCCACACAGGTCCGGGGAGGATGATTAATCTTGGTACGGCAGAACTGCTGTTGGGTTACGCCCCGCTGGTCCAGGAGCGGCTCTCCTCTTTCTCTCTCTTCATAGTTAATGTAGGGATGTGGCGTTAGGCAGCAACGGCAGGCAGGCTGTCTTCCTTCTGGTTCATCTGAGGCCGTTCACGCATCCGAGGCGCACGGGTGATTCCTACGCGCCGTTTCTTCCGTACGTCGTGGCTCACTCCGTGTGGTGCGTCACGTTCTGACAAGGCGTGTGATTGTCGTCGAACAACCAGAGGGATCTCCTGCAGACAGGTTGCCAGGGAGACACAGACCTTTGGCTATTTACCTTGCTGGAGCAGGCCAGAGAGATGTGCACCTTTCCTGGGTGTAGTGGACATCAGAGAGAGAGAGTGGGAGGAGGGAGCCGGTATTTAAACAGGTGGACGTGGTCCACCTTTGCCAGGAACCCCTTCTGGGAAGTGGGGCTCCTCAGCCAGTTAGAGATGGTGTGACACCACTATCACCTCGTTGTAAAACCATAAACATTGCAAAGCATGTTGGGAGTTGCAGTCATTCCAGTGGTCCTTTGTCTCAGAAAACCATGCGGTCTTCTGTAGCACATGGTGTGGCCCAACAGCTGATAACTAACCCTAACCCTCCTCTCCAGCTCAGCTTTTCCCAGTCTTGATACGATCATCTATTCTCTCTCGTTTCTTCCTGTGAGTCTAATTTCTAACGTTCTTCATCTTTCTTTTCTCACATTCTCCTTTGAAACGTAAAAAGCCATGGTCCGGCTCCTTTCTCCTCCCGCTGCTTCTGCCATCTTTGTTCTAGTTTGTGCTTAAAAATGTTCTTGATTTCTGTTGTGTTGATTGTAAGCACCAGATTAATGTTTGTGGATTTTTGCTGCTTCTTTTACCAACAATGTCTGAAGAGATTATTGATCTGAACAGTCTTCTACTCTCAGTCCATGGCATTGTTGACAATATTTCCAACACGGATGATTCCACAATCAACTGATTAATAATATATAATGATTATATATATATATATATAAAAAAAGAGGAAATAACAACAGAACAACAACTAATAGAACAACATTGTCCCACCAACAATCAGTGTTGGAGACATTGATCTCTGAGAAATGAACACTCAGCTACAAACTGGAACTACAATAAATCTATTTCAGTTTACACAACTCTGCTGAGGCTCCAGTAGAGGAACCGATCCCAACTCCAGCGTAGAGCGGCTGAGTGAATGTGGTCTGGACTCTGTGGAGGAGAGTCATGGTTTCAGAGACGCTGTAGATTCTACAAACATTCACTTGTGGAAGTCAGCAGAAAGAGACGAAGAGTATTTTGAGTGTCGTTAGAAGATCACTGGTTCAATCCCCAGCTGAGACACATGTTGAAGCTTCCATGAGTCTTTGGACCTCATCTGTCCTCTGATCTACTCATCAATACATCATTGGAAAAACAAAGGAGTCCAGAATTAATAAAGTATTTACAAAAAATAAGAAGTGCTCAGAGTTTATATGTGCAAACACGGGCTGACACACTGATCCACTTCTCTGACACGTTCATGATCCACCACTCTGAACCAAATGTTCAGTCACGTCTTTTTATATTGTTAGTCACAAGGAAAACCACATCACACAGCTGCTGAGCATCTGAAACCCAACAAGTTGTGACATGTCTGTGAAACTGTGGCTGCTCGATGTTAACAGTGTTTTTGTGGTCGACACAGAAGAAAAACCACCATGGTTCTCAAAAAGTAGGAGACCACTCTATGCAGCAATACCACTTCTGATCACATGGGGGCAGCACATCACAAGAAGGTTCATGTCTCAGCCCTGATGTCAGTCACATAAAAACCACCTCTAGTGGGACAAAGTGGTATTACAAGACGTTCCAGCCCACCACCTCTCATTAGCACAATTTTGTTTGTGGCTCTTTTGTCCACACAGCAGATCTATACGCCCCCATGTGGTCAGAAGTGGTATTTCTACATTGAGTATCTTTAAAATACTGTTGTCTTTTTAAAAAAAGTGTTTTTAGAGACTGAAACGTGACTTTGGAGATTACACTTTAAGAGCTCCTGGAAGTCTGGACCCACATATTTAAGCTTTTGAAAGTGATTTGACACATAAAACACAGGAAAACTAATGAACAATCACCCATCCATCCATCCATTATCTATACCCGTTTTATCCTCGGAAGGCTCCTGGGGATGAACAATCATTTTCATTTTATTATCAATGACTAAAAATAGTAAGATTCAACTGCAGTACAAACCACATCCATCATATTAACTTTTATATCCAGCAGCAACAAAAGTTTTCATCAACATCCTTCACCTCAAAAACCTTTACATGAACTCTGCAGAAGTTTCTTTGTGAGTTAATGATTAGCTTTACTGATACGTTATCAGAACACTGCAGACTGTCCAGTTGTCATGTACACGATCTTTGTTCACCTTTGAGCTGGATGTTGAACTAATTAAACCTGCTTTAATCATGAACTGGACTAACTCCCAGTGATGTCACCCCTCAGGTTTCTGCAGGATGCTTTTGAGGCCTCTTTTCCCTGTAGCCAGTCTGTAGCGGTCAGTCGAGGAAATTCAACTTAGTTCCACATCAGCTTTGACCAGGAATGTTGGTTCTTTAAGCAAACAGGTGGGGTGGTTGGTGGACGGTAGGACGGTGTCTTGGTGGTCAGCACTGTTGCCTCACAGCAAGAACGTTCCTGGTTTGAACCTCAGTAGGGGTCTTTCTGTGTGGATTTTCCATGTTCTCCCTGTGCTTCTCTGGGTTTCTTCCAGGTTCTCCAGCTTCCTCCTACAATCCACATACATGCCTGTCAGGCTAACTGGTGGTTCTAAATTGCCTGTAGGAGTGATTGTGAGTGTGCATGATTGTTCATCTACATGTGGCCCTGCGATGGACCGGAGACCTGTCCAGGTGGACCCCTGCCTTTAGCCCAAAGAGAGCTGGGATAGACTCCAGCAGATCCCCGTGACCCTACGGAGGATTAAACGGATTCAGATAGATAGACGGACGGATGGATGGATGGATGACCAGTGAAGTGAGACCTTGTCTGAATTTCCTGAGTGAATCTGAATCAAGTCCTGATCCAGCAACCAAAAAATTCTACACACAGAGAGCAGAACAAATAACCGTTAGGCTCTATTCAAATCACACAACATCTTTTTACTTCCAATTTCACTCTAAAAATCTTCCCTATTTATACCCAGATGCAGGAAATTCAGTATTCATTAATTAAATGAGTCTATAATTTTTAAAGTCCAGTGTCAGTATTTCTGCCATGACAATCACCTATCATGAACTCATATCTAAACAACAGCTAGCTCGGCTAGCGTCTATTTACTGTTAATATCCAAAGTTCACAATGATACAGCAGGTACTACGGTGGGTTTAAAACATTGAAACATATCAGTAACTCTGACTGGTTTTCTGAACAGACTTCAGTCAAAAGGAATTTTCTCATAACATGCTGATATCAACAGCTAATCTGGAGGCCTAGCTGCTAGCATGTAGCATGTGTCTTGGCAGAGGATCACAGAGGCTGAGACTCCGTCTGAGTCCCTCATCCTTCCTGGTTCACCACTGAACCTCCACGGGCAACTGGGCTGATATCTGATGATTCAAAGGTGCCTTTCACTCTGAGTAAGGTGTTTTTTAATAGGCAGAGATAAAAATGTACATTTTCCTCTTTGTTCCAGGTGAGTTTACTCTGACACAGTAACACGTCTTGATTCAGACACTTCTGTCATCATCTCACATGTCTCATCTTTCTTTTGAGACTAAGATTCTACATTCAGTCCTGGTAGTCCTGAAGATAAACTCCATT
Source organism: Hirundichthys speculiger (assembly GCA_018398805.1). Classification (NCBI taxonomy): domain Eukaryota; kingdom Metazoa; phylum Chordata; class Actinopteri; order Beloniformes; family Exocoetidae; genus Hirundichthys; species Hirundichthys speculiger. The sequence continues at coordinate 668,244 of JAGFBZ010000054.1, forward strand.
TACTTTGGGTCAGTCGTTTCAGACAGGAGGTAGAAATAAAAGGTGTGAAGATCTTAACTATTTATGGTGATTGACTGAATATTCTGAATATTCTGAAATAGCTGATAACCAACCCTAACCCTCCTCTCCAGCTCAGCGTTTCCCAGTCTTGATACAATCATCTATTCTCTCTCGTTTCTTCCTGTGCGTCTAACTTCTCACATTCTCCTTTGAATTGTAAAAAGCCATGGTCCTGCTCCTTTCTCCTCCCGCTGCTTCTCCATCTTTGTTCTAGTTTGTACTTAAAAATATTCTTGATTTCTGTTGTGTTGATTGTAAGCACCAAATTAATGTTTGTGGATTTTTGCTGCTTCTTTTACCAACAATGTCTGAAGAGATTATTGATCTGAACAGTCTTCTATTCTCAGTCCATAGCATTGTTGACAATATTTCCAACATGGATGATTCCACAATCAACTGATTAATAATATGTAACCCGGGTAAATAATAAATAAATCCATGGTATAAATGTATGTTTGATAAAAACATGTTAGTAATATAAAAAGTTAAAAAGGTACTTGATTTTATTTTATTTCATCGTTCATTTAAATACACAGGTGTATGAAGGTTTAAAGGAGCAAAAAGCGAAATCATTTCACCGCTAGGTTTGCTGTTGAGCACTGCCTGTAGACCAAAACAAAGTGTGCCATTAGCCACACCTCCCCCTGCCTCTGCTCGCCACCACCCCCCCCCTCCCTCCACACACTCCCCCACTACACCCCCGCTCGCTTCGAAGATCTACCTACCCGAGCAAAACATCACCATGCGAGTAAACAAGTAAGTCATTTATAACATTATAATGTTTATACTGGTTTGTCCGTAAATTAATCTTTATGTCACTAATTTAGTGAGTCACCATTAGCATCAAACGTTATCTATTCGCCGCTAATTGCGTTAGCAGACAGTTCAACGTGAGTAACAATATGACGGCAGTGAATAAGTTTCCTGCAAATACAATCTACCGGTAAATTAGCCGCTAATAGCTGAAAAGTAATTTTGTGGATATCCTAATAGTTGCTAAAACTGTCTAAATAAAATAAAAAAAGGCAACGGTTGTAGTAGTTTTGTCCATTTCTATTTATTTATGCCTATAACTTATTTATTTACCTTCCAACATTTGCTAAAACTAGCGTTACATTGAAAATATGACCAGACTAAGACGTAGGCTACGTGTGTTCTGCTAATATATGTGAATTCAGCCAAGTACTGCAAAGTTTGTTTTACTACTTTTGACCTACATTTGACCGCACGTTATGTTTTGATTTTGATCTAACTATTTAGAGCAGTGGCAGCAGCAGTGACTTGTCTCCTGAGGCTGGCTGTAGCGAGTGGCTAGTGGCTACCATCTCAGAAGAGAGGGAAAAAAGGGACGAGGTCGAAGTCGAGGTCGAGGTCGACGTGGAGCCCGCGCCAAGGCCGGGGCTGAATACTGGTCAGTCTACTGGTCAGCCCCGCACCCGCAGGCGAGCGAGGAGCTCCGTGGAGACATCCCATGAGGAGCAGCAGAGGATCGATGCCCTGCGTGCTGGCAGGACAGAGGAACAGAGGTATAATCAACTGTACCTATATCCACTACATTTGGGGGGGGGGGGGATCTAAAAAATATAAGCATATTATGGCTAATTATATCAATGTTTTTGTTCATCTTTTACAGAGGCAGCTTCCGCAGTTGTCCTGGATGAGTGGAGGGAGCTTGGCAGGGGACTCTTGAAAGACAGCCCGGACTCATTTTTGATGCCTGATGATGCATCAGGGTCATCCTGGTGCTCCTCCGTCTGCAGGGTTCCAGGAGTGCCATGGTGTGTCTGTGGGAATTGTAGGGAGATGCCCACAGACTTGAACGCAAGTGTTGTGGGTCAGCAGCCAGCCAATGTATCGCAGACTGCCATCTTTCTCCCTGTACTGCCTTGACGCTGGTATTCTTCGCATACACAGAACTACAGACAGGACATCACTGCGCTTGGCATTGCAAGGGAGCCTGGGGATGACAACCGCGAGTACGGTACGCTGCATATAGATCTTTTATCTATTGGCAGCATGGTGCAGTGGGGCAGGGAAACCGTTTTTAGTCATCCCTAGCGCTGTGTTATAGCAGATCAGGGACAAGTGGCCAGACCTCATGGACGGTATACAGGCTTTACTCCAGGGCACTAGAACTCTAAAATCTGTTTTAAAAGTTCTCAAAAATCTGCAACAGATGCAGGCATCATCAAAAGCAGTTCAGACCATGCAAACAGTTGAGCAGATCTTAGCCATTTTTAGTATTATTGTTTGTTTGTTATGTTTTTGTTCTTTATTTGTAAATAAATACATATTTTGAAGTCATGGTGTGCATCACTTTCATTCACAAATGTAGTATTCTGTTCTGTGGTTAACGCAGGGTTCATACATATGAATTTGAGGTTGTTCAATCATCTACCCCAGTGATAAGTCATATTAGCTCAATATTTCTGTTTCTATGGCAGGATACACATAGAAAATAAACAAAATTTAATTTGATAAAAGTTACACCCTATTTGGAAGTGTACTGTGCATACCAGCACAGCTGAAACATTGATTGGTTATTAATAATTACACTATCCATTCAGTAATGGAAGTACAGAAGAACAAATCAAACTTCATATTTGAGCTCCTGGCTGCTTTGGGTAATCTCCTCAGTAAACTGAATTTGAGTTGTGGAGAACAAGACTATTTGTAGTGTCATTTTCAGTACTCATTATTTCCTTTTTCTGTCTTCTCCTTGTTAACAACACTCAGGTTATAAATGATGTAGGGCTTCAAGCAAAGATTACCAAGTTTATATGAAGCAATATCATAAACATACTTATTTTCAAGAAAATATTACTCAGAACAACCATTTTACTTGTTTATTTTTTTTTATGTTCATTGACAAGTTATGAAGATGAAGAGTCTCCAGCGGTCGCAGCTCCTGTTATCACACAGCATCTGTAGTGAGACAACAACAAGCAAATTAGTCAGAAGTCGTAAGCACTTGCATTAAAAAAAAAAAAAAAAAAAAGGTTTCTGCTCTGACATTACAACATGAAGCCAACTCCAGAATTACTTACCATCACCTCTTCTGAGTTGTGTCTTTGCAAGTTCCGCAGTGGGTGGTGGGGGAATGGGTGGGAGTAGGCCAAGTCTTCTTGGGTCATCTGGGCGCTGGGTATTCTTACGGGCATCCCCTCACCTGAGGACAGTCTCTTTGCCACGATCTTGGCCTGCAGTTCTTTGATGTATGCATATGTCTTAGGAGTCTTTAGGGCATATACACTCCACCGCCGAGCATTTTTTTTGTAGAGCCTTTTAATCTGAAACACAGTATACAATTTTGGAAACTGTAAAGTTACTTACAACCACATAATGGCTGCATTTTCATAGTTATCATCCCCAACACTAAAGACAAAAATATTTATCAATATGTATATTTGTGACATGAATTGTAAATGTCGTGCGAAAATTAAACTCACATCTTCTTGCCATCTTTTTGACTGCAATTGGTGCTCTTGGAGGTGAATGAAAGTTGTAGTCCAAGGCAGCAGAAGAACTCTGGCTTTATACAACAGGCGGTGAGAAAGCGTAGCGCTTGCTGGCATACATGAGAATATGACCTGGAAAGCCTCTAGGTCAGCTGTCGATCTATATGGGACACACATTGTTAAAAATGTGTTCTTTTACTGTAGTTAGTTATGGTTTTTACACATGTATATAAATTTACCTGAAAGTTAATATTTGTGGACATCCTTTAGCCATCTCTTGTTCTGAATGATATGCAGTAGGGTCTTGTGTGCCACAGAGTTCTCCTGGATGGTTTCCTTTTGGGTGAAATCTTGCAGATGTTCATGATGGCAGGATCCAACAGCCCAGGTGTCAGTGCCACAGCAATGGTGTACAATTCCAATCCAAAGTGCCTTACAGAAAAAGCAGGACAAAGATCACCACATGTTTTGCTCGTTAACTTTCTTATTGTCCCCATATTTCAAAGTAAAATATAACCAGGGCTGCATCAGACCATAAGAATCAAATATGTAAACTCACAAAAAAATCTTCTGCCGTGTGTGCCTTCTTGCAGCACCACAGAAATGGTTAACAATGTCCTTTAACCAGGTGAGGGAAATGCCATTCCCTTTTCCAAGTGCAGCCTTGAAATTATGAGAATATTAGTACTGATGTTTTGGCACAAGAATTCATAGTCACTGCAAAAACTTACTTGTGCAATCTTTTTCGCCAGGTTCTTCGCGCCGTCCAACATGTCAAGCTGTGCCTTATACCATAGTCTTTGAACTTTCTTTTTGGGTCTGAGAGAGAAAAAGAAATACAGATATACACATAAGACACGTGGGTTTATACTGTAGAGAATACAGTACAACCGCTTATCAGATAGATTTACACTACCACTCATAAGGGCTCCCAATCTGACATGTGCATCTGTGCAGAATTCCACAAGTTTAACCTCAGCATGAAGTTTCTCCACTGTTGGATAAAGGCCTCCCTTTCCATGATGACTGAGGACCGTCCTGTCTCCCTCTTGTCCAAAGTTACAACACTGATTATTTCCTTTGTGGAGTCTGCCATGGTGGAGTAACTGCGTATGAGCACTGTGACGTTGAATGCAAAAAAGAGAAAGACAATCCTCTCTAAAAGATTTCGTTTTCAAATTTAATGAATTAAAAATATATTCAAAAAACTATAGATTCACATTCAGTGATCTGGTACCTGGTGAATATTCTTCCATCTCCTAAAAGAGAAAGAAAAACAAGTGGGAAATAAGAGCTACATGTATTATCATTAGTCTTATTTTAAAATTAACAGGTGACAACATTCTTGGAATCTGTAATGATAATGAATCCAAATACTCGTAACTTACCCAAACAAACAACGTCTGGCCCTTAGACGCTGAATGCCCTCTGACCTTTTCATCCCAAAACTCTGCAATTGTGTCAACACAGTAGGTGTCCTGAATCTTGAGAAGCTGGTGCCATTGAGCATTCCCATGTTCATGAAGCACAGAAGTGCAAACCTTTGAGTATTTACCACTCAAAAGGATGTTTGTTCCCAGCATTGAAGTCACCTGCCAACATTCCAAACTTGAAGGCTGGCTTGAAGTCCAAGTCCACACAACATGACCTTGTGGACAAACCTAACACAAGATAATACTAGCTTGATACACATAAGTGTCAGACTTTGAAAACCTGACAATGCTAACAGCAAAACAACCAAAACAGACAGACAATCCACCAATATATCAACATTATTAGGAATCGATTGTTCCCATTCAACAATGAATGCAGTGCCCTTTGTGTATACAACACTCAAAGGGGGGCTGGCTTTGGCACATCTGTCCTGAGGAAATTGTGTTGGACACGATCTCACTGGAAGGTCAACCATTTTAGCCAGCTGATGTAAACTCTTCTATATATGATAGATCACGGGAACAATAATCATCTTTCAAGCTCTGAGCTGTTCAGTTGAAGGCCGATGAGGATGTGCTGAGGTTCTCAGGGATCATTGGATGTCCATCTGTGGAATGACAGGTAGTTCATCTATTTGGGCCTTGATTCCATAGTGCTTCTAATCTGCAGGATCAGAAAAACATAGCATAATATAAAAGATGAGAGCATGTAAAACAAAACACAAACACCAGTGTGTGTAGAAAAGGTAACTGTGTAGTATCACTACCTNTGTACAATTCCCATCCAAAGCCTTACAGAAAAAGCGGACAAAGATCACACATGTTTTGCTCGTTTTTAAACTTTCTTATTGTCCCCATATTTCAAAGTAAAATATAAACCAGGGCTGCATCAGACCCATAAGAACAAATATGTAAACTCACAAAAAAATCTTCTGCCGTGTGTGCCTTCTTGCAGCACCACCAGAAATGGTTAACAATGTCCTTTAACCAGGTGAGGAGAATGCCATTCCCTTTTCCAAGTGCAGCCTTGAAATTATGAGAATATTAGTACTGATGTTTTTGGCACAAGAATCATAGTCACTGCAAAAACTTACTTGTGCAATCTTTTTCGCCAGGTTCTTCGCGCCGTGCCACATGTCAAGGCTGTGCCTTATACCATAGTCTTTGAACTTTCCTTTTTCTGGGTCTGAGAGAGAAAAAGAAATACAGCATATACACATAAGGACACGTGGGTTTATACTGTAGAGAATACAGTACAACCGCTTATCAGTATAGATTACACTACTCACTCATAAGGGCTCCAATCTGGACATGTGCATCTGTGCAGAATTCCACAAGTTTAACCTCAGCATGAAGTTTCTCCACTGTTTGGATAAAGGCCTCCCTTTCCATGATGACGAGGACCGTCCTGTCTCCCTCTTGTCCAAAGTTACAACACTGATTATTTCCTTTGTGGAGTCTGCCATGGTGGAGTAACTGCAGTATTGAGCCACTGTGACCTGTTGAATGCAAAAAAGAGAAAAGACAATCCTCTCTAAAAGCATTTCAGTTGTTCAAATTATAATGAATTAAAAAATATATTCACAAAAAAGACTATAGATTCACATTCACAGTGATATCTGGTACCTGGTGAATCATTCCTTCCATCTCCTAAAAGAGAAAGAACAAACAATTAGTGGGAAATAAGAGCTACATGTTATTATCATTAGTCTTATTTTAAAATCTAACAGGTGACAACATTCTTTGGAATCTGTAATTGATAATGAATCCAAATACTCGTAACTTACCCAAACAAACAACGTCCTGGCCCTGTAGACGCTGAATGCCCTCTGACCTTTTATCATCCCAAAACTCTGCAATTGTGTCAACACAGTAGGTGTCCTGAATCTTGAAGAAGCTGGTGGCATTGAGCATTCCCATGTTCATGAAGCGGAACAGAAGTGCAACCTTTGAGTAGTTGTTACCACTCAAAAGGATGTTTGTTCCCAGCATGAAGTCACCTGCCAACATTCCAAACTTGAAGGCTGGCTGTGAAGTCCAAGTCCACACAACATGACCTTGTGGACAAACCTAAACACAAGATAATACTAGCTTGATACACATAAGTGTCAGAAAGCTTTGAAAACCTGACAATGCTAACAGCAAAACAAAAACCAAAACAGACAGACATCCACCAATTATATCAAAATTATTAGGAATGCGATTGTTACCCATTCAACAATGAATGCAGTGCCCCTTTGTTGTATACAACACTCAAAGGGGGGCTGGCTTTGGCACATCTGTCCTGAGGAAATTGTGTGTGGACACGATCTCACTGGAAGGTCAACCATTTTAGCCAGCTGATGTAAACTCTTCTCATATATGATAGATGCACGGGAACCAATAACATCATCTTCAGTCAAGACTCTGAGCTGTTCAGTTGAAGGCCGATCATCTTCCTCAGAGGATGTGCTGAGGTTCTCAGGGAGATCATGGACTGTCTCATCTGTTGGAATGACAGGTAGTTCATCTATTTTGGGCCTTGATTCCATAGCTGCTTCTAATCTGCAGGATCAGAAAAACATAGCATAATATAAAAGATGAGATGCATGTAAAACAAAAACACAAACACCAGTGTTGTGTAGAAAAGGTAACTGTGTAGTATCACTACCTTATACGCAGGGGAGGCACATAATCCTCATCAGAACTGTCCTCTGTCTGGTCAGACAGTTCTCCTGGGCCATCTTCGGACGACACTTCAATTCTGTAATACATGGAGATTGTATTTGTCCAAAAATATATATATTTTTAAATTAGACGCTTACTGTAAATTACATACAAGCAAATGTTACTTACACACAGTTTTCCAGTGTGTTTGCGTGGTCCTCAAGGTCCATCTGTCCAACATCAAAACTGTAAAGACAAAAATAATGTGATGCAAGGATATAGTAACTGAAGTTACAGAGTTTACTTTGTGCAATACAGGATCTAATGAGCATAGTAAAATATAAATCCAGAATATTTTCTGATCTAGAAAGTGCAACCAGCAAACTCACCTGTCTTGTAACATTTCACGAACCTCTGATGCTTCCAGTGTAGTCTCACCCACATCAGAGCCAAGCTTTTCAATGCCTCCCACTTGAAATTGGCCTTCCCTATATACACACACATTAGATGACCAAGGACAAACATATCTTCAATAGTTACCTCGATTCTCAAGGAAAGAAAAAATAAGATGCTAACATGAAAACATTAGGTTCAGAGAGACACCATTCTCAAAAGCTCAGAAGCTTACCCAATGCTGGAGGCACAACTCCCAAGCGGGTTGTTTTAAGTGGCGTTGATGCCAATGGGCCCTTTTCATAGCTGAAAAAGGGGGAAAAATCATATCAGTAACAGTATTAAAAGCAACAGCAGCTCATCACGGGAAAATAGCTTCTTTTTACTTGTATTAAAAAAAAAAAAAATCACCCGTTACAGTCAGCCATAACCTTCTAACTTAGCAGCGAATGGTAAACGACGTGGTTTGCAGTATGAGGCCCGATGCTAATGTGTGAATGTGATGGCATTAGGGCAGCAGATATAAGGACAATGCAATATGTGCAACCACACTGATCAATATTGCAATGGCAATGTTTCCTTCTAAGCAATGACTTTTTAGCAACCCCCCAGCTGGATTGGAGGTTCAGTGATCAAGTTGTTAGAGCTGGTAGAAGCACTGCATAGCTGTGAGTTGCTCCAGTTGATTGGGCTAGAGCCATGGCCGGGTCCTGGCTAGTGCTAGCTCCGGGAGCTAATGCTAACGTTCCTACTCTTCTCCGTGAGTGAGACCGATGTTTCAGCCTGGTGTGACAGCCCGGGAGCACCCCAGGTTGTCCCCCAGGCTATATTTTACAATGCTAATTGAAATGTTAGCTGCCTGTCGGGCTACTCACCAAACACAACCGTAACGCTGAGGACCGAGCTGGTAATAACTCCAGCTCCGGACATTAACCCATGCTACATACTCATGCAATATAGCGGCAAGTGTGTAAAGTTACTGTAACACAGACAATAAAACAGACATTTGACTTTATGGTGTTACTTGCCTGTCAAGGAGAAGAAGAGCCAGCTCCGAGTCCGACTGTAGCCCCTTTAGCTCTCGTAGCTCCCTCCACCTCGGAAGTGCCAGGCCAATGTTAATTCTGGTTTTATCTCTTTCTTTATTGGACAATTTCTTTGCCAATGACCGTTTTTTTTTTTTTTTGTCTGCTCCTGCTCGTCTTCATTGGAAGGTTTTGTTCCGCTGTCTGCCATTTCAGTTCGAAAATGCTGCCGCCGTCACTACTCACTGGCTGTCGCGTTTTATAGAGAGGGAGGGGGGAGGAGGGGAGGAGGCGAAGTTTCACATGAACGCACATGAACGCGCGGCCGGACCGGCTTGTAAACTTGAGGCTGGAGATCAACACAGAGAGCGGGTGTGTGACGTCATCCTATACTCCAGATGAAATTACACCTCTCGTTCTCCATGTAGCGATTTTTTAATTCCTTCAGTCTTAAATAATGGATTTCCACTTATTGCTCCTTTAAAAACATATTTACAACAATTAAAAAAGGGAAATAAGTATTTTATTTACAATATGGTTTGTGATGTTTCCCTGTCCTATTGTCTGTGAAGGTAACGTGAGTTCTCAAGTGAAAATGTGAGGAGCGGGAGTTGAGAGAGCGCAGTTTTTGGGATGCCCAGAGGAAACAGTCGGGTTAGACAAGTGTATCGGGATATATGTATATTTTTAGACTTTGCACCGTGTTATGTTGATGAGAGAATCCACTGGAATACACGAATGTGATTTGTATTAAGGACAGTCGAGTTTCAACACGACGCTTGTGGACTGTGCTTGTTGAGTTTGGAGAGAAACTAGCTAAGGTGACTGTAAGCTGCGGTGGGCCGACTACCCTGTACCACGAGGCTTATGGTGAGTCGTTACCGGACAGGATAACGATAGACGGATCCCAGATAGCACTCTGAGTGCCCGCGCCACTCAGAGTACCTTTGGCAACGCGGGATAACGGGAGAGGAGACCTCCGGCCGTGGGTGTGGACCACGCACCTGCAACGTTTGGGAGTCGAGCTGTAACCGGGTGCGCCAAGCTGTTTTGGTGGAAGAGATGAGGATAATACGGGACTGGACCGGAAAAGACGGTGAGATTAACACATTTACACGAGGTACCTTGCTTTATTTTTTTTTTTGCTCACTGAGTGAAAGGACCTGGAGTTTTTGGTCACCACGTACACAAGCATCGTTTCCGGCCTGCTACGTAGGGTGTATTTAGATGCCGGCTTTAGGACTAGTTCTGAAGTACTGAATTAATTGATGATGATGTACTGTGAGAAGTGATCAGTGACTGACAGGTTGTGCAGATGCTGTACATTATTGTTGAGACTTGAAAAAACACAATTACTTGCACCTTATTTTGTTATTTTATTTAGTTTTTCTCTTTTTTCATTAAAAGGAGGGTTCTGTTCATACTTTACCTGGTCTCTGGTGATTGGTCAGAGTTTTTCTCTGATTTACCTTCTAGACTGGACCAAAAAGTTTTTTTTGCAAACATTTTTTCCAATGGAAATGTGAAAAGGTTTTCAGGCAATATTTAAAAAGTGTTGTTAGTCCCCATTGTTAATGCTTTAGTGTTGAGTATTGCATATAATTATACTGTCCTGTGACCCAAATAATTAGGAGTAGGTTTGGTTAAAACTTTTAGTACGAGAGTACACTGTAAAAAAGAACTCAGAGCCCATGCTAGTTATTCATGAGTAAACAAGGGCTACAATATATAATGATTATATAAATATAACAAAAACTCCACCAAAGACTGAGGCTATGTTGACATTAGTCCATTTTATTTTCAAAAGAAACTGATCTGCATCTGACAGTGATTCACTTCCAGGCTGTAAAAGAACAGAATACATCCTGAAAAGAAAATTACCAAACAACGAGACATTGATCTTTAAGACGAGCAGAAACATAAAAACACTAAACACTCAGCTACAAACTGGAACTACAATCAACCTATTTCAGTTTACACAACTCTGCTGAGGCTCCAGTAGAGGAACTAATCCAAACTCCAGCGTAGAGTGGCTGAGTGAATATGGTCTGGACTCTGTGGAGGAGAGTCATGGTTTCAGAGACGCTGTAGATTCTACATTCACTTGTGGAAGTCAGCAGAAAGAGACGAAGAGTATTTTGAGTGTCGTTAGAAGATCACTGGTTCAATCCCCAGCTGAGACACATGTTGAAGCTTCCATGAGTCTTTGGACCTCATCTGTCCTCTGATCTACTCATCAGTACATCATTGGAAAAACAAAGGAGTCCAGGATTTATAAAGTATTTACAAAAAATAAGAAGTGCTCAGAGTCTATATTCGCAAACACGGGCTGACACACTGATCCACTTCTCTGTGTTAGATCCCCCAGGTGTGGTTCAGTCTCTGACTAGCAGAGTCTGTCACCGGGACCAGCTCTCCGTCTCTTCAGGTAAGAAGTTGCGGTCTAGGAGGGGTTCCTCGCTAGATTTCCTCAACTTATTTAAGCTGGTGTCGAGGAGATACGCCTAGCTCTCACTGCCTACTTACAGACGTCTACCCCGCTTACCCCAATAACTGACCTAAGAGGAATAGCCGGGTGGCTCGAAGTCCAGCTATCGGTCACGTCTGTTAACGGCAGCTCTCCTCTTAAGATCTGGGCTCTTGTTACCGGCTAGGATGAATTTTGTGGCTTGGACAGCAAGCCTCAGGGATAGGTGAAAATATATGGCTAGAATAACCAATAAGAACCTGTGTGTTAGTGCAGAGGCATAACCAAGTCTTCAAAATTCTGGATACAGATGTAATGTCCACCACGACGTCTTATGATAATTTTATATTTATTAAAGCAGATTTAGCAAGGTTAAGCAGCAGCATTCATTGGTTATACAAATTGATTCTACTTGAAAAAGGGAAAAATTGAGCTGTAGCTTACGAATCAGTTCATCTGGTTGGTCCAAGGACAGGCTGGGAGACACGCATGTGGCCACTCTGCGTTTTCAAGGCCGCTGTGGCAGGGTGGAGAGAGAGAGCGCCTGGTCAGGCCCCCGGGGAACCCTGGTTGCCCCCCCCCCTCCTCCTTACTAGCGGTGAGCTAGGCTAACCAAAAAAGGCTCCAATTATTCCTTCAAGAATTGGGAAAAATTCGTCGATCCTGTTCCAAGCGTCTTTCTGTCTTCTTTTCTTGAAGAAATTCCTTCCAGTTAATCCTCCGGATGGGGGTCGCTCGTCCAGGTCCCAGCTAGTCCTTCTTCTTCTGAAGTCGCTCCAGGAATCCACGCAGAGTCCCTCTGCCTTCTCTCTTTATGCGCTCTCTCTCTCCTTGCTCGCCCTGCACCAGCCTTCATTTGATTGGTTACCCAAAATTACAGAGGTGTACATAATTATACATAACCCTCCTTGTTTGGCTTCTCCCTCATACATTATTCACACACAGTGTCACACAGCCATTTCATAGGTCAGAGATATGAGAAGAGGCGTTCACATAATTTACATATCATCACGACATCACAAGACTCTCACAAGGTTACATTGTTTGTCTGGGGCAAATACTCATTAAGCTAAAGCTAATCAGCTGAAGCTAACCCCTATTCAATGATTTATACCTCATGTCTGTCTTACAATGTCCTTAATTGAGCCATTGCTGGATTGATTAGTTTAACCACAGAATATGCGCCTCATTCACCATTTTTCTGCACAAAGCCCACAGTCACTGCTGGTTTCATAAGGTCAGCTTGCCCCGCTACTTTTTGCACCTGTGCCGATCCAATGCCAGCCACGGTTACTAGTGTGTATTGCAGAGGAAATTCACTGTTTACAAACAGCAGACTGCTTTTCTCCATTGTTGTGTCTTGGTGGCCCGGAGCTGGCAGAATTATTTTGAAACTCGGCTTTGTTGACATTCCAACGAGGAACATGCGCTCCGCTCTGTCTGTGTCCGTCTTGACCCAACAAAAATAAGTTTTTCTTTTTAACATACAAACTAACACAGATCTATTACAAAATTACTAATACATCTTGTTTCTGATCATTGACTAGAATCACACACACATTTCATACATTTCATTGATTAGGAATTGATTACAAATCACCTAAATTACCACCTTTCTGTTACTCCACTCCTGCCTTTGTTTTGACTAGCACTGGCTTGTTTACATCACATCACCACTGCTGCAGCAGAGTCTCTCCTCTCACACTGTGGGTGCTGACAACAAGCCACTTTAACATACAGAGTTAATATTGATTATTGATTAGAAGCTGAGTTCGATTCCAACGTCTTCTCAGGGTCACTTGACATCTGACACGTTCATGATCCACCACTCTGAACCGAATGTTCAATCACGTCTTTTTATATTGTTAGTCACAAGGAAAACCACATCACACAGCTGCTGAGCATCTGAAACCCAACATGTTGTGACATGTCTGTGAAACTGTGGCTGCTCAACGTTAACAGTGTTTTTGTGGTCGACACAGAAGAAAAACCACCATTGTTCTCAAAAAGTAGGAGACCACTCTATGCAGCAATACCACTTCTTATCACACGGGGGCAGCACATCACAAGAAGGTTCATGTCTCAGCCCTGATGTCAGTCACATAAAAACCACCTCTAGTGGGACAAAGTGGTATTACAAGACGTGCCAGCCCACCACCTCTCATTAGTACAATTTTATTTGTGGCTCTTTTGTCCACACAGCAAATCTATACGCCCCCATGTGGTCAGAAGTGGTATTTCTACATTGAGTAATCTTTAAAATACTGTTGTCTTTTTAAAAAAAGTGTTTTTAGACACTGAAACGCGACTCTGGAGATTACACTTTAAGAGCTCCTGGAAGTCTGGACATATTTAAGCTTTTGAAAGTGATTTAACACATAAAACACAGGAAAACTAATGAACAATCATCCATCCATCCATCCATTATCTATACCTGTTTCATCCTCGGAAGGCTCCTGGGGATGAACAATCATTTTAATTTTATTATCAATGACTAAAAATAGTAAGATTCAACTGCAGTACAAACCACATCCATCATATTAACTTTTATATCCAGCAGCAGCAAAAGTTTTCATCAACATCCTTCACCTCAAAAACATTTACATTAACTCTAAATGATGTGTGCAGAAGTTTCTTTACGAGTTAATGATTAGCTTTACTGATATGTTATCAGAACGCTGCAGACTGTCCAGTTGTCATGTACACGATCTTTTTTCACCTTTGAGCTGGATGTGGAACTAATTTAACCTGCTTTAATCATAAACTGGACTAACTCCCAGTGATGTCACCCTCAGGTTTCTGCAGGATGCTTTTGAGGCCTCTTTTCCTGTAGCCAGTCTGTAGCGGTCAGTCGAGGAAATTCAACTTAGTTCCACATTAGCTTTGCCCAGGAATGTTGGTTCTTTAAGCAAACAGGTGGGGTGGTTGGTGGACAGTAGGACGGTGTCTTGGTGGTCAGCAATGTTGCCTCACAGCAAGAAGGTTCCTGGTTTGAACCCCACTAGGGGCCTTTCTGTGTGAGTTTTCCATGTTCTCCCTGTGCTTCCCTGGGTTTCTTCCAGGTTCTCCAGCTTCCTCCCACAATCGCCAGACATGCCTGTCAGGCTAACTGGTGGTTCTAAATTGCCTGTAGGAGTGATTGTGAGTGTGCATGATTGTTCATCTACATGTGGCCCTGCGATGGACCGGAGACCTGTCCAGGTGGACCCCTGCCTTTAGCCCAAAGAGAGCTGGGATAGACTCCAGCAGATCCCCGTGACCCTACGGAGGATTAAACGGATTCAGATAGACGGACGGATGGATGGATGGATGGACGGACGGATAGATGGATGGATGGATGGACGGACAGATAGATGGATGGATGGATGGATGGATGGACGGATGGATGGATGGATGACCAGTGAAGTGAGACCTTGTCTGAATTTCCTGAGTGGATCTGAATCAAGTCCTGATCCAGCTACAAAAAAAAAAGTCTACACACAGAGAGCAGAACAAATAACCGTTAGGCTCTATTCAAATCACACAACATCTTTTTACTTCCACTTTTCACTCTAAAAATCTTCCCTATTTATACCCAGATGCAGGAAATTCAGTATTCATTAATTAAATGAGTCTATAATTTTTAAAGTCCAGTGTCAGTATTTTTGCCATGACAATCACCTATCATGAACTCATATTTTGACATAAATGCAATTGTTTATTTCAATAAAGGACTATTTACATCTTCAAACAGCTCTATTAACCTATATTTATCTTTTAAACCATTGATTACATCTCTTTTTCAGTCTTTTAACAGTAAATTAACAGTATTGAATTATTCTTTTTAACCAACATGAATATCTAAACAACAGCTAGCTCGGCTAGCGTCTATTTACTGTTAGTTTCCAAAGTTCACAATGATACGGCAGGTGCTACGGTGGGTTTAAAACATTGAAACATATCAGTAACTCTGACTGGTTTTCTGAACAGAATTCAGTTAAAAGGAATTTTCTCATAACATGCTGATATCAACAGCTAATCTGGAGGCCTAGCTGCTAGCATGTAGCATGTGTCTTGGCAGAGGATCACAGAGGCTGAGACTCTGTCTGAGTCCCTCATCCTTCCTTGTTCACCACTGAACCTCCACTGGCAACACAACAGAAAACAGGAGAGTGCTCGTAAGATGTGGATTCTGGAAATGCAGGGGATGGGAGATGCAGGAGATGTGATTGTTATTGTTTGATTTTCCTGTGATTTCTGGTAAATTGAGTGTGATGTTTTACCAGTAATCAACTTCTTAATCTAAGCTATTCTTCACTAAACTTTTCTTGTGGTTATTATTGATCGATTTACCTGTGATTTCTGTAGAATTGAGTGGGGGGTTTTGTTTAGTACTCAGATCATTAGTCAGTACTCAGACATTTTACCCAGTAATTGAATTTTCGATCAGTGACTAGAACACTGTGATTATTGTTATAATGGGTATGAAGCCAACAATGTTACTCCAAGTAGAGATAGAAGGATGGCCCTGTGTGCAACGGTGGCGTGGGTGACCAGACGTGATCCATCGAGCCCCTCGACAGGTGTTGCAGGGGGCATCACAGGATAGCAAGGATGTGCAGGCTCAGACAGCCACCATGGAAGATGGAGGATCGTGGATCGCTGGAGGGGCTTTATCACCATGCCCGTGCCCACGACAGGGGGTGAGAAGCTGAATGATTCCAAGGAGGGGGTGTCAAGTGACCCAGAGAAAACGTTGGAATCAACTCAGCTTCTAATCAATAATCAATGTTAACTCTGTATGTTAAAGTGGCTTGATGGCAGCACCCACAGTATGAGGAGAGACTCTGCTGCAGCAGTGGTGATGTGATGTAAACAAGCCAGTGCTAGTCAAAACAAAGGCAGGAGTGGAGTAACAGAAAGGTGGTAATTAATGTGATTTGGAATCAATCTATAATCAATGAAATGTGTGATTCTTGTCATTGATCAGGAAACAAGATGTATTAATGATGTTGGAATAGATCTATGTCAATTCTGTATGATTTATTTCTCGTGAGCCAAGACAGTACTGTGCTGCCAGGCGGCTGAGCTGAGCTGCCGAGGGTCACTGTGTGCCACGATGGAATGAAAACAACGGCTATGTTTATCAAACAGGAGCAGAGATGGATGAAAACTGAATAAGTTATTATATCGGTTTTTATAAGGTAAAAGTCCCAATGAAAATAATAATTAGCCCTGAGGATACTGCTAAAATAGAGGGGAAATAGATTGAACGAAGTATGAATCAGGGTTTGATAATTAGGCTACTTTTCGATTAAGAGAGAGGTGATTGGTTATCCCAAACAATTCTGCAGGCTCAGGACTACTAGAGACAACAGAAAACAGGAGAGAGTTCGTAAGTGTAAACATTAAAGTTACTTCGCCATACACAATACTGGGGCCAGGTGTCTGGGTCAAATGGCGATGAGGGTGGCAGCTCAGAGTGGCCTTGGTTAAGTGGCTGTGTGCTTTGTGCAGAAGTATGGTGAATGAGCCGCAGGCTGCAGACTGCAGATCGTTACCAAATTCTGTGATTAAATACGAACCAATTCATCAGTTAATGAAGCTTTGGAACATACATTGGTACATAGATCATTAGATAAGGGTTAGCATTAGCTGATAAGCTTTAGCTTAACGAGCTATATGGCCAAATAAACAGGTTAACCTTGGTGTCTGGGAGGAGCTGTGTGGTTGAAGTGTGTATGTCATGATGATTAGGTGAACGCCCCTGCTGATCTGTGAACCTATGAAATCATTGTGGGACATGGCCTGTGAATTATGCATGATGTAAAGGAGGGATTATATAAAATTATGCACGCCTCTGTATATGTATATAACCAATCAGAAGTGTCATGTGAGTTTGGGGGAAATTATGTACGCTTATGCAAATGTGAGAGAACCAATCAAGAGTTGTGGAAGACCAAAAATGGACATTTTGGGGCTGATGCAGGCTGGATGAGAGAAAAAGAGAGAGAGAGAGAATGGCATAAAAAGAGAAGACAGAGAGAATTCGTCGTTCTTCCGTGGGGCGTCTTCGAAGAAGCAGGACTAGCTGGACCAAGGGGAGTGAACCAACCATCGGAGGGAAATACCTGAAGAATTTATTCTTCAAGAACAGAGAAGACGCAAGAACGGATTGACCATTTTTTCCAACACTTGAAGAATATAATTGGAGTTTTTGGATTTACCCTAGCTCACTGCTAGCAAGGAGCAGGGGCGAACCAGAGTTCCCGGGTACCTGACCTTGCGCTCTCTCTCTCTCTCTGCAAGCGGCCTTGAACAGTGCAAAGTGGCCATTTGCGTACCAGCCTGTCCTTGAACCAACCAGATGGATCAATTTGTAAGCCACAGCTTTAATTTGCCTTTTTATGTAGAATTAGAATTTGTATAACCAATCAATGCTGCTGCTTAACCTTGCTAATCTGCTTTAATAAATATAAAAACTATCATAAGACGTCGTGGTGGACATACATCTGTATTCACAATTGTAATGACCTTGGTTATGCCTCTGCACTAGTAACATAGATTCTTATTGGTTATTCTAGTCATAATATTGTCAAATATCTTTGGGGCTTGCTGTCCAAGCCACTAAATTTATCCTAGCCGGTAACAAGAGCCCAGATCTTAAGAGGGGAGCTGCAGATTAACAGACGTGACCGATAGCTGGACTTTGAGCCAATTGGCTATTCCTCTTAGGTCAGTTATTGGGGGAAGCGGGATAGACGGCTGGAAGTTGTATGCAGTGAGAGCTAGGCGAATCCCCTCGACACCAGCTTAAATAAGTTGAGGAAATCTTAGCGAGGTGAACCCCCCTAGACCACAACTTCTTACCCGAAGAGATGGAGAGCTGGTCCCGGTGGCAGACTCTGCTAGTCAGAAACTGAACCAAAACTGGGGGATCTAACATTTGGCGCCCGAACAGGGACTTGAAGAAGTGAGCTTCAGGTCCAACCAATCTGGACCCCCAGATGAAATTGTGCTGCAGGAGGGAGCCTGCGTAGGCACAGAAGATCGACTCCCCGTGAGGACAGCGAGGGAAGCCGAGCCCGCAGTAATTGCAGGAAGCAAGCTGGATTAAGAGGAGCGAAGGTCAATGGAGAAGTTCAAGAGGAAATCCCAAGACTGCGTGGAATAGCCAACCAGTCTGGACCTCATCCCTAACCCCGAGAGGTACCTAGGGAGGCTTTGAGGAGCAGATGACTCGATCAGACAAAGACAGAGAAGAATCAGAAGAATGAGAAGAATGGCGACAGGACAGAAGAACCTTAGCCCAGAAGAGGATGACCCAGGGTTGGGACCGAGGACTGCAGAGACCAAGCCCCATGGGACGGCCTCGCCGTCTGGGAAGGCAGAAGAGCTGAAGAGACAAGCCCAGGAGGACCGAGATAGGTTAGCTCAGGGCTTAGGGCAGAGCGAGTTATTAGGTAGCAACCTAGACAAGGGATCTGAGGTACAGAGCTATGCCTCCGAGCCCGCGCCTAACCGGCTGAGGGACGTCAGGATGGTGGATATAGGAGGGGCGGAAGATCCGCAGGAGAAGACCCAAGATCTGCCAGAAAGGGCTCGGAGTCAGACAGAGGAAAAGGAACCATCTGACCCAAGCCTCAGTTCGGAGGAAGAGTTGGATGAACAGCAGACCACACCCACACCATTGATACGGAGTTGTGTAGAAGAGATGGACCTGGATTTTCGCCAGATGCAGCTTGGGGGTGAACCTAGCCGAGAGGATGAAGAGACCAGGAGACGACAGGCACTGGCAGCCATGATAGGGATGCGGGGGTTTAGAGGTGCAACGCCGGCCGGAGGAAGGACACCGGAGTCCCAGGGAAGGCCCGAAGAAGTTAGACCCGGAACCCCTGCACCGAGACAAGAGGAGTTTCTCTTCATGGGGGGAGACTCGCCGAGGGCCCCGCCTGCCGCGATGAGAAGTCGAGGAGCCGAAGGTAAGAGCGTGACAGCGAAGACTCCACCGGATGTGGAGATAGCGAAGGTAAGTCCTCAGCAGGAGTCACCGCCGCCATCGGGGAACCTACTTGAGACAGGCCCAGTGGAGGACTCGGAGGGAGAAGAAGAGGAAGAGTCAGATGTGGCCAGCCTGTGCTCCCTGGCTGAGAAGACGTGTGAGATCCCTAGGGAATTGAAGATGGCGAGACGCAAGGGAAAGAAGAAGCCGCTGGAGTTCGCCAACGTGAAGATGGGAACCCTAAGAAGCCCCCGAGACCTAAGTTGGGGAACCATGAAGACCAGAGGCGTCAGGAAGGCGTACACTCTTCATAACCGTATTGTGCTGGAGGACATGAGAGATGAAGAATCGTTCCTGACCCAGTGTGAGACCGACCTGACCAAAGGGGCCCAGGCCGGGCACCGGATGAAGAGGACGGCGCCTAGTGAACGGTTTGTGAAGGCTCTGAGGGTGGTGACGACAGGTCGAGGAGAGGAGGTGAAATTCGCAACCAGGCCAAGGACAGGACACACGGTGACCGCCCTGGATCAGGCCGTGAAGTCGTGGGATCTGGAAACCAAGTACTACGAGGAGAAGAGAAAAAAGGAGACCAGGCCTTCCGCCAAGGTGTCAGGGAAGATAGTCGTTAAATCAACCACGCAACATCAGGAGTCAAGACAGGACTATCAAGGCCGACCCCAACCCTCACATAGACCACCCACAGCTTATCAGCCCAGGCAGCCACCAACCCGGGAATCAAATGGAAAGCCTAGAAAAGGTGATTATCTGCCGGCCGAGGAGTACAGTAAGTTGACACCAGAGCAGAAGGAGGCCCTCCGGGTTGCCCGTAAGGCAGCGAGGGGGCCCCGGAAATGAGGGGTTTTAAGGCGCGGGTCACTCTGGGAGATGCCTACTGGAAGGGGGACGAAATCTACGCTGAGGTGGACGGAATCCCATATCTGGTGGACACTGGAGCTGAGGTGTCGGTCACCCGCAGGAGCCTTGAGACAGTAGGACACCCGAAGATCCAAGTTGTCACTGGAACCATCGAAGAGGTGCCAATTGAAGTGTGGAAAGGAATGCTGTGGGTACAAGACCCAGAAAATCTGAGTAAGAGAGTTGAAGGAGCTGGGGAAACCCAGAAAGAAAGGGGGCCCCGTGAAGATGGTAAGAGTGACCGAACAACTAGTTGATTGTCCGCCAAGACCAGAGCAGACAACGACCCTCCGAGATCAGGCTGGAGACCGGTGATCAGCGTTAAGGCCCTCAACCGACACTCAACCACCAATCACGCAAGCCTCATCAACCCACAGGGGTCTCTGGAGACTCTGCAGGTTAAGAAGTTCAAGTCTGAGAAGAAAGAAGAGTTTCGACAGCTGAGCCTGGACAGCCGTCGACCAAAGGCCTCTGGAAGGGCTGAAGAGGGCCATTCATGCAGCTGAAAGACTGGAACCCGGGAGTCTTATAGTGAGGTTGCTAGTGGGGGTGAAGTTGCTAGTAGAGGTGAGGTTGTTAGTGGAGGTGAGTGGTGAGGATGATGACGCCGTGCTGAAGGTGTGAAACGAAGGAGGGGGTATGGTGACTCTGTATTGGTGAGATAATTTGAAGTGAGACAGAAGATAAAGCCATCTGTGAGGCAAATGGGTTCGAAGGAGCTAAAAGTAGAACAGTAGCTCACCAGGATTTAGGTGAGGAAAGAAAAATATATAGCGGAGTTATGGCTGAACATGGAATTGGATGTGCTGCGGCAAAGGGCACATGCCGAAGAAGGAACACAACGAGGAAGTGGACCACTACGTACAAGAGAGAAGAGTCGTCTTTGTCGGGATGGAGAAGTGGGACAGGACACCAAGAGGCCGGGTGGTCCCAACAGAAGCCATGAGGGAGGTGGTACTGGCCGTGCAGGAAGCACTGGATCAGGTAGGCACGCTCCCCACACGGAGGGAATTGGAGAGGCTACAGCTCTGGATCGCCTGAAGCCAGATACGCCATGTTCTGCGAAACTGCGTCGTGTGAGGGCAATACAATGCGGAGAGAAGAGGAATGGATTGAAGGCCAGACCATCAGAAGTACCGTGTCCTGGAGATAACAGGGAAGAAAAGAGGGAAATACCTGTTGGTACTGTTGCGCTCTATGTTATGTTATGTGGTAGGGAAAGCCATGGAGAAGAAAACCAACATAGTTCAGCAAATACTAGTCAGTAATAGGATGTTACTGAAGAGGAGAGGGATCCAGGAAGTGGAGCAACTGCCGATTTCAAGCTAGAAGGAACCAGGAACCGAAGATGGCTAGTGGCAGAGGACCCCCGCCATCCAATGTCAGACTAGCCACTGATGAAGGGATGGTGATAAGAAGTACGACCTAGGCTCTCTGAGACGAGAGAGGGCTGAAGAAACTGCATTATAAGAACTACGACCTCGGCTCTCTGAGACGAGAGAGGGCTGAAGAAACTGCGTTATAAGAAGTACAACCTCGGCTCTCTGAGACGAGAGAGGGCTGAAGAAACTGCGTTATAAGAGGAACGACCTCGGCTCTCTGAGACGAGAGAGGGCTGAAGAAACTGCATTGTGCGAAGAAAGGAATCTTATCGAAGGAGAAAGAAGACCTTGGACTGGAGTGAAGGTAACGACGGCTGCGTGGTGTGAGGAGACCATCCCTCTGCTAAGAGTCCAACGGGCAGGACCGCATAGCAGAAGATCAGGAAGAATCCAGACCAAGACCGAAGCTGATGAACCGTTGCTCGAGGAGAAAGGAGAAGAGAGCAACAGCAACTACATGGTAAACGACCTTGGACCGGAAAAAGGACTACGTGTATATGCCAAGTGATGAAGAGCGACTCTGACGAGCTGGTAGCAGGCGGTAGAGAAAGGAAGAAAAGTATGGGAAGTAGCCCTATATGCAATAGCTGTGTGGGCACATCACAGTTAAGGAGGAGGACCTCCAGGAGGGAAAGTGGACCTCAGAAGACCTGCTGGTGGATGAAGAAACGGGACTGATAGTGAAGGTGTTGAAGTTGGACAAGAGAGAAATGAAGATCGTCCTGTGAATGGTCTGGCTCAGAGGGCGCTCTGGAACTGTGGTTCCTAAGAACTTGAGCCAATTTTAATCTGTTTTGCTTTGCTTGCTTGCTTACCTGCTCTACCCAACTCTGTACAGGAGGAATCACTGCTGAATGCTGTGTCATCTGCACCTCCCATGCCTGCCGGATTCCCCGACTCTTTGACGCTCCCCACCTTGTGGGGAGGGACGAAGGTCGAAGGGGAAGGGGGGTATCGCAGACTGTGAAGATGCAAGACAAGATGTGGATTCTGGAAATGCAGGGGATGGGAGATGCAGGAGATGTGATTGTTATTGTTTGATTTTCCTGTGATTTCTGGTAAATTGAGTGTGATGTTTTACCAGTAATCAAATTCTTAATCTAAGCTATTCTTCACTAAACTTTTCTTGTGGTTATTATTGATCGATTTACCTGTGATTTCTGTAGAATTGAGTGGGGGGTTTTGTTTAGTACTCAGATCATTAGTCAGTACTCAGACATTTTACCCAGTAATTGAATTTTCGATCAGTGACTAGAACACTGTGATTATTGTTATAATGGGTATGAAGCCAACAATGTTACTCCAAGTAGAGATAGAAGGATGGCCCTGTGTGCAACGGTGGCGTGGGTGACCAGACGTGATCCATCGAGCCCCTCGACAGGTGTTGCAGGGGGCATCACAGGATAGCAAGGATGTGCAGGCTCAGACAGCCACCATGGAAGATGGAGGATCGTGGATCGCTGGAGGGGCTTTATCACCATGCCCGTGCCCACGACAGGGGGTGAGAAGCTGAATGATTCCAAGGAGGGGGTGTCAAGTGACCCAGAGAAAACGTTGGAATCAACTCAGCTTCTAATCAATAATCAATGTTAACTCTG
Organism: Hirundichthys speculiger; assembly: GCA_018398805.1. Lineage (NCBI taxonomy): Eukaryota > Metazoa > Chordata > Actinopteri > Beloniformes > Exocoetidae > Hirundichthys > Hirundichthys speculiger. The sequence continues at coordinate 691,602 of JAGFBZ010000054.1, forward strand.
TATGTTAAAAGTGGCTTGATGGCAGCACCCACAGTATGAGGAGAGACTCTGCTGCAGCAGTGGTGATGTGATGTAAACAAGCCAGTGCTAGTCAAAACAAAGGCAGGAGTGGAGTAACAGAAAGGTGGTAATTAATGTGATTTGGAATCAATCTATAATCAATGAAATGTGTGATTCTTGTCATTGATCAGGAAACAAGATGTATTAATGATGTTGGAATAGATCTATGTCAATTCTGTATGATTTATTTCTCGTGAGCCAAGACAGTACTGTGCTGCCAGCGGCTGAGCTGAGCTGCCGAGGGTCACTGTGTGCCACGATGGAATGAAAACAACGGCTATGTTTATCAAACAGGAGCAGAGATGGATGAAAACTGAATAAGTTATTATATCGGTTTTTATAAGGTAAAAGTCCCAATGAAAATAAAAATTAGCCCTGAGGATACTGCTAAAATAGAGGGGAAATAGATTGAACGAAGTGTGAATCAGGGTTTGATAATTAGGCTACTTTTCGATTAAGAGAGAGGTGACTGGTTATCCCAAACAATTCTGCAGGCTCAGGACTACTAGAGACAACAGAAAACAGGAGAGAGTTCGTAAGTGTAAACATTAAAGTTACTTCGCCATACACAATACTGGGGCCAGGTGTCTGGGTCAAATGGCGATGAGGGTGGCAGCTCAGAGTGGCCTTGGTTAAGTGGCTGTGTGCTTTGTGCAGAAGTATGGTGAATGAGGCGCAGGCTGCAGACTGCAGATCATTACCAAATTCTGTGATTAAATACGAACCAATTCATCAGTTAATGAAGCTTTGGAACATACATTGGTACATAGATCATTAGATAAGGGTTAGCATTAGCTGATAAGCTTTAGCTTAACGAGCTATATGGCCAAATAAACAGGTTAACCTTGGTGTCTGGGAGGAGCTGCGTGGTTGAAGTGTGTATGTCATGATGATTAGGTGAACGCCCCTGCTGATCTGTGAACCTATGAAATCATTGTGGGACATGGCCTGTGAATTATGCATGATGTAAAGGAGGGATTATATAAAATTATGCACGCCTCTGTATATGTATATAACCAATCAGAAGTGTCATGTGAGTTCGGAGGAAATTATGTACGCCTATGCAAATGTGAGAGAACCAATCAAGAGTTGTGAAAGACCAAAAAGGGACATTTTGGGGCTGATGCAGGCTGGATGAGAGAAAAAGAGAGAGAGAGAGAATGGCATAAAAAGAGAAGACAGAGAGAATTCGTCGTTCTTCGAATTCAATTCAATTCAATTTTATTTGTTCAGGGACAATGCACATTAATGAACATTTCTGTAAATGAGCCAGTTTATAGCTGATTAGCTAATTTTCAACTGTAGTCCCTGGGCAAGATATTAATTGCCTAGAATAAAAACATACAAATACATATAACATAGTAAAACAATTACCAAAATAAAAAAATACATAGTTTCAAATTTACATTTCCAAACACACATTTCAGAGCATCTACTTAGTGCACACACTTCTGGTTTTTCTTTAACCAGTCTTTAAGCTTTCCTTTAAAAGCAGAGAAGGTCGAACATTCCCTTATTGTGGAGGGAAGATTGTTCCAAATGTCCCCCCCCAGGACAGACAACACATTTCTGCCAAATGTGGTGCGTCTATGGGGGATCTCAGTATCTCCTCTGTGGCAGGCCCTGGTGTTCATGCCCCTAACAGTCCTGTTTTTATAAATTCTTTCAGAGGTGGAGGCGCAAGACCGTGAAGAGTTTTGTACATGGCACAGGCAAATTTGAAAACCATGAAGCTGTCAAAACTTAGAAAATTGTACTTTTTGAGGATAAAGCAGATGTGATACGAGTAAGGTTTTTTGTCTAGTGTCTTTAAAGTTTTTTTATAAAGAGATTTTATTGGTTTAAGCACTGTTGAACATGCCAATGCCCAGCTAGTGCAACAGTAGTCAATGTGTGAGAAAATCATGCAGTGTAAAAACATCAGAGCTGCAGTATTAGTTAATGAGTTTCGTATTTGTCGGAAGTTTGCCAGATTGTATTTAACCGAGTTGGACACCTTTTTAATGTGTTTCCTGAAAGAAAGTGTCGAGTCCAAAATGACTCCGAGATATCTAAACTCGTGTACCAACGAGAGCTCCTCTCCTCCCAAAAACACACCAGATCGGGTGATTTTTGGTGGCTGTTTTGCAAAATACATACAGACACTTTTTTTGACATTTAATGACAGACATGATTTGGTGAGCCAGTCTTGAACTTTACCGATTGCTGATGTGAGACTCTGAGCTGCCTCTGTTGTGTTTTTTGCAGCAGTAAAAATAACCGCGTCATCCGCGTAGAGCTGGGCATGGACACCTTCACAGACATCAAAAAAATCGTTAATATACATGGTAAACAATAAAGGACCAAGTACTGACCCTTGAGGGACCCCTACTGGGCAGATCAGGCAAGGGGATCTGACACCGTCAACCACCACACACTGCTTTCTATCTGCAAGGTAGGATCCAAACCAATCAAGGGCCTGTGCAGAGAAATTAAATTTGGATAGCTTGGTCAGCAGTATCTGGTGATCCACGGTATCAAATGCCCTTTTGAGGTCCAGGAAAACAGCTCCCACACAGCTGTTCTTATCTAAAAGGCACTTGGTTCTTTCCATAAACATAGTCATAGCAGAATCTGTGGAATGGTGAGCCCGGAATCCAAACTGCATCTGGTGTAATGTTTGCGGGACCCTTATTAAGATGTTCTATTAACTTTGTGGCTACCCATTTTTCTATTATTTTAGATAAGACCGGAAGAATACTGATTGGTCTATAATTGTTTAATTCAGATTTACTTCCCGATTTAAAGATCGGAGTTACCAGGCTCATCTTCCAGTCGGTCGGGACAACAGAGTGCCTAATAGATAGATTTAACAACCGTGTGATGGGACAAACCAAAGACTCCTTGTGATTTATTAAAAATTTTGTATCAAGTCCATGGACACATCCTTAGTGTTGGATTTGTTAAACGCGCTGATGATTTTCATTACCTCTTTTTCAGAGATTTCACTTATATTAAAGACGCGGTGTTCGCTATTGACCGGATGGGAAACACAGCCGGGTGTGCTAAACAGACTCGATATTTCTTGAATAGAGTTTATAAAAAAAGAATTAAATTCTGTAGCCAAGATGACTGGATCGTTCACTAATTGGTTTTTTATGTTTATCTCCATACCTTTACTGTTTGGTTTGGTCTGTCGACCGGAAACTTTATTGATCTCTTTCCAAATCTTTTTTGAATTTCCTTTAGCAGACTCAATTATGTTCAGAAAAAGTTTGCTTTTTGCTTTTCGTAAGGCTGATGTTACTTTATTTCGTGCTGAGGTGAAATTTTGGCGGTCAATAATTAGACCAGATTTCAATGATTTTTTGAGCATTTGGTCTCTGCTTTTTATTAACGTGCTACATTCTTTGGTGAACCAGGGAAGGGAGATGGATTTTCTGGTCTTGGAGTTCCCTTTTCTAGAGAAGGACAGCATAACCTCCTTAATTTTATAGGAAACAGATTTAGCGCTTTGGTTTACATCATCATATGAAATTTCTTTTTTTTTTTTCATCTTTTTTTTTTTTTTTTTTTTTTTTTTTTTTTTTTTTTTTCTAGAATGCGCCGCTAGGTGGCTGCAAATTGTAGTTGCTCTCCCTTAGTTTTAATAATTTTTTCGATTTTCTCTTTTTTTTTCTTTTTGAAATACAGCCGTCATTTTTATCATTTTTTTGAAGAGGTTTTTAGGTCGGTTCGGAGGCTGTGCGGCACGAGTTTTCTGTATACTTTTGTCTCTTTTTGGCTGTCTCCGATACTTATTATGATGTGTCTCCATGGCAACGCTGGACTTGTTTACAGTCGTGATCAACTGCTAAAACTCTCTAAAATGAGGATTGGCAGTGAAATAACACGACAAATCCCGATGGAGTTGAGAAGAAAGAGAAGAGGATGCAGGGCAGGAGTGAAGCAGAGAGAAAAGCGGTGGAGATTTAAACCGTTTCTTCCAACTGTTGTGATGGGTAACGTCAGATCGCTAGCTAACAAAACGGACGAGCTTGAGATGCTAACCAGGTCCCAGAGAGAATACAGAGAATGTAGTCTCATGTGTTTCACCGAGACGTGGCTGCATGAACACATCCCGGACTGTAACGTGTCTGTTCGCAGCTTTAAGACGGTCCGAGCAGACCGCAGTAAGCAACTCAGCGGGAAGCTGAGGGGAGGTGGGATTGCAGTGCTGGTTAACCAGCGTTGGTGTCATCCTGGACATGTCACCGTCAAGGAGAAGATCTGCACGAGGGACCTTGAACTGTTAGCTGTGAGTTTCCGTCCTTATTATTTACCCAGAGAGTTTACCTGTGTTATTCTGGTAGCGGTTTATATTCTACCTGGTGTCGCTCCAGACGCAGCCTGTGATGTCATCAGCTCCGTTATTGCAAGGCTGCAAACACAGTATCCAAACTCAGTTATGGCGATCTCTGGAGACTTCAACAATGTCTCCCTCTCTACAGCTTTACCATCATTCCAACAGTTTGTCAGCTGCTCCACCAGAGAAAATAAGATGTTGGACTTATTTTTATGCAAATATTAAAAATGCATACAGCTGCTCTGCCCTGCCACCTTTAGGAAGATCTGACCATAATCTGGTTCTTCTCACCTCCAACTACAAGCCCATCGTTCAGCAGCAACCAGTGATCATAAAAACTATTAAAACCTGGTCTAATGAAGCTGAAGATGCTCTGAAAGGTTGCTTTGAGGCTACGGACTGGAATGTCCTCTGTGAACCTCATGGAGACAACATCAACGCCATGACTGAGTGTGTGACAGATTACATAAACTTCTGTGTGGACAGCATCGTTCCAACAAGAACTGTGAGGTGCTTCCCCAATAACAAACCCTGGATCACCAGAGACCTGAAAAAGCTGTTGAACATCAAAAAGGAAGCCTTCAGGGATGGAGACAGGGAGTTATTGAAGACAACACAAAAACTAATTAAAGAACAAACCAGGAAGTGCAAGGAGGAGTACAGGAAGAAGCTAGAAAGGCAGCTCCAGCAGAACAACGTGAGGGATGTGTGGTCCGGAATGAAGAAGATCACCGGCTTCAAGGCAAAGGGGGACCAGACTGATGGAGGTCTGGACAGAGCTAATGAACTGAACAGGTTCTTCAATAGGTTCAGTTCCCCCCCTGCCTCCAGCCCAACAGACCACACCCCCTCCATGAGCCCACAGCTTTCCTGTCACACCTCCACTCTGTCACCCTGCAGCTCAGTCATGGACCAGAAACCAGCATCATCTTTCTCCACCTCGGAGACTTCCTCTGCCTCCCCCTCCACTCTGTCTGTCTCCTGCAATCAGGTCAAAAAAGAACTGGAGAAACTGAACCAGAACAAGGCTGCAGGTCCAGACGGTGTCTGTCCCAGAGTTCTCAAGACCTGCTCATTGCAACTATGTCCGATTCTCCAGCACCTCTTCAACACCAGTTTGAGACAGCGAACAGTTCCTGTGCTGTGGAAAACATCCTTCCTTGTTCCAGTGCCTAAAAAATCACAACCAGCTGAACCTAACGACTACAGACCAGTTGCCCTGACATCTCACATCATGAAAGTCCTGGAGAGACTCTTACTGGTCCACCTCAACAAGCAGGTCAGCAGCTTTCAGGACCCATTACAGTTTGCATATCGTAATGGGCTTGGAGTTGAAGACGCCATCATCTACCTGCTTCACAGAGCCCACTCTCATCTGGACCAATCAGGCAGCACTTTGAGGGTCATGTTCTTTGATTTCTCAAGTGCTTTTAATACAATTCAGCCTGCGTTGTTATGTGAGAAGCTCCATAAGTTCCAGGTGGATTCCTCCACAACCTCCTGGATTTATGACTACCTCACAAACAGACCACAGTTTGTGAGACTGAAAGGTTGTGTGTCTGAGATGGAGGTCAGCAGCATTGGAGCACCACAAGGAACTGTTCTCTCACCATTTCTCTTCACGCTCTACACCTCTGACTTCCAGTACAACTCTGAGTCCTGTCATCTGCAGAAATACTCTGATGACTCTGCAGTTGTTGGGTGTATCAGCAACGGACAAGAAGCAGAGTACAAAGAACTGATCTGCCAGTTTGTGAAATGGTGTAGTAACAATCATCTCGTATTAAATACCAGCAAAACTAAGGAGATGATTGTCGACTTCAGGAGGAGCAAGAATCAACACAGCAGTGTTTCCATCCTGGGAGAGGAGGTGGAGGTGGTGGAGGAATACAAGTATCTTGGAGTTCAGCTTGACAACAGACTAGAGTGGAAATGCAACACAGAATACATCTACAAGAAAGGTCAGAGCAGACTCTACTTTTTAAGAAAGCTGAGATCTTTTAATGTCTGCACCAAGATGTTGCACATGTTCTATAGGTCTGTTGTTGAAAGTGCAATCAGCTTTGCAGCCATCTGCTGGGGCAGCAGCATCAGAACCAGAGACCTGAAGAGAATCAACAAACTGATCAGGAAAGCTGGATCTGTGCTGGGTGTAACTCTGGAGCCGCTGGAACTGATTGTACAAAAAAGAATGCTGCACAAGCTGATGAAGATGAGGAAGGACTCTTCACACCCTCTCCACGACACAGTGATCAAACAACAGAGTGTGTTCAGTGAGAGGCTTCTTCAGGTCCGTTGCAAGACGGAAAGATACAGAAGATCATTCCTGCCAGCAGCCATCAGCCTCCACAACAAGAAAAAAAAAAAAAAAAAAAGAGAGAGAGCCCTTACTCCATTGAATTTCCCTTTATGGGATAAATAAAGTATTTTTCATTTCATTTTCATTTCAAATCAGCTCATCCCAATCTAGCTTCTTGAGAGCTTCGTCGATATTTTGTTGCTGGTTTTTTGGAATGAAATTATAGCTTGCGGACTTACTAGAGAGAGATGTGTGAGAGTTTAGAAAACGGTTTTTATTTAATTTACGAGAAAAGAAAATTACATTATGGTCCGAAACTCCTGTGATGAAGTTGTGAGTTTTTGTGATTCTTTCCGGCTTATTTGTAAACAGCAGGTCAATTTTAGTTTCAGAGCGGTTTGTTACTCTGGTTGGTTGGTCAATTAATTGTATTAGGTTAAAAGAATCAGTAATCGTCTTAAAGTTTTTCCTGTCTTTCTTGTTGTCCCAATTTACATTAAAGTCTCCTATTAAAATGATCTCCTTTTTGTGATTAAGTGCTTTAAGCAGTGCCTTGAGTTGATCATAAAAATCTGCGTTAGCTGTTGGTTTACGATACATGCAGATAACAATAAAAGTCATTTTGGCAGAGAGAGTGACATTTACCACAACACATTCTAGATTGATCTCTATAGGTAGTTCCATCTGGCTGCTTTTTATAGTGCTCTTAACATATAGGAGAACCCCCCCCCCCTTTCCCGTAACCTCTGTCCTTCCTATAAACATGATAATTGTTTAAATCAACAGCAGCTTCAGGTGAGGAGGCGGATAACCAGGTTTCTGTGATACCAAAAAAGTCAATATTTGAGTTAATCAATAGATGTTCCAGTTGTTCTCGTTTTGGGACCATGCTACGGACATTTAAATGTCCTCCAAGTAAGCCCTTGTTTTTACATTTTGGGTCCCATATGGTTCTAGCATGGTTCAGTGTTTGAAACAGTTTTGAGGACTGGTACCTTTTCATCACTGGGTTTCTATGTATGGCTTGCCTCGCACTAGTGTCAGTCACCCTGGTGTCCGTAGGCGGCGAGGATCGGGCGACCCGACTGTAGCGACGCCGACGATCACCAGCTCCATGGCAGCGAGCCGTCAGCACGGCCCCGCTGGTGACCGTGGATGCCCCAGTCCGGTGCGATAGATGTTGCTCACCGAGTGCAGGCCCTATGGAAGTGAGCGGAGCGCCGCTGTATGCTGGATCATGGACCGCTCGCATTGGTACTGGTGGCGGTAAGTTCCCGGCTGGCGTTGGTGGTGCTAGCCGCCCGGCTAGCGTTCGCTTCCCCTCAGCTGGTGGTGGTGGCGGAGCAGGGCGATCTGCTGCTAGGCTTGTGGTCGTGGGCGCGACCCCGCACAGGGCCGCTGGCGGTGGTGTTAGCCTCCCAACTGCTGCTGGTGGTGGAATGAGCCACTCTGCTGCTAGGCGAGAAGCCATGGGCGCGACCCCGCAGATGGCCGCTGGCGGTGGTTTTAGCCTCCCGGCTGGTGCTGGTGGTGGAATGAGCCACTCTGCTGCTAGGCGAGAAACCATGGGCGCGACCCCGCAGAGGGCCGCTGGCGGTGGTTTTAGCCTCCCGGCTGGTGCTGGTGGTGGAATGAGCCACTCTGCTGCTTGGCGAGAAGCCATAGGCGCGACCCCGCAGATGGCCGCTGGCGGTGGTTTTAGCCTCCCGGCTGGTGCTGGTGGTGGAATGAGCCACTCTGCTGCTAGGCGAGAAGCCATGGGCGCGACCCCGCAGAGGGCCGCTGGCGGTGGTGTTAGCCTCCCGACTGGTGCTGGTGGTGGTGTTAGCCTCCCGACTGGTGCTGGTGGTGGTGTTAGCCTCCCGACTGGTGCTGGTGGTGGTGTTAGCCTCCCGACTGGTGCTGGTGGTGGAGTGAGCCACTCTGCTGCTAGGCTAGTAGCCATGGGCGCGACCCCGCAGAGGGCCGCTCGCAGAGGTGCTGGAGGCGTGTTTGGTAGTCCTGGCCCTGGACATGGGTGGATGTCGCCAGATAGGAGTAGGCACAGGGAGATGATGGTGAAGATGTCTTCTTTGCCTCTCTGTGTCAGCGGGCGTAGTGAGTGCCGCTTAAGCACCCCATGTGTCACGCAGCTACCATATCCAAGGTGTTTTGCTTCCGGGAAAACCTCCGTGATGTAAAAGTTCGGGTAGTTTTCCATGCGTTCTCCAACGGAAACTTTTGGGATTTGGAGTGATCTTAAGCGGGATAGTGCGGTCATGATGGTTAAGATCAAGCAAAGACCCCGAACTGTGCTTGCCGCTGCGCTGCTTGCACGCCCCCCCTGCCGCCACCGTCGCCATCTTGTCATTAGTTTTCCCATCATGCAACTGCTTCACTGCCTGTCTCACTCAACCACCACTCAACCAAGAAGCAGGACTAACTGGACCAAGGGGAGCGAACCAACCATCGGAGGGAAATACCTGAAGAATTTATTCTTCAAGAACAGAGAAGACGCAAGAACGGATTGACCATTTTTCCAACACTTGAAGAATATAATTGGAGTTTTTGGATTTACCCTAGCTCACTGCTAGCAAGGAGGAGGGGCGAACCAGAGTTCCCGGGTACCTGACCTTGCGCTCTCTCTCTCTGCAAGCGGCCTTGAACAGCGCAAAGTGGCCATTTGCGTACCAGCCTGTCCTTGAACCAACCAGATGGATCGATTTGTAAGCCACAGCTTTAATTTGCCTTTTTATGTAGAATTAGAATAACCAATCAATGCTGCTGCTTAACCTTGCTAATCTGCTTTAATAAATATAAAAACTATCATAAGACGTCGTGGTGGACATACATCTGTATTCACAATTGTAATGACCTTGGTTATGCCTCTGCACTAGTAACATAGATTCTTATTGGTTATTCTAGTCATAATATTGTCAAATATCCTTGGGGCTTGCTGTCCAAGCCACTAAATATATCCTAGCCGGTAACAAGAGCCCAGATCTTAAGAGGGGAGCTGCAGATTAACAGACGTGACCGATAGCTGGACTTTGAGCCAATTGGCTATTCCTCTTAGGTCAGTTATTGGGGGAAGCGGGATAGACGGCTGGAAGTTGTATGCAGTGAGAGCTAGGCGAATCCCCTCGACACCAGCTTAAATAAGTTGAGGAAATCTTAGCGAGGTGAACCCCCCTAGACCGCAACTTCTTACCCGAAGAGATGGAGAGCTGGTCCCGGTGACAGACTCTGCTAGTCAGAGACTGAACCAAAACTGGGGGATCTAACATACTAACCCTTACTTTGGGTCAGTCGTTTCAGACAGGAGGTAGAAATAAATGCTCTGAAGATCTTAACTATTTATGGTGATTGACTGAATATTCTGAAATAGCTGATAACTAACCCTAACCCTCCTCTCCAGCTCAGCGTTTCCCAGTCTTGATACAATCATCTATTCTCTCTCGATTCTTCCTGTGCGTCTAATTTCTCACATTCTCCTTTGAAGCGTAAAAAGCCATGGTCCTGCTCCTTTCTCTTCCCGCTGCTTCTGCCATCTTTGTTCTAGTTTGTGCTTAAAAATGTTCTTGATTTCTGTTGTGTTGATTGTAAGCACCAAATTAATGTTCTTGGATTTTTGCTGCTTCTTTTACCAACAATATCTGAAGAGATTATTGATCTGAACAGTCTTCTATTCTCAGTCCATGACATTGTTGACAATATTTCCAACACGGATGATTCCACAATCAACTGATTAATAATATGTAACCCAGGTTAATAATAAATAAATCCATGGTATAAATGTATGTTTGATAAAAACATGTTAGTAATATAAAAGGTTAAAAAGGTACTTGATTTTATTTTATTTCCTCGTTCATTTAAATACACAGTTGTATGAAGGTTTAAAAACATATTTACAACAATTAAAAAAGGGAAATAAGTATTTTATTTACAATATGGTTTGTGATGTTTCCCTGTCCTATTGTCTGTGAAGGTAACGTGAGTTCTCGTGTGAAAATGTGAGGAGCAGGAGTTGAGAGAGCGCAGTTTTTGGGATGCCCAGAGGAAATAGTCGGGTTAGACAAGTGTATCGGGATATATGTATATTTTTAGACTTTGCACCGTGTTATGTTGATGAGAGAATCCACTGGAACACACAAATGTGATTTATATTAAGGACAGTCGAGTTTCAACACGACGCTTGTGGACTGTGCTTGTTGAGTTTGGAGAGAAACTAGCTAAGGTGACTGTGAGCTGCGGTGGGCCGACTACGCTGTACCACGAGGCTTATGGTGAGTCGTTACCGGACAGGATAACGATAGACGGATCCCAGATAGCACTCTGAGTGCCCGCGCCACTCAGAGTACCTTTGGCAACGCGGGATAACGGGAGAGGAGACCTCCGGCCGTGGGTGTGGACCACACACCTGCAACGTTTGGGAGTTGAGCTGTAACTGGGTGCGCCAAGCTGTTTTGGTGGAAGAGATGAGGATAATACGGGACTGGACCGGAAAAGACGGTGAGATTAACACATTTACACGAGGTACCTTGCTTTATTTTTATTTTTGCTCACTGAGTGAAAGGACCTGGAGTTTTTGGTCACCACGTACACAAGCATCGTTTCAGGCCTGCTACGTAGTGTAGGGGTACTCGTGTGACTTTATTAATATTTTAATAATTACCTAGGGTGCCACCGGCTTTTGTTAAAAAGACGGAAAACTTACAAGAGCAAATGAGTCACAACTTGTAGTGGGTTCTTGACGAGTTGGATTGGCTATGGAAAATCAATCATCAGAGTCGCTAATACGTTGTACAACATTTATTTAGACACAGACAAGAACGCAAAACATATAAGACAGTCATATATATATATATATCTACAAACAGGCACATCAACATCGCGAATTCTTCATATTTGGCTATAGCGCATGACAGGAAGTGACGATAGAGGGGAATAGGAAGGAAGAGAGAATCATAACAAAAAAAGATGGCGGGTACGAACGGGTTGCTAACAGCTAATCTGTTATCAAAGTGAACAAATTAATAAAGAGGGGCAATTCTCGAACTAATTAGCTGCCGAATAATGGGGAAGTGTAGTCCGGACGTGGTCCGTGACGCACGGACCGGTCGGAACCGTCAACACTGGGAGACCACCAAATCTGATTCTCTGTCAGCCTTACCCTGGGCGAGTCTGGCGGCTTACTGTCGTAGGCGCATCGGTTTTGGCACGGTTCGCAGTGGTGTCCTCCGGAAACCGTGTCTGGTCGATGGCTCTCTTTGAAGTCCCTGGAGTCAGGTCTCCGGACGTAGCGCGTGACTCGGCGGGTCGTACCGCTTTCTCCCGTCTGGCAGGCGAGTTGGTCCCGTGGCCTCTGGCTTCGGTCGACAGGAGCCGGCAGTTAAAAGTTCGATTTTGCACGTTAAAGTTGACGTGCGGCCCCAAAAGAAAAGACGGGCAACAAAAATCCAAAGTTGTTACACTAATGCAAGCTCTGAGGTTTCGGCAAAAGTTCTAGGCGGGCTTTCGGGTGTCAAACGTCGCGTTTGGACACTGCAGCCGCACGCAAAAGGGTTACAAAAGTTATCAACTTACAACTAACTTCGTTAGTTGACCATTCAGCGATTGCTCTATAAAAAGGTCAATGCTGCACGACTATAAAGCTTCTGTAAAAATGAGGGCTGGAAAAAGGGTGCCGAACAAGGTAACAACTTAAGAAAATTAAGATGGATTTCAGAGTCTTTATCGTACCACAAAGTTTCAAAGAAAATAAAAATAAAAAGGAGGGAAAGTTTCAGAATTAAGAGGTAAGAGACAAGAGCAAGAATAAGAGGACAAAGAGCGAAGAAAGAGGACAAAAAGGGCCGATCCGGCTTTAATACTCCCTGAATATTTCATGAGCGTTTATGCAAATAAATGGGGTAGGACCCATATTGTCCAATCAGAAGATGGGAAGTTTTCCCGCTGGAATCCGGCGCACTGAATTCTGGGAGTCGGAGTCCTTGACCATTTGTAGTCCACAAAGTTTAAACAACATTTAAACCGTTAGTAACTTAATTATCAGGATGAAATAACATATCACAGTTATGTCACACAGAATAATAACTTTTAACCTTTCATTTAACAAACTGTCCTGTGGAAGAGAGAGTTATAAATGACGGGAATTTTAACACACAAAATTAACCAGCTTAACTTCACAGTCTTCGTTATATGATCTTGAGTTATAACATTTTAAGGAAATCAGTGATAGTTTTGTTTGTCCTGTAAGAAAATTGTTTATATATATACTTTTTATCGTCTTGTTCAGAAGACGAGAGGTGGGTTTTGTACAAGATTTCCTGAGTGCGCTCTGCTCTCACCAGCAGATAAGAGGGTGTGATGAATTCCAGACTCCTTTTAGAAGTTGGTGTTTGCAAAATACCAACTGCCATGAAATGATGTTTAATGGCTTCTTAAGGTGGTCTCAGGGGAGAGTCACCATGGCAACGTGCATTCTTGAATTTTATGGCTTACGGTGCTTGGGTCCGATTGGTACGAGATAAGCTGGGACGCTCATCGGCTGGGCTGTTTTCTCCAGGTTTGTAAGAGTTAGGTGAGAGTTCACAACTGCAGAAGCGGCTTTAATTAATAGAATAAACTCCGAAGAGGGATCCTACAGTAGGGTGTATTTAGATGCCGGCTTTAGGACTAGTTCTGAAGTACTGAATTAATTGATGATGATGTACTGTGAGAAGTGATCAGTGACTGACAGGTTGTGCAGATGCTGTACATTATTGTTGAGACTTGAAAAAACACAATTACTTGCACCTTATTTTGTTATTTTATTTAGTTTTTCTCTTTTTTCATTAAAAGGAGGGTTCTGTTCATACTTTACCTGGTCTCTGGTGTTGGTTAAGTCCCCAATATTCTGTTAGCCATTGTTAATGCTTTAGTGTTGAGTATTGCATATAATTATACTGTCCTGTGACCCAAATAATTAGGAGTAGGCTTGGTTAAAACTTTTAGTACGAGAGTACACTGTAAAAAAGAACTCAGAGCCCATGCTAGTTATTCATGAGTAAACAAGGGCTACAATATATAATGATTATATAAATATAACAAAAACTCCACCAAAGACTGAGGCTATGTTGACATTAGTCCATTTTATTTTCAAAAGAAACTGATCTGCATCTGACAGTGATTCACTTCCAGGCTGTAAAAGAACAGAATACATCCTGAAAAGAAAATGACCAAACAACGAGACATTGATCTTTAAGATGAGCAGAAACATAAAAACACTAAACACTCAGCTACAAACTAGAACTACAATAAATCTATTTCAGTTTACAGAGATTCCAGTAAAGTAATTCTACAATTCTACATCAACACAAATTTTTAGAGGCCAACATTTAGAGCAGAGACACATTTAGATTTTCATTTGGAGAAAAAGAATATGCAGCTAAAATAAATCTGTTCCATCAATGAACAGACATTTGAAAGAGAAGCATCTGCAAAAGAGGAAATAACAACAGAACAACAACTAATAGAACAACATTGTCCCACCAACAATCAGTGTTGGAGACATTGATCTCTGAGAAATGAACACTCAGCTACAAACTGGAACTACAATAAATCTATTTCAGTTTACACAACTCTGCTGAGTCTCCAGCAGAGAAACCAATCCCAACTCCAGCGTAGAGCGGCTGAGTGAATGTGGTCTGGACTCTGTGGAGGAGAGTCATGGTTTCAGAGACGCTGTAGAAGGACAGAACACCTGCTCTGTGATCCAGGTACACTCCTACTCTGGAGGCCTGAGGACCTGAGATGGAGGTTCTGATGTTGTTGTACCAAAATACATAACTGTTTGAGGAACAATATAGAGACCAAGATTTGTCATTTCTTCCAAATCCACTTTCATTCCCTGTTCTGCTGATATTCTTGTATGTGACTGCTACAGAAACATAACCAGCTTTCATCTTCACCTCCCAGTAATGACGTCCAGTCAGACTCTGTTGACTCAACACCTGCCGACATTCAGTGAATCTGTCTGGATGACTAGAATAAGACTGATTTTGTTTCACTAATGTCACCTTTCTGTTCTCCTCTGACAGTAACAGCCATGTGTTTGCTGTTTGGATCCAGAGTGATTTCACATGAATATTTCAATAATCCAGCTCTGTTCTTTGTCTCTGGTGGTGAATCTGACAGTAAAACATCCACATCAGTGATGATCAGTGAGATGTTTGTCCATGTCTCTCTCAGAAGGTCCTGTAGTTGACCTCTGACCTCTGACACAGCTGCTGTCACATCCTCAAAGTATCTGAGAGGACGGATGTTGATGCTGGATGAGTGTGTAGACTCACTGAGTGGTGACAGTGAGAGGTAGTTGTGGAGAAACTGATTGTGATCCTGGGTGTTTGAGAGCTGCTGAAGCTCAGCATCTTTCCTCTTCAGCTCAGTGATCTCCTGCTGCAGCTTCTCCTCCAGCTCTTTGAGTCGACTCCCTTCAGTTTCCTGCTGGGATCTGATCTGCTGCTTCACATCAGAGCTTCTTTTCTGGATGAGACGGATCAGCTCAGTGAAGATCTTCTCACTGTCCTCCACTGTTTTATCAGCAGAGTGATTGATGGCCTCCACCTCCTGTTGAAGCAGCTTCACATCTTTCTCTCTGTCCTGGATTCTCTGCTGGATTTCTTGTTGACTCACCTCCAGCTCTCTCTGCCTCTCAGTCCTTTCTGCTGCAGCTGAGACTGTGTCGTGACCTTTATGTTCATCCACAGGACAGAGATAACAGATACACTTCTGATCAGTACGACAGAACATCTTCATCACCTCATCATGACGGGAGCAGATATTGTCCTGCAGGTTCTTGGAGGGCTCCACCAGCTGGTGTTTCTTGAATGTAGGTGAATCATAATGAGGCTGAAGGTGTTTCTCACAGTAAGAGGCCTGACAGACTAAACAGGACTTGATGGCTTTCAGTTTTCTTCCAGTGCAGACATCACAGCCAACATCTTCAGGTCCAGCATAGCAGTGATCAGCAGGAGCAGCTTGGAGTCCAGTCTTCTTCAGCTGCTCCACTAAAACTGCTAACATGGTGTTTTTCACCAGGACAGGTCTCGGTGTGAACGTCTGCCTACACTGAGGACAGCTGGGGATTTTCTTCTCCTCCTCTCCATCCCAGAAGTCTTTAATACAGTTCATACAGTAGCTGTGTCCACAGGGAATAGTCACTGGATCCTTTAAAAGATCCAGACAGATCGAACAAGAGATCGTTTCTCTGTCCAGCTGATCTCCTTTCTGCTCCATTTCTCCTCTCGGTAACTGAGACTGAGAGAGTTTCACCTCCTTATAACTAAAACTAATCAGGGAGTTTCATCAGGCTCAGAGTTCAGGAAGAGGAGTGGCCTGAGAGACTAACTCTGTATTAAACCCTTTATGGAATGGAAAATGTTCCATCATTAAATGCAAAGATAACCTCATCTTTAACCCTGAGTGAAACCATTTTCTGTCTCAGTGTTTTTTGTTTTTAGACATGTTTCAGGGATAACTACTGTTCTTTTGATATTTTTCATAATTCCTGGTCTTAATCAGTAGCAACAAATATAACAGTATTTCTACTCGTGTGTTTAGTGTTGTACAGCTCACAGCCACATCAAGTATCTGGTGCCTCTGGTCAAATTTAGACTTTTACTGCTTGTAACATTTCAGACTTTCTGGCACCACTAAGGTCACTTTAACATCACAAATGTAGAACACTTTACATCCTTTCAGTCGACCCAGAATAACTCTGAGCTATGATCTAAACATCTATGGTGATTTTTGAAATATCAGCAAGAGACATATTTAAAAAGAAGAATATCACAGAGAACATCCTCATTTGAATATTGCACATTTTTTACATCAGTGACTGTTAAGTCTCTATCATTACTGCAGTTCTGCTGATGTTCAGGGATTTAAAGTCTCTGTTCAGTGCAGTAACAGCTCTGGTATCAAAACTGTGTTTCAGCCTGTTTGTCTTTGTTTTTACTTTCTTGGATTTCCCTCCAGAGGACAGTCGCTCAAACAGCTTATGTCTATGCTGTGATGGGTCCTTGAGGATCTCTGTGGTCAAACTGGAAAAGGTTTGTAGTTGAAAAAGTTGAACTTTTTTCCAGAAACTGCAGATGTGATTCCCTCATCCAGTATACTCACAAACGGGACGCCTGAAAGATTAAGCTTTAAAGACTATTTTGATGCAAACGATGCAGTTTTAGATGAAGTTTGAGCCACTTTTCTCTGTGGAGGAAGTCATGCCTGAAAGGCTTGGAAAAGGTCTCTGCATCAGATCATTTGACCTTTGTACAGTTTAACAACAACTACCCACGATGTGACCAAACTATAAAGTGTCTTATCAGCTGGAAAACTCCACCTGTTGACCTGCAGGAAGACTTCAAAACTTCACAGAGTCTTCAGCTCCAACTGCATCAGTAAAGAGACATTTAAATGTCTGTAAAATCAGGTTGTGGCAGTTTCTTCACAGGTTCCACTGATGCTGCATTCAGGGAACCCAGGAAATATGGAAGAGAAAAGTAAAATCAAACAATGAAACTATATTTGAAGCTGTTTCACTGAAAACAGAGACTGACTGACAAATATTATCTGCTCTGAACATGAATTGGTGAGCTTTGATGTTTTACACTCATGTTAGATTCACGTTTTCTCCCTCAGATCTGAGTAAAATCCTTGAAGACTGAAGAAATCACTGAGATAAAACTAAGATGGTTGGAGGCCAGGGAGAGGAGGTTTTATCAGGCTCAGAGTCCAGAAGAGGAGTGGTTTTAGGGTTAACCCTTTACAGTACAGAAATCAGTTCATATTTGAATACAAAGATATAACAGTCTTCCTTTCCTTTGATGTTGTTTGACTTTTTCTTTAGGACTGAACTTTTAAAGCAGATTGTGGATAAAACATGAACTTCTTCAGAGAATAAAGAAGAACAATGAAGCAGAAACATCTGTAAATATGAGTAAAAAAAAACAACTTTTATCCTGTGGTTATTTGAGAAATTAATTTTCAAGGCCCATCCATTTCACCTTGGCCATGAAGAACGTGACTTCATCTTTTTTTAAGTTTGGTGTGTATTTTATAGGCCTCTAATTAGAAGTGTGCTACTTCTTAATAAAAAACATGAGTGATTTATTCAGGGACCAATTGATATTAGTCCAAGTTATACAATTTACACTCACCGGCCACTTTATCAGGTCCACCTGTCCAACTGGTCCTTAATGCAAATATTTAATCAGCCAATCAGGTGGCAGCAGCTCAATGTCTTTATTCATGTAGACATGTTCAAGATGATCTGCTGCAGTTCAAACCAGCATCAGAACGGAGAAAAAAGCTGATTTAACCTTCCTCCTGTGTTAGGGTCGGCACTGACCCGTTTTAGTTTTTAAATCCATAGAAGAATCACTTAAAATGTGTTTATCGCATCAAGGATTTTTGACTTTGTCAGGAACCTCGATTTCAACAAAATTAAACCAAAAAATGTTTTTTCACAACATTTTAAAATGCTCTGGTTGAATTTATGTCCTTTGTGGTGTTATAGTCGGTTTTGACCTGTTTATTAAAATATGATTATAAAGCAATAATTAGAGCCAAAGTTGAAATCATAAGTGCTCAGTCAGCCAACATGCTGACAGCCTCCTCCTCTCCCAATCATGTGAGCTTCAGGGGAAGCTTATTTGTCAAGTATAACTGTTAAAAAACGAGACAAACAAACACGGGCATGTCCAGGTCACTGTGAGGTCACTTCACTCATTTGACCTGCAGAGGGCACATCTCCAATTTGCAGCGTGCAAAAATGAAAAGAAGATTCACGGCTTTTATTTCAACATGACAATCTTTGAAATGATGCTTTTGGAATTCTGGGTAATGTAGTTTGAAGGATCCAAGCCTTACCAGGACTTTTTCCAGTTAAAGCCACTTCATCTCAGCTGAGCCCGTTCACGTCATGATAATTCTCTCCCTTGAAACGGGTCAGTTAACAGTCACAGCCATCTCCACCGGTTCATATCGTATTGAACCCATCACAACCGATCGATTGTTTGAAACAGCTCTGGCCTGTTTTGAATGACCAGGATAATATCAGGTCCTTCACTACACTTCAATAATTTAATTTTGACTAGTCGTAATTACATTATGACTGGTAGGAATATTAATTAAGGATGTAAATTCATTCTGCCTAGTCAAAAGTACATTTAGAGATATCTTTAATTCATTTTTGTCCAGTCAAAACTGAATTACAGATATCTGAAATGACGTCACTTAATGCACCACTCGACTCGTCACACATCCTCAGTAACAATTACAGATATCTTTAATTCGGTTTTGACTAGTCAGAATGAAAGTTAAAGATATCTCAAACGTAATTGTGGCTAGTCAGAATTGTTGAGTAAGACATTGCTTATTATTGGCAAGCTTTCTATTGGCTATTGGCTCAGTTAACCAAAGTTTCAGTTAACCAAAGAGTAATTCCTCTCCATTTCTGGCTGTTAGCTCCTGTCGTGATTGGGCTACGGCGTTAAAAACCCGGTCAAACATGCCAACTTCAGCCCTCCGTTGCTCAGACATCGTGAGAAACAGTAAAAAGTCCTGCTAGTATTTCAGCTGGCTAGCTGGAGAAACAGAGTTACAGTAGTGATCGATGGTTTTAATGGCTTTGATTCAGAACCAAGCCCCACCTCACTTTTTCACTTTTTTTTTCCCGCTCACTTTTCACAGATATCCGCAATGTCATTTCGCCTAGTCGAAACTAATAAAAGATATCTGCAATTACATTCTGACTAGGAAGAATCAGGTTTAAAGATATCCAGAATACGAGATATCTTTAATAAAAGTTCCTTTCGAGATATCTACAATCCGATGATAGATATCTACATATGAATTATGACTATCCATATATCCAGTTGGAGATATCAACAACTTAATTTTGACTAGTCGTAATTCCAATTCAAGATATCAACAATATTATTCTGGCTAGGTAAAATTCAATTTAAGATATCTTGATATACAAAAGCAGATATCTTGAATTAACAGTGTCTGGAGATATCTGGAATTGGAAATGCGACTAGTCAAAATGATGTTGTAGATATCTTTAAATGGAAATAAGGATAGTCATAAATCAGTTGCAGATATCTGCATTGTGAGTTATGGATATCTGTTAATGGATTACAACGGATTATGACGTCATTTGTCCTAGTAAGAATGATGTTGTGAATATCTGAAATTACAATTGTAGATTGGAGAAATTACTTTGTGGATATCTGAAATGTTATTTTTGGATAGAAAGAAGTGAATTATGGATATTTCCGATACATATCCAGTTTAACTATTTTATGTTAAAACGGCTTGCCATAGGGTGGGGCTGGTTATTTAAGCTGCGGCTCTCCCCTCAGTTCTGTCGCTGCGCGTCCATCACTTCCGTGTGTGGGTTTGCTGGCAAAGGTATGCTGCTTTGGGCGTGTCTCACGGATGTTTTCTTGATGATGTCTCTAAGGTTTGTATTTTGCACTGCAGAGCGACTGTCTTTGATTGATTACCCCTGGATCAGGTGTGTATGCACCCTGTTCCTGGCTGGTTGCGGTGGGTGTTCACTTATATATATATATATATATATATATATATATATATATATATGTATATGTATATATATATATATATATATATATATATATATATATAAACTCTGTAATGGAGAGGGTTAGGGTTTTGTTCAAATTTTGTCCTTTTTTAAAGATTTCTGTACTGTTATTTAAGACTTTTGACCTTCTGGATTCTATGATCAAAACCTCCAAACTGCTCAGCCTGTCATCAAACTATTTCTCAAGTAGTAGGTCTTGATCAGCTTGAGGGTAGAAAGGCTGCGTTCAAATCCTGCAGTAGTAACAGGTTAGGCTAAGGCAGTCTTAAATAACTCTACACATACATCCTCATTAGGCTCAATAGAAACTGAGTTTTTGTAGACTTTTGGGGGTTGGTGAGCGATTTTTCTGTTTTCTGTCAATCATTTGATCTGAGGAATCTCAAGTTCTACCTCTTCAGTATCACACATACAGTTTTTCGCCAATCTAAACATTCATCTTTATTACAAAAAGTGGCACTTAAAGGATTTAAAGCATGAATACCAGTCATGGTCTCACAACCATCTTTTGAAAATCTATTACGTTCTGTGAGAATAACATCAATCACTGGAATGAAAATGTTTGTGTGAAATGTGTCTTTGTCCACACAAGGCTGTCACTTGCACTACTCCGACAAAAAATCCTGACAAAATAAAAATAAACCTGACAGTGTGTGATTAGTGTGAGTCCAGCCGCCAGGAGTGTGTAGGTGAGGCTGCTAAAGTTAGCAAGAGACTGTGATGGCTAAACTTAACATGCGGTCTTGTGAGTTATAAAACACTAATATCACCCAACCTACGGTGCTCTCGTTTTTCCCTTTTATACATTAAGTGATTAAAAAAAAAAAAAAAACAATTAAGTGATCTCCTCCATGAGTCACCACCTTATCGTGGTGGAGGGGTTTGCGTGTCCCAGTGATCCTAGGAGCTATGTTGTTGGGGGCTTTATGCCCCTGGAAGGGTCACCCATGGCAAACAGGTCTCTAGGTGAGGGAGCAGACAAAGTGTGGCTCATAAAGACCTTTATGATGGAGAAGAACCGAGGCCCAAGGTTTCCCTTGCCCGGACGTGGGTCACCGGGGCCCCCCTCTGGAGCCAGGCCTGGAGGTGGGGCTCGGAGGCGAGCGCCTGGTGGCCGGGCCTTTGCCCATGGGGCCCGGTCGGGCTCAGCCCAAAAGTGAAACATGGGCCCCCACTCCAGTGGACTCACCACCTGCAGGAGGGGCCATAGAGGTCGGGTGCGCAGTGAGCTGGGCGGTGGCCGGATGCGGGGACCCTGGCAATCCGATCCTCGGCTGCAGAAGCTAGCTCTAGGGACGTGGAATGTCACCTCTCTGGCGGGGAAGGGGCCTGAGCTGGTGTGTGAGGTCGAGCAGTTCCAGCTAGATATAGTTGGACTCACCTTGACACACAGCTTGGGCTCTGGAACCAGTATCCTCGAGAGGGGTTGGACGCTTTTCCACTCTGGAGTTGCTCCGGGTGAGAGGCGCCGAGCTGGTGTGGGCATACTTATTGCCCCCCGACTTGGCGCCTGTACATTGGGGTTTACCCA